>CM029023.1:153499088-153586716 GCA_016801055.1 Panax notoginseng | reverse complement strand
CTGTAAGACCCCGAATTTTATGAATAAAAGTATTCAATTTCTTTATAATTCCATTAGTAAATGGTTAAATTGATAAAAGTTTAAAGTTATAGTGAAATATGATTTTTTTTTTCAAAATACGAAGTGGTTATAAAATAATCATTGTTGTCGAGGAATATTCGTTTGTCGCGGAATATTCTTTCTATCGAAGAATATTCGTACGACGGCGCAGCTATTTGTGCCCCATAACGAAAAACTGTCGGGTGAAGAAAAACGACAAATTTGAGTTTTTACAAATAACGGCGTATTTGTTACCGTTAACACTGTTGGAATACCCGGGGTTAAAATACAGTAATACGCGTTATTGCAAGTAGCACACGGTATTGCACAGTATTTTGAAATTATTGATTCTTACGTAAGAAGGCACTACTCAATAATTGTTACAGTAATTACTGTTCAATATTTTATTTTATTGATTCAATAATTGCTACGTTGAAATTTTATATTATTGTTGTTCAATAATTGTTGCTGCACAGTATTTCCATTATCAGATCAATAATTCATATTATTTGAATAGTATTATTAGATAGCATTATTGGCAATGTCTAGAAAGTTCTGTCTAAGGAGAGGTTTTGTCATCTAATGCGCGCCAGTAAGGAGAAATCCTTATTGGAAAGCCCCCCTCTTTCCTGGGAACGGCCTGGTTGTCATAAATGTGATTCTGTAATATTATTTGTGAATAATTAATTATTGATTCATATGATAAGGAAATATTTATTTTATGTGGATATAAATGAGATATATTTTTGTGGTAAAAATAAAGAGTTAATGTTGAGGTTTTTATCAGTATTTTTATCGGAATGGAGGTATTAAAAATCAGGGTTTTTGAGATATTGCGGGTTATAATTTTAAATCCGACCGTTGGATCGTGGTAATTTTTGGATATGTTATACATATATAAGTTGAGTATATGTCCACAAATTTGAACCGTTAAAAATGAACGTATGATTTATTATGAATTTTACGAGATGACTGGTTCAGAAATTGTTGAATTTTTCGGAGTTTATCATTTTGGTGGAAAATTCTAGAATTGGTGGGCCCCACTTGTGGTTGGTGAAGAAATGTGCTGAATTATATTTCAAATGTGGTGGGTGGGAATAGTAGCAGGTAAAGCCATCAGGTTGCAGGTCAAACCTACCAAAATTTTCCTATAAATAGAGGGCTAAGTTAGAATTGAAAATCACACCAGAAACATAAGCTTTCTCTCTTTCTCTCTCTATATTATTGATGTATTTTGTGAGTATTTAGATACTTGGTGAGTTGCTATTCATCAGTGCAAGTTTCCTTCAGCCTTATCCGTCAGAAGTACTGCTCTTTTGAGGTAAGGGATTGTAAGGGATTGTAAGGGATATTAAGGATTTAAGGGTTGTTATGATTTTCAGTTTCGTAATTTTTCTGATCTTCAAAAATTCTGGAAAAATTTGAAATGATATTTTGATGAGTTTTCTTGATTGTGTCCAAAAATGGTGATTTTTGGATGTATAGATTGAGAGTTATGAATTTTATGAGAAAAGACTATTTTAGAAGTAACAGCTTATAATTCCTTGTGGTTAACTCCAAAATTGATAAATTTTTATTGGGAGTACATGTATATGATAGAAGTATACTCTGTAAATTTCAGAATTTTTAGACAAAAGTACAATTTTTGATAAATGTCTAAATATTCGGCTATTTTGGCCATATGAAAAATAGTAAATGACTTTTAAAAATTCTGAGAAAAATATATGTTCACTATGGGACTATATTATGCTAAATCCCAGAAAAGAAATATTTTTGGAACTGATTTGGTATTTTTCATGAAAGGTCTAGTTATGAGTAAATGAATTAAATATGTTTTTGAAGAAAGAAAATTGGAAAATAGGATTTTATGGCTTGAGAATCCTATATGAGGTATATGCAGATTTTTGATGAGGGTTTTGGTTAATTGATGATGAAATTGTAAGAGTTGGCATTTTATGATGATTAAATGCATTAATTAGTAAAGTGTAAACAATTAAAATAAATTGTTTTATAAATTTAAGTAATGTTATTCTTTCAATATCATTATACCAAAATATTGGTATGAATTTTTATTGTAGAATTTCTATCTTTTTCGGGGTACTATTCATGAGTTAGATATACTATTCACGATTTACTATCATGATTACGAATATTACTCTTGAGATTAAAACTATATGTTGATCATATTATTTTTATCATCATATAAAACATTTTTATAACCCTGAGTTGAAATTCTCTTTCACTGGAGTGTAAAGATGGGTAGATTATTGTATGATCATGACTAGGGTTCTCTTTGGCCTGTAGTGCAAAGTTGAATTGTGACTGGTATGATCATGACCATTGAATTTATAATTGAATATCTTAAGCTTAAGTGCAAAGGTGAATTGATCATGGTTATATAATTCTGAAATGATTATATATTCTTTGAGATATGAATATATTTGGCCTGTAGTGCAAATATGAATGTTGATGAATATCTTTGGCATGTAGTGCAAAGATGGCCTGTTGATGAATATCTTTGGCCTGTAGTGCAAAAGATAACTGTTGTTGAATATCTTTGGCCTGTAGTGCAAAGAAGTTTGTTGATGAATATCTTTGGCCCGTAGTGCAAAGATGGATTTTTAGTATGATTATAAACAGGAACTGTGATTTGGTATAACCATGATCTTTGATGTTTCAGGTAAAGACAGTGATGAAAATATTCTTCGTCCTGGGTGCGAAGAAAAATTTAGAATCACAATTATGATTATGAGTTATTCATATGATTGTGGAAAGGAACTGTTGATTGATGTTACATGGATAAAACATTGTTGATGGATTTTTAACATGGAGAAGATAATAGACTTTATAGTCTAGTTGACTCTTCTAATGGATTGCTCGTTCCGCTGCAACTATGGTTAAAAATTTATCATTTACCAAATGTTCTAAATTCTCTGGTTTATTGTTGATGAAGGCTATTGATAATTGAATTATCTTTAGTCATGATATTCTTTACTGAGCTAGTTGTGCTCACCCTTTTGCTTCACAATTCCTTTCAGGTAATAAGAGTGTAGCTGGGTCGAGAGGGTGGAAACAAGGGAATAAAACGGTGGTCAAGCATTTAGTAGTTATATATGGTGAAGAAAATAGGGTGAGGCGAACCCAACGTTGGAAGGGTGTTTTGTCACTAACATACAAGATGTCTAATGACATACAACCTCGTGTCATCATAGGACAGGGTGTGCTCATCCACTTGCGAGTAATATCTATGGCACTACCTATATAATCTTGGTGTATGTTTGAATAAATTCTCAATTAGAGACAGTGAGATAATGATAAGTCAAGAGAAGACTCACAATTGGGAAGAATATGATAGTAATCTTTTCGTTTTTTCTTTGGGGTCTATTGGTCAACCAAGGATAATTCTGTGGCCATATAATCTATCATAACCTAGACGCGTGGCCTCCCATGTACGAAGGTTTCCGTGAGCACTTCCCAAAGATTCTAGTTTCTAAAACATTTTTGACTGTACCTTTATGTAAGGTACCTTTGTGAGGTGCTGATACATGATGTGTCCAATGTCACATTTGGTATATATTTGTATCCAAACTCACAGCAATGTGTTGTTGTATTTTGCACGACAATTGTTGTAATAAAGTTGTAGTTGTTTTCTGTACCATGTATTTGACGACTCAGAATGGGTTGGATGGAATGGACCTATTTTGGGGTCGTTACAGTTACTATTCACGAGTTACTATTCATGAGTTACTATTCCGACAAAAATTGTTCTTTTACTAACCAATTATAGTTATTTATGAATATTACTCTTGAGATTAAATCTATAATGTTGATTAAATTGATTTTATTATCATATATAACAATTTTATAACCCTGATTTGAATTTTTTCTTTCACTAGAGTGTAAGATGGGTAATTATTGGTATGATCATGACAGGTTCTCTTTGGCCTGTAGTGCAAAGTTGAATTGTGACTGGTATGATCATGACCATTGAATTTACAATTGAATATCTTTAGCTTAAGTGTAAAGAAATTGATTAACATGGTTATAATTATGGTGTATATAAATTCTGAAATGATTATATATTCTTTGAGATAAGAATATATTTGGCCTTGTAGAGCAAAATTAATTGTTGAGGAATATCTTTGGCCTGTAGTGCAAAGATGAATTGTAGATGAATATCTTTGGCCAGTAATGCAAAGATGAACTGTTGATGAAAATCTTTGGCCTTTAGTGCAAAGATGACTAGTTGATGAATATCTTTGGCCCGTATGCAAAGATGAAGTTTATTAGTATGTTTATGAACAGAACTGTGATTTGGTATAACCATGATGTTTGATGTTTCAGTGATGAAAATTATCTTCGTCCTAGATGAGAAGAGAAATTTAGAACTACAGTTATGATTATGAGTTATTCATATGATTGTGGGCCAGAATTGTTGATTGATGTTACAGGGATAAAACATTTGTTGGTGGATTTTTAACATGGAGAAAATAATAAACTTTATAGTCTATTTGACTCTTCTAATGGATTGCTCGTTCGTCCGCTGCAACTATGATTGAAATTTTTATCATTTACCATATGTTCTAAATCTCTGACTTATTATTGATGAAGGCTATTGATAATTGAATTATCTTTAGTCATGATATTCTTTACTGAGCTAGTTGTGCTCACCCTTTTGCTTCACAATTCCTTTCAGGTAATAAGAGTGTAGCTGGGTCGAGCGAGGGTAACGGGAAATAGAACGGTGGTCCTCTAGCTGTGGATGTTCTCCCGAAGCAGTATAGAAAAGTTCATTTAGTAGTTATATTTGGTGAATCCAATAGGGTAAGGTGTACCCAACGTTGGAAGGGTGGTTTGCCACTATCATACAAGATGTCTAACGACATACAACCTCGTGTCATCATAAGACAGGGATGTGCTCATCCACTTGCTGAGTATATATACGAGCACTAACTATATAATCTTGGTGTTTGTTTGAAGTATAATTCTCAATTAGAGATAGTAGAGATAATGATATGTCAAGAGAAGACTCACCATTGGGAAGAATATGATAGTAATCTTCTCGTTTTTCTTTGGGGTCTATTGGGTCAACCAAGGATAATTCTGTGGCCATATGATATCTATCATAACCTAGACGCGTGGCCTCCCATGTACGAAGGTTTCCTTGAGCACTTCCCAAAGATTCTAATTTCTAAAACAGTTTTTGACTATACCTTTATGTAAGGTGTCATTGTGAGGTGATGTCCACGGTTAAAACATGAGTCACATTTGGTATATATTTGTATCCAAACTCACAGCATATGTGTTGTTGTATTTTGCACGACAATTGTTGTAATAAAGTTGTAGTTGTTTTCTGTACCATGTATTTGACGACTCAGAATGGGTTGGGTGGAATGGACCTATTTTGGGGATGTCACATAAATGACCTTCTCTTCCACAATTATAACATGCTTTGGACGACATCGCGCAGTTTGGACTGATGTGCCCCTCCCCTCCGCATTTGAAACATATGATAGGTGGTCGTTCTCCTTCCTTAACGACAGGTGCTGGTGCTGACGTTTTTCCATCATTGTTGAATCTCCTCTTCTTGAAATGCCCATTCTTATTATTTTGGCCCTGATTACCACCGAAGTGGTTACCATTTCTGGCCTGTTGATTCCCTCCACGCTTGTTGTCACCGCTTCGATGACTGCTTTCACTAGTATTATCATTTTGCCGGCTGCTCTCTTTTAGTTGAGTTGTCTCGTTATCGCGCTCCACCAACTGAGCCCTATTTACAACATCTGAATACAAACACAATTTATGAGAAACAAGATGTTGACGTATCTCCGGCTTCAAACCTCTTAAAAACATCCGCGCCATTCTTTCTTCATTATCCACCAAGTGGGACGCAAACCGGGATAACTCCGCAAATTTTGCCTCGTACTGCGACACGGTCATATTATTCTGCTCCAATTTGATGAACTCCACCTCCTTCATGTGACGAATACTCTCGGAAAAGTATTTGTCGTTAAACAGCTCTTGGAACTTCTCCCAAGACATCTTCAGTGCGGCAGGTTGAGTACGCTTTATCGATTCCCACCAGTAATCTGCCTCTCCTCGCAACATAAAGGCGGCAAAGGGAACCTTTTGCTCCTCGGAGCAACCCAAGACATCAAATATCTTGGTGATCTGCTTTATCCATGTTTCAGCTACAAGTGGTTTGGGTTCTCCTTAAACTCCGGTGGTCCCAGCTCCTTAAACTGTTTAGCGGTGACCGCCTGAGAGTTTCCAGTATTTTCACCTACGTTGTGGACAGGAGCCGCTTTCACCTGTTGTTGCATGAATTGCATAAAACCTCTGAACATTCCATCATTCATCATCTGGTCAGTGTTGTTGTTTGCATGAGGATTGTCACCTTCCTGATGAACATTATCCTGGTTATTGATATGTGGTGAATCAATAATCGTCTGTGCTCCATTGCTATTCTCAACATTCTCAGATGTCATTTTCAGATACTGCCACAAAATAAAAGTTAATTGATATGTCATATATTATCCTTATATTATGACCGACCAATTAAATACCATGCAAATAAACTTAGGTAGGTCATACTAGCGAAGGAAATCCCCGTCTCTCCCCTCCTAGTTCTATTCTCACATCTTAGCCAGGGATCATATCCCTAAGCTCTGATACCAACTGTGACGCCCCCAAAATTAGGTATACATCACCCATCTTGGGTCGTCAGATACATAGTACAAAATACAAATACAACTTACTAATACAACTATCGTGTACAATACGACAAAACATAAACTGTGAGTTTGAATACAAATATTATCTTCTAGAGAGTATTCATACTCAAAAGGAGTCCTCATTACATTTATTAACACACCATTACATAGAATAGTGAGGACTACTAACTAATACTATCATTCGGACCATCACTCCGTTCCCCGACTTGCCCCAGCTACGTTCTCATTTCCTGAAGAGAACAGTGAAAGAAAGGGTGAGCTCAACTAGCCCAGTAAGAAATATCATGACTAAGATAATGCAGAATAAATTATCATTAGCCTTCAACAATGTTAAACTGATAAAATATAATAGACATCAAGTTTAACTGCAGCGGAACAAGCAATCCATTAAAAGAGTCAAGTAGAAAATAAACTCTACTATCTTTTATGATTTAAAAGATTTTCCAACACTGTGATCGCTGAGACTCAGCTTAATAAAATAATCCACATCATCGAATCACACCTGCACTACGGCCAAGGATATTCGTATATTCATTAATGGTCATGATCACGCCAACAACTGTCCATTAATGCACTACGGGCCAATGAGGACTTTTACTACATCATTTGTAACATTACGGTCATGATTATACCGAATAATCCCTGGTCATAATCATACCAAGTCCATCTATGCACTACAGGCCACAGATGACTTTCAACATTTTATAAACATGAGGATGATGACAATGATATAAGAATTTAATAAAACAAGTTCAAGAATTAATTTATCCAGAAATTAATAACGTCCAAATTGTCAACATGATACTGCTTTGTGGAGTAAAATTCAAGAATGATCAGGAGAATATTTTCATGAATAGATACTAGATGAAGCGCAAATATCAAGGATATTCCACAAATTTCATGGAGTATAGAAGTCAAAACTTAACCAACTGAGTATAATAAAGAATGGAATAACAAAAGAAATCACCATGCATGCGATAGACCGCACAGACAGGTTATTCCAACAGAATAATAAATAATGGAACCAGGTCCGGCGTAAACGCACAGACAGGATATTCCGACAGAATAATAAAAAATGGAACCAGGTCCGGCGTAAACGCACAGACAGGATATTCCGACAGAATAATAAATAATGGAACCAGGTCCGGCGTAAACGCACAGACAGGATATTCTGACAGAATAATAAATAATGGAACCAGGTCCGGGGTAAAATACACAGACAGGATGTTCCAACAGAATAATAATAAAAACAGAACCAGGTCCGATGTAAAACACACAGACAGGATGTTCCAATAGAATAATAATAAAAACGGAACCAGGTCCGGTGTAAACCACACAGACAGGATGTTCCAACAGAATAATAGAAGAATGTCACCAAGTATAGGGTAGACCGCGTATACAGGTTATTCCAACAGAATAATAAGAAATGGAATAACAAAAGTTCTCTTCATGAATAAGAAAGAATAACACCCCTTACCGTTTTAAAGACGAGCTGAAATAAGGAAGTAGTTAAGTAGCAGAATACTCTTCTTCTCTCTCTCTATAGTTTCTCTCTATAGTTTCTCTCTCTAGAGTTCAGTGAATTCGTAAGAAATAATGAAGGAATGAGCTGCTATTTATAGAAAAATAGAATGTGACGACCCCAAAACAGGTCCATTCCACCCAACCCATTCTGAGTTGTCAAATACATGGTACAGAAAATAACTACAACTTTATTACAACAATTGTCGTGCAAAATACAACAACACATATGCTGTGAGTTTGGATACAAATATATACCAAATATGACTCATGTTCCAACCGTGGACATCACCTCACAATAACACCTTACATAAAGGTATAGTCAAAAACTGTTTTAGAAATTAGAATATTTGGGAAGTGCTCAAGGAAACCTTCGTACATGGGAGGCCACGCATCTATGTTATGATAGATATCATATGGCCACAGAATTATCCTTGGTTGACCCAATAGACCCCAAAGAAAAACGAGAAGATTACTATCATATTCTTCCCAATGGTGAGTCTTCTCTTGACTTATCATTATCTCCACTGTCTCTAATTGAGAATTATACTTCAAACAAACACCAAGATTATATAGGTAGTGCCCATAGATATACTCAGCAAGTGGATGAGCACAACCCTGTCTTATGATGACACGAGGTTGTATGTCATTAGACATCTTGTATGATAGTGACAAAATACCCTTCCAACGTTGGGTTCGCCTCACCCTATTTTTTTCACCAAATATAACTACTAAATGATGACCACCGTTCTATTCCCTTGTTACCCCCGCTCGACCCAGCTACACTCTTATTACCTGAAAGGAATTGTGAAGCAAAAGGGTGAGCACAACTAGCTCAGTAAAGAATATCATGACTAAAGATAATTAAATTATCAATAGCCTTCATCAATAATAAATCAGAGATTTAGAACATATGGTAAATGATAAAAATTTCAACCATAGCTGCAGCGGAACGAGCAATCCATTAGAAGAGTCAAATAGACTATAAAGTCTATTATCTTCTCCATGTTAAAAATCCATCAACAATATTTTATCCCTGTAACATCAATCAACAGTTCCTTTCCACAATCATATGAATAACTCATAATCATAATTGTGATTCTAAATTTTTCTTCGCACCCAGGACGAAGAATATTTTCATCACATGTCTTTACCTGAAACATCAAAGATCATGGTTATACCAAATCACAGTTCCTGTTCATAATCATACTAATAAATCCATCTTTGCACTACGACCAAAGATATTCATCAACAGACCATCTTTGCATTACAGGCCAAAGATATTCAACAACAGTTCATCTTTGCACTACAGGCCAAAGATATTCATCAATAATTCATCTTTGCACTACGGCCAAAGATATTCATCAACAGTTCATATTTGCACTACAGGTCAAATATATTCATCAACATTTCATATTTGCACTACAGGCCAAATATATTAATATCTCAAAGAAATATATAATCATTTCAGAATTTATATAAACAATAATTATAACCATGTTGATCAATTCACCTTTGCACTTAAGCTTAAGATATTCAATTATAATTCAATGGTCATGATCATACCAGTCACAATTCAACTTTGCACTACAGGCCAAAGAGAACCCTAGTCATGATCATACCAATAATCTACCCATCTTTACACTCAAGTCAAAGAGAAATATCATCATTAGGGTTATAAAAATGTTATATATGATAATAAAATCAATATAATCAACATATAGATTTAATCTCAAGAGTAATATTCATAAATCAACTATAATTTGGTTAGAAAAAGAAACCAATTTTGTCGTGAATAGTAACTCGTGAATAGTAACTTATGAATAGTAACTCATGAATAGTAACCCCGACACAAAAAGATAAAAATTCTACAATAAAATCCATACCAATATTTCGGTATAATGATATTGAAAGAATAACATTACTTAAATTTATAAACAATTTATTTTAATTGTTTACACTTTACTAATTAATGCATTTAATCATCATAAAATGCCAACTCTTACAATTTCATTATCAATAACCAAAACCCTCATCAAAAATCTGCATATACCTCATATAGGATTCTCAAGCCATAAAATCCTATTTTCCAATTTTCTTTCTTCACAAAACATATTTAATTCATTTACTCATAACTAGACTATTTTTATGAAAAATACCAAATCAGGTCTAAAAATATTTCTTTTCTGGGATTTAGCTTAATATAGTCCCATAGTGAACATATATTTTTCTCAGAATTTTTAAAAGTCATTTACTATTTTTCATATGGCCAAAATAGCCGAATATTTAGACATTTATCAAAAATTATTCTTTTGTCTAAAAATTCTGAAATTTGCAAAGTATACTTCTATCATATACATGTACTCCCAATAAAAATTTCATCAATTTTAGAGTTAACCACAAGGAATTATAAGCTCTTACTTTTAAAATAGTCTTTTCTCATAAAATTCATAACTCTCAATCTATACATCCAAAAATCACCATTTTGGACACAATCAAGAAAACTCATCAAAATATCATTTCATATTTTTCCAGAATTTTTGAAGATCAGAAAAATTACGAAACTGAAAATCATAACAACCCTTAAAATCCCTTAATATCCCTTACCTCAAAAGTGCAGTATTTCTGATCGGTATAAGGCTGAAGGAAACTTGCACTGATGAATAGCAACTCACCAAGTATCTAAAAACTCACAAAATATGCTTCATAATATATAGAGAGAAAGAGAGAAAGCTTATGTTTCTGGTATGATTTTCAATTCTAACTTAGCCCTCTATTTATAGGAAAATTTTGGTAGGTTTGACCTGCAACCTGATGGCTTTACCTGCTACTATTCCCACCCACCACATTTGAAATATAATTCAGCACATTTTTTCACCAACCACAAGTGGGGCCCACCAATTCTAGAATTTTCCACCAAAATGATAAACTCCGAAAATTCAACAATTTCTGAACCAGTCATCTCGTAAAATTCATAATAAATCATACGTTCATTTTTAACGGTTCAAAATTTGTGGGCATATACTCAACTTATATATGTATAACATATCCAAAAATTACCACGATCCAACGATCGGATTAAAAATTATAACCCCCGCAAAATATCTCAAAAACCCTGATTTTTAATACCTCCATTCCGACAAAAATACTGATAAAAATCTCAACATTAACTCCTTCATTTTTAACCACAAAAATATATCCCTCATTTATATCCACATAAAATAAATATTTTCTTATCATATGAATCAATAATTAATTATTCATAAATAATATTACAGAATCACATTTATGACAACCAGGCCGTTCCCAGGAAAGAGGGGGCTTTCCAATAAGAATTTTTCCTTACTGGCGCGCAATTAAATGACCAAACCTCTCCTTAGACAGAACTTTCTAGACATTGTCAATAATGTTATCTAATAATACTATTCAAATAATATGAATTATTGATCTGATAATAGAAAATACTGTGCAGCAACAATTATTGAACAACAATAATACAAAATTTTAACGTAGCAATTATTGAATCAATAAAATAAAATATTGAACAGTAATTACTGTAACAATTATTGAGTAGTGTCTTCTTACGTAAGAATCAATAATTTCAAAAATACTGTGCAATACCGTGTGCTACTGTGCAATAACGCGTATTACTGTATTTTAACCACCGGGTATTTCAACAGTATTAACGATAACAACTACGCCGTTATTTGTAAAAACTCAAATTTGTCGTTTTCCTTCACCCGACAGTTATTCGTTATGGGGCCCACAAATAGCTGCGCCGTCGTACGAATATTCCCCGACAGAAAGAATATTCCACGACCAAACGAATATTCCCCGACAACAATGATTATTTTATAACTACTTGTGTATTTTGAAAAAAAATTATATATCACCCTTAACTTTAACATTTATCAATTTAACCATTTACTGAATAGTAATTATAAGAAAAATTGAATACTTTTATTTCATAAAATTCGGGGTCTTACATAGAATGCATAGTAACTAATCCATGAACGGTCCAGATTGATTATTTTAATCTGACGGTCCATATTTAAAGAAAAATCTTTTAAATAAAATATAATATATTCTATTTATAGAATAACTTTAATAAAGTATTTTGTTTTATATAAAAAGATGTTTCTGTTTTATTACGTTAATAATACGAATAAAACAAAACGTCATTATCGCTAAATAATTCATATTATTAACTGACAATAATTGAATCAAACTGAGTGACTTCTCACATAAGCATTAATAATCAATACTGTGTGCTACTATGCAACCACACGTATTACTGTACTTTTACTACCGAGTAGTTCAACAGTAACAATGGTAAAATTTCTGCCGTTATTTTTAATAAATATTTTTGTCGTTTTCTCAATCCGACAATAATTCCGTTGTGGGGTCCACCAATGATTGTGTCGTTGTACGAATATTCCCTGTTAAAACGAATATTCCCCGACCAATCGAATATTATATAACAACTTGCGTACTTTGCAAAATTTATAAATATTACCCACAACTATAACATTATATCAAATTAACTCCATAATATTCAAAAATGATATTTATAGAAAATTCTTATTTATTTATAAAATTTGGGGTCTTACAATATATCTGTTTTTTTTCGAATGCGAATAATATCCGTTTTTTTTAATACGGATGCGGACGAATACGAATTTTTCGGTTACCATTTACAGCCCTAGCTATGACTGTGTCGGTAAATAAATGATTATAACTATATTTTTTGTCAGATTCAATTAACGTTGGAAAGAGAAAAAAAGGAATGACTGGGAAATTACCTAAACACAATCTTTTGTCCTATTTCTTCTAAAGTACTCCATTCATTCCTAAATAAGTGTCGTTTAAAATTTTTACACATGGATTAAAAAAGTCATTTAATACTGTCATTTAATAATTAAAATCTATGTAAAATTCCATCACTACCCTTTTATGGGAAGTTAAAAACTACTAATATTGAGGGTGAAAATTTCTTGGGACAATGAGAGAACGTAAAGGTGATATAAAAAAATAAATAATTTATTTTCTTAGAAAATTATAAACGACAGATAATTTGAAATAAATTTTTTCTTTCAAAACGTCATTTATTTAGGAACAGAGAGAGTAGTGTTCAACACACCAAACTTGGCATTTAGGATAAGACATGTTGGTGGAATTAAATGTTTGGTACTTTCTTTACATAATAGAGATTGTGAATTTAGGAATTTTATGATAAAATTGAATTAAAAAAATTTAATATATAAAAAAATTGAATGGGGTAAAAGATCTCTCTACATAATAAAATGAAATATGAAATGACGTATTTAATAATTGTTTATTTATAACATATAAATACATATATTAGCTTATTTTAATCTTCTAGATTTTTATAAATAAATTTATTATGTAATTATAAATAAATAATATTACTTAAGAAAAAATATATATATAAATTTTTGAATAATCTTTGATGAAGTATACTATTAAAAATATATTTTTAAGATTAAAACACTAAAAAATATTAATATCATTCTATAATACATAAAATCAAAACAAAATACTGCAACAACATTTATCAAATTGATTATCTAATTTGCTAAACAAAAATCAAAAATAATTTGAACATAACAACATTTATCTAATTAGTTATTATTGTTCTTCATATTACAGCAGTGGCCGGCTGACCCAAAACTTTTAACGAATTAATGAAATCACGTAAAGATTAAAATAAAATAAACAATACTTGCACTTAATATTGTCATCTAGACTTGTACAAATCATATAATCTTGTAAGTATTACAGCATATATATATATATATATATATATATATATATATATATATATATATATATATATATACAGTACCAACATAGATATATATATAGGTTTATATATATCTACACAAGTAGTAGTATTGCATTATGTTTATGTATATACGCAATTATAAAGCACATCCACAACAGATGAAGAAATAACAGAGCATAGTTATCAAAGCTAAGTACTCGAACCCCGATATGAAAGTCCACAACACATCGTCAACGATAGACAAATCGAACCACCACTGGAAGCTCTGCCTTGTCCAGCCGAATTCCGGCCATCGGAAAATTGAAGATGCCACGGATAAGTCAAATCCAGGCCACCTGAATGTTGACCAGTACCAACACACCCAACACATATTTCTATCTCATCTCTTGCTCACGTCAACAACTATCCTCTCCAATAGTATAAACTATAAAAGGCTACTGTTTTTTAGCTTGGAGTCCAAAAAGCAATTATATTTGTCCGTGTCAAAGGGAAGGAAGAGAGAATCAATTATTTGCATGATATTTTTGGGTTTGTGGTCCCTTCAATTTTCGGTTTGTTTGGTATTGCAATTTGCAATACGGATTATTAGATGAGAATAAAATACTCCACTTACTTTTGTAAAATTATTAGTATTAGTTTATAATAATATCTAAATATTTTTAATAGAATCAACAAGTTCTGATATTATTATCTATCTAGGGGCCAAAAAATAACTCGAGTCTGTGTCATAAATCTATTTTTCCTTTTATTTCTACAAATTTAATTTTATTACAGTTTAGTATTTTTAAAATTTAATAAAATTCTATTATTATTATTATTATTCCTACAATAATTGCACACGCAATCTGCGCGTTACCAATACTAATTTACGGAAGTGGTTAGCATGAAGTTTATTTTTGAGTAATTGATCAATTGACCAATAGAGTGCTGACACGCATGCGAGGTTCTATGTGTGTCAGTATTCTATTGATCAATTAACTAACTTACCAATAAATAAACTTGATGTTAACCGGATCTCTAATTTACCATAGTGAAATCTTTAATTCTCCTCAAAATTACATGACCAAGTATATTGCTACTAGTTATTGTAAAGTAATACTCCCTCCCTCCGAAATTAAATATCTAGTTTTGATTTTTAAAAATTAATTTGACCACTTTTAAAATTAAATTTTATATTATTTTTGTTAAAATATAGATTAAGAGATTATAACCAAAAGAATGTATATACAATTTACAACTAACTCTAATTTTTATATATACTTAATTATTAATTTTAAAAATAATCAATTTAGTTTAAAAAGTCAAAACTTAATATTTAATTTGAAAAGGAAGGAGTAATTGAATATAAAACTCGTCTCCAATTAGATGTGCTTTAGAACCAAACATACCTCAACCAAATCAAGTTTAAAAAATAGTATTGTTATTTTATTTTTTTGGAAGCCTCCATTTTTAGGGATATTATATCCTTACAAATATTATTTTTTCGAAACTCCTATTTTTAAGGTGTATTACTACAAATACATGCTATTAGTGAAACTTGATCTAGTTTTGATTCAAAAGTGATTGTAAAATTACTCAAGAGATGATTGAATATGTTTTTGAAGTGGCAGACGGATTGAATAATTAGGTAGGAATTAAGAATACTCTTATATATATATATATATATATATATATATATATATATATATATATATATTTATGTATATGGAGAGGCTCTAAAGCGAACCTTAAAAAACGAACTAAAGACGAACCGTCGTCTTTGGTGTCTATGGCGACGGTTCGACCCGTTGCCAAAGACTACATGGCTATGGCGACGGATCGAACCGTCGCCATAAACACCAAAGACGACGGTTCGTCTTTGGTTCGCTCTTTAAGGTTCGCTTTAGAGCCGGACCGTTTATGTATATATATATATATATATATATATATATATATTTATGTTGGTCGCAATTTAATTTAGTCAAATATTTATTGATATTCATATTATTTTTCTTATAAGTATTTTATTACTGTTTGAGTGTTATTCGTGTGTGATTTATTTTATAACTTATAAATAATTTTTAAAAAATAACTATTTATTATTTTTTAAAAATAACTTATAAGTTATTTTAAACTGAAGTAGTTTTAACTAAATGTTTTTGTTCAAAATTTTTATATGTTATTTTAGTTAAACATCCTCATAACTTATTATAACTTAATTTTTGACTTATAACTAAAAATAATATCAAATATTTTTATTTATAAATTTTAACTTAAACTAACTTATAAGTCATTTTAAATTTCTAAATTATTTAAAATAAGTCATTGTCGAATGTGTCCTAAACCCTAGATACCTCACGTGCGCCGTTCGTGACTAGTCGAGTCCAGAGAAAAAACGTAAAAGAGGAATACGAAGCGCCGCACGGACCTAATAACACAGAAAGTACGAGTTCTCTCATTACAACCGTCAGATCTTTTAACACGTCAACGATCCTCGTCTGAACGGCTGAGATCAAGGTTCTGCAGAGCTACGAAGAACCTCCTCTATTCCCTTCACTCGTTCTCTCTCCTCCCCTGTTTTTCTTCCGATTCTAATTTCAAAGTTTCCGACGAAATTTTGTTATTAAATTTTCACGAGAAAAATGTTAGTTATGGAGGATGAGAGAGAATTCGTGGAGGATAATGAAGTTACGGTTCTGGACGGAGAAGATGATGATGATCCTGAGAAGGCTGTTAGTGAAGTAGAAGAAGATGGAGATGATGACGATGAAGATGGCGAGGAGGAGGAAGACGATGATGATGAAGAGGATGATGCTAATGAGCAAGAGGTTTTGCACAGTTCCGGTGGACCACCGGTTCAGTCGGTAGACGATGAAGATGACGACGAGGATGATGATGATGAAGATGAGGATGATGATGGTGATGACGACGATGATGACGATGATGAAGGAAGCGACGACGCGGAAGGTGAAGAAGAGGTGATTTACTCTCAAACTCAAGTTTAATTTATTTTTAACTGGGATTTATTGTTTAATTATGTGTTTATTATGATTTAGTACTCTAAATCCTATCTTTTGGTCGAATTAGTGAAGAAACTGAGCAGATCTGCTTATTTTTGTACAAGTTTACTGCTTTAGATAATTATGGACACAATAGTTACTTTTTTTTAAAAAAGATCTGCCAATTTTTGTGTATGTTTGTTGAATTTGTGACTGTTGAAACTAAACTTTACTTCTGCTTTCTGTTGCTAGGTTATTGATTTGGAAATAAAATATTTTAACCGCTGTAATGCTTCCAACTGGAAAAAATTGTTTGGAAAGAAATCAAATTTAATCTATGCAGTTAATCTCTTTGGATTTTGGTTGATCCTGACATCAATTGTTTTTTCTGCAAACATTTTATCTAGGAATTGTTTTCCAATGAACAAAGCTTTTGCTTATCTCATAAACAGAGATATTCGATTTTCTCTTGTTGACTTATCCTTTCTTTCTTTTTTCTATATGGACAGGTATCTGATTGCTTACGTATAGAATTTGACGAACTGCTCTTTCTTTTTATAGATCTGTTTGTGTGCCTTTTAGTTTAGTTATTTCTTGTCCTTTCTTTTAGAAATCTTCATGAGTTTGTACTTTATTTGAGTGCTGTAGGTGAAAAAGCATATGCCTACTTAGGGCCTAAAGGAGTTGTATTCCTAATTTCCTATCTTCAATATTTAGTATCCAGTTATTTTCTCAAATTTTTTGTTTATGGCTATCATCCTATGACTTGGCTTATGATGTTGATGATTTGACTTAATTGTCCCTTTAACTTATTTTTTTAGTTCATGTTCACGAGCTCAACCATTATCCTAGAGAGAACTTCTTAATAATTAGCATGGCTGAAATGAACTATGAAATTCGATACATTACGTCAGGGTTTTATCAAAGTACAAACTGAGATAGAAAAAAGAAAAAGTTACAGATGAAAGATATATATCTTTTACAAAGTCCTATAATTATATCTTTTCTACATTAAGAAATTAGAGACCTTGACAGCTTATTTGATTGTTGGTGAAAACTGATGTTATGTTGCTGTTACCAGATTCGGTACTAAAAAGATTTCAACCATTTTTCCTGTCCAGTTTTTAGTGGCCTTTATTGTAGTATCAATTTGTGTAAAAGGCTATTTGATCATATTTTTAGTAGTATCAGAAGAAAGAGCAGATATTGTGAAAGGTGGATTTATGGTCTCTTCCTAATAAAGTGAATTTTAAATAGGAGAAAAATGAAAGGGGGACCCTCAAGTCTAGACATATGGGAACCGTATAGGTTTAGGCCAATTATTTTTGTGCCCTTGCTTTTAAGGTTGTAATTTGCAAAATTTGGTTAGTTTCGTGTTTGATTTCATTTTCTCATTCACTATGTGTGGAAGAGATTTCCCTTGTTCTGATTCCAATTGACTTGAGATATTATTTATAATAAAATTTGTGATGAATGTAAATTTTATCATATGAATTATCTTCTGTGATTAATGAAGAAATAGAATTTTTCTAAAAGCACTTGTGGAAGAAAGATAATTCCTAATGATTTTTTTTGGAAACAGAATCAATTTTTTGTTCGTTGTTATTTCTATAATCTGCCTGTATTTACTATATGTAAGTCAAAATCAGGGGAAAGTTACTGCTATTGAATTTTAGTCCTATCAAAGCCCATGACTATGTATTATCCATAGTTTCCAAGCTGATTATAAATTGAACAAGCTGTTGTTTGCACTGTATTTAGAACTTCAGTTTTGGAGGTGAGGAGGGTTGGGATATTGGATGGCATTGGCTGATCACAATGCCTTTATTTTGTTTACCAATAGTGCTTCATTGATTTTAACCGTTGGCTATATGCGCATTTGTTTAGGACAAGTGGATCCATCATTTTCGCTAATCTCATAGCCCACGATAGCTCTTTGTTACTTTTTCTTGATGAATTGTATTTTATATGCTTTAGCTTCTCTTCTGTCTGAACCGTCTGCTGACATCTACTAATAATTAACTTCATAGGAGGATATGGGAACTGAGTACCTTGTTCGGCCTGTGGTTCATGCTGAAGACGAAGAAGAGGCTAGTGATTTTGAGCCGGAGGAGAATGGCGAGGAAGATGAATTTGTAGAGGACGAGGATGAGGATGAGGATGATGACAATACTGGAGGAAAGGATGAGGCTCCAGCAAAGAGGAAGAGGTCAGACAAAGATGATTCCGATGATGATGATGGTGGAGAGGATGATGAGAGACCATCCAAGAGATAGGGAGATCCCCCTTCTTTGGTTGATGACTGACTATGGCACATAGGTCAATCTCTGTCTCTCATTTATTAAATCCATCTACCTCTTTGTACAAGGATAAGATGCTCCACGGAGGGTGTTTTCCCTTCTTATATTTTCATGGGGTGTAGTTTTAGGGTTGTTTTATCCCGGAAATGCGTAGTAATATGTGTTCACATAACAGTTGAAAGCTACTTGGGTTAGGTTTTGTTTTAAGTTATGAAACTAGCAAAGCTTGAGTACTTCTATAATTTAGATAAATTGCAGGTATCCTAGGTGAAGTTTTGTGCTAAGAAGGTTGGATGTAGTTGGATATTTCATGGTTTATACTAATTTTACATTAACACTTCACTATTTTTGCTTTTTATAAATACTATTGCATTCGTTATCACAGTTAATTTAAATGTTTTTCAGTATGGTATCTGAGTACTGTTTTTGGATTGGTGATTTTGTAATTGCAAGAAGCTATAAATAAGAAAGGAATAACAATGAAAAGACGATTATTATGGAACCGAGGGAGTAATATTAAATTACTTAATTCATGTGGCTAAAGTTAAAAATATGAAACGGAGGTAATATTATAAAAGACCAACAAAAATGTGGGAGTGGGCCCAGTTGTTGCCCTCTAAAACTCTACGTGCCGCGGGCAAAAAAAAAGGGGTTAAAGAATCATTCATTCATACTTATTTAAAATCAGAATTGGGCTTTAATTCAAAACTGGAAGAAATATGTCACAGTTATACTGGTAGCTCATTCCACACCTAGTTTTGAACTTGGATGGCCATTAGGAGATAAAAGAGGGCTTATTAGTATTACATAAGCCATTTTTGTCATTTTTGGTTGTATGATTTAAACTTTTTAAGTTGTTCTGCTAATATTAATTATGACTTTATTTTGGCTATAATTAAAAAAAATCTCTGTAAATCTAGTTTGCCTCACTAGTTTGATTATAACAATTCATAACTAAATATCCGGCAAGTTTTCTGATTCAATGCTAACAGATAGCAATGCCAGCGGAGACTGAGGACAAACAACCTACGTGCTTTAAGTCAGCTAAAAAGATAGAGAGATGAGAGGTGGGGCCTTCCACATAATAGTATCCAAGCAGGCAGCTCCAAACCAGGACCAAATCACAGTTTAAAATAAAAAAGATAATTTCACTCGGCAATCTATCGATCCAAGTCTTAATCAGTGATACAGCTAAGTGGTGTTTGTTTAATTGTTAACAACTTCATATTTAATTCGATTTAAGAGTAAATTTATTTGATAAATTTTTTTTTTTTATCGTCTTTTAATTTGTTAAAAGAATATATAAATTTAAATCATTAATTTTTTTTTTAATTTTATGAACAGAAATAGTCTCAATAAATATTATACTCTATCCATTCTAAATTTTAAGATCATCATTGATTTTTGAAAAGTTAAGTTGAGATGGTTAAAAATTATGAAACAATAAATCTTACAGTGAGTATTATATTTTTGTTATTTTTTAATATTTATCATTGTATTAAATTAAAGAAATTTATGGTAATTATGAGTTTGAAAATATTTTAAATTAATTTTATAAAATCAATAATAATATTATATTTTGAAACATAGAAAATATAATTCTTATCTTGAACTATTTCATTATGTTGTTATTCTATTAAACTTATGTATTTTTTTATCAAACATTATCTGTTTAAGAAATATAATTGATGAGGGAAGATGTCTTATTCTGTATATTATATTTAACAATGAATTATACCACTAGCGATTTCTCGATATAAGTTTCCCAACTTCTCTTTCGCAAGAAACGTACAAGGCAATGTCAATAAAAAAATACTACCATCACACATAAAAAAAAATACGTAATATTCAGATAAACACATACATATTATAGTTCCCACGTATCAGACGGGACCTACAATACACATGTCAATATGTTATTATGTTATTGATTTATTCAAATACAACTTTATTCATTTGAAAAGTTGATGAGATTAAAATTAAGTTCTACTACATTTCAGCTTCGATTCTCACTCTGTGGTGTTGTTAGTATACAAAATAACATAGCATGATTTGTGAATTGAGTTGTCTGTGAATTGTGACCAGATCAACGGTCCAGAAATGAATTGATATTGTAACCTACAAAATTTGCCAACTCACTTCCTGTTTACTCGTATTTATATTTTAGAGTGCATTGTCACTTCCATAGCCACTATCATTCCTTTCCATCCTCTGTAGTTTCATTCACAAACAAACAGACAACTCACTACCGCAACAAATCTAGGGTACCAAATTTATCGCTATCTTTTGATCAGATCTGGTTTTCCAGTAACCAAAATTTTTGTCGGTTGGATTAAATTACTAATACATTTCGAATGCTTATTGATTTACAGTTTTTTTCACTGTAATTTTGGAGATATGCGTTGATCAAATGGTGATCTATGAGCCTATAACGCCTGGTCAGGTATAGAATTTTGAATGTTATTAGATCTTATATCCTTTGTTTATGAAATTGAACTGTCGAAGTTGAAGCTTTTGGTTGAATTATAGTTTACAGATTGCAGTTCATATACGATTAAACTATTTAGCAAGTAGTTATAATTTGATACTCTCGTGAAATTGAGAATTTATGTGTGTTAAGTTCATAGTTTATGAATGATTAAAGGCAATGCAGTATGTTCAAATTGTATAGTGGAAGTTATTTTTTAATTTTGTTGATGCTGAAATTAGGATTTCTTGATCATTAAACTGAGTTTTGTCCTTGAAATAATAATTTCACACTGGCTTACGGGAAGACAGCTGTGTTGTTAAGGATTATGCAGTATAATGAAGACTTGAAGAATATATGGAAATAAAACTTAGCTGCGGATATGGACGCATATACCTTTTTTTTTAAGCTTTTCATCATGATTTCTGTAGACCAAACGGTTTTTGTTCCTATTAATTCCCTCAGGAATGAGGATATAGTAAGACTAAAAGGATTGTTTGGGTGGGGAAATCACATGTGCATCCTATGCTTAATGTGGAGTCATATAGGCTTTTTTGTGAATATTATTAAACAAACTGTAGGATAGTAGTTGATATCATCTATCATCATATAACCTGTTTATTGCTTCTTTGAAGTTCCGTAAACAGTTCATTAACTGATATCTGAAGCACAATGAGACTTCTCTCTCTTCCTCATTCATGAAATCAAATTACAGTTATCTTTGTCTTTTTGATTCCTTGCTTGCTGTGATGAATTTATTATTCTAATTTGATATATGTTGTCCAATTACAGGTTTCTTTTCTCCTTGGGTTTGTCCCATTGTTTGTAGCATGGTTATATTCTGAACTTTTGGAGTATAAGAAAAACTCAGCGCCATCCAAAATGTGAGTTAGACAACACTTCAACACTGATTTTCTTCTGTCTTGCTACCTTTAACATTATGAATTTTAAGTATTTGCTTATTACTTGTATTATTTAGTCTTTCTTGCCACTTCTCTTAAAATAAACTTTTTATGCAAGTAAAAATACTTCTCTTCAATCAAAATTCTCGACTGATTATGCGTGCAAATTATCTAAATAACATCTTAGAGTTGGTAATTTTATTACGTGTTGTTATCTTTTATTTATATAAAAAAAGTATGTTTCATTTTTATCCACCAAAATCAGTTCTCTCATCTTGTAGAACACTCATTATGATCAAACGGCAAAATGTCAAATGACCGGTTCGAGATGGGTTCTGTTATTGATTTCCTAGACCTTTTCTAGGGAAAATAGAATAATGAGTATGGCATTTTGTTAGAAATGAAAAAAATAGTTTGATCAAGAAAACAGGATTTTTTTGTTTGTTGCAAACGTGCGCTCCAGAAATATGTGAAAATGAAGGTAAAAAAACTGTCCTATTATAGTGAGATTAAAGAATTAGAATTCTTTAGTTTGATCAAAGTCTGATCATAATGCTTCTAAGCAAAAAGAAAAAATTATGAAATGTTCTCTATGACACAAACACAAATTTATGATCTTATCTTTGTATGAATTATTGTATAGGAAACTGTCGCCAATTAAAATCTTTACAGTGACTTTAGGCAGCAATATTACACGAATATTGTTTGAGGTGTTCTTATTAAAAGTTATAGAGCATAGGAACAGAAAAGGTGGCTAGCAAGTATTACATATCATCATTTGGTTTGATATGTTATCATGGGTCTATTTATATTTTAAGAATGTTATTATGAGGCATTTTTCTTTTAAAAATTGTTTTTTAATAGCCACTATGGGTTAACGGGAATTATGCAAAGGGAGGATGAGAGGTGGGGATCCTTTTTGCTGTTATGATTAAAAGTCGTCTATTTTACCCATTTTGAGACATTATGATAAGTGCAGATATTGCAAGATATCTGTTGTGTTGGTCAGTTTATTTTTTTAGAATAATTTATTTTTTCCTGTGTAAATGAAGAGTCAAGCTGAATAAAAAGGAGATCAGGTTTCATATAATTTTAGAAGGTATTGTAGTACACCCTACTCTTTTCAAGTCAATCTTGCACTTAAAACCAACAAAATGTCTAAGCAGCCTTTATTTGTTATTTGAACCCAAACATAAATTTCTCTATCCCAATCTGTACATTTAGTGGCAGGAGTTCTGATGTCAATTTGGTTGAGTTGGGAAATGAAACCGTTAAAGAAGATGACAGATCTGCTTTATTGGAGGGGGATGGACTTCAGTCAGCTTCACCTAGAGCTGACAGTTCATCCTCTATGTCTCACTTTGTCAAGTATGTAATATTTTTTCCTTTTTCGTTTATTTCAAATAGAAATTTTAACTATCCAACTTGACATGTGCATTCATTATGTCTAATTTTAGGTTTTTTCTGATGGAAGAATCTTTTTTACTTGGAAATCGCATGACATTGAGAGCTATGTATGTATACTCATTTTCACTTTACTGTAAATAATTAATTTTCTTCATATCTATGATTAAGAATGTCACTACTCTCTTTGTCTCTCTCTCTCTCTCACCCCATCTCTGCAGATCAGAATTTGGTGTCCTTTTGATCTACTATTACTTATGTGATCGTACAAATCTCTTTGGCGAATCGAAAAAGGTATGGTTAGACAACCATAATATCCCTTTCATACTTTTTCTTCTCGGTTTGCTGTCCTTATTGAAGTGTGTTGAATACTAATTTTATATTTACAGTGGGAAGACCTAACATGCATCTGTGATGTTTTTCTTTTTCAGCTTTCACTTGTCATATTAGTTCAAAAAAATTGGGAACCTTAAATCATTTATTTGTTGCCAAATGTGGGCACTGTTAGAGTTTTATTTTTTAGGAGGAAAATGAACTATAAAGTACACAATAACATACTAATGGGACATTTATCTAAAATAAAATAGGATCTATCAATGGCTCTGTATATAATTTTATGGAAGGATTATATTTTCAATTCTTAACTTAGTCAATTAAACTTAATCATGAATGGTTCATTGGGCCAATACAACCACGATTCTGCACCTTTAGTTCGATTAACCTTATGTTGATCCTGAAAGTGTCTCCATGTCCTGTTAGCTTTGATTTATCAGAATTGGTCATTGATTAATCTGGATAGAGTGAAATCCTGAAATATAAAGTTTTTCATAGACCCATCTTTCAGTGCTCATTTGTTTGGCTTTTGGTATCCAACCTCATGTAGGTAAAAGGTTTATAGTACTAATTAATTACTAATTTAACGTGTTGCAAACAAGCATTGAGCCCGGACCTTAACTAACAATCGATTTAGAATCAAGCAACATCGAGTAGTTCTTATTATGGGTTTACGATTGAAGCCCTATGTAAAAAGTGTTACCAACATCTCTATTCACAATGCTCTTGTGGTAGAGTAAAGATATAATTGTCTCGTGTTTAAATTGTGTGTTGGACTATAGCACATATATTGTTATAGGGTGGCTGAAGGAATATTTTAAAGAAGCACTTACCTTTTTTCATATTAGGTTTGTTTAGAAAATATTATTTGGTTCATAGTATTACTCTCAACTGGTTTTCAATTCATATAAGTAGTTTGGTGTTCATGTGTTAGCTAAGAATCTCATTTCTTATCATACTATGTCTCACTGAAGATTGCAGATAATATGTTGGTGGATGGACTTTAAGCTTGTGGTACACTTGCATATTCATTTGTTCAATGAAATGTTACAACCTATATATAGCTCATCGCTTGGCCATAATTTGTGTTTGCAGAGTTACAACCGGGATCTTTTCTTATTTCTCTACTTCCTTCTCATCATTGTGTCAGCACTTACTTCTTTCAAGATTCATCTTGACAAGTCACCATTCTCAGGGAAATCCATACTTTATCTCAACAGGCATCAAACTGAGGAGTGGAAAGGTTGGATGCAGGTTAGTCAACTTTTAATAAGATGGATCTAATTCTTGAAACAAATTTCATGTGAATACTGAATACTTATTATTGCCCTTTAGTTTTGTAATTATCCTTGCGCTGTTATCTGGATTCTAGGTTCTGACTTAATAGCCAATTTGATTACCCACAGTTCCTCCAATTATTCCACAGTTCCTCCAATTATTTCCCACCTGCACAGATCTTCTCCGCCGGCCTTTATGGATTAATTTATATGAAATCAACAAAGATTTTACAGTTTTCAGCAACATAACTTTTGTTATTGTACTAGCGATTCATTTCGTTAAAACGTTTCCTAACAAATCATAATAATAAACTGTTTTGTGAGGTCTCATTAAGAGATTCCTTACTTTAAACGATGTTTTAAGAATCTGGTTCGTTTCACATATGTTGGTTGATGTGGAATCTTTTTCTTTTCCATCATAAATTTGTTTTGGCTTTTATTTGAGGATCCTTTTGAAGATAAAGTCACAAGTTCTAGAGATTTAGATTTACTACAGAATTGTAAAAGGATATCTCTCTCAGTCCCAAATGAGAGCCCACTTCCAAAATCAATGTACCAAATAATATTTAATTTGTGATATTGGACATTGATTGTGTCTTAGTCAATTTTTATGGAAAACTTTTTTTATATATATATAAAAAAGTAGACTATCTTTCCGGGATGGATGAACTGAGTATACTGATTACATAAACTTGCTTATAATAACCTGCTCATGATCTAGGTAAAAGTTGCTTGGATTGTCCACATCATCAGTGATGTCTGACTATCTTTCTTCATGTACAGGTGTTGTTTCTAATGTACCATTATTTTGCTGCATCAGAAATTTATAATGCTATTCGAATTTTTATTGCTGCATATGTGTGGATGACTGGATTTGGGAACTTTTCATATTATTACATCCGCAAAGATTTCAGCCTTGCAAGGTTTGCTCAGGTAAATGGTCTATTTTTAGACCTTTAGATTTTATTCCAAGTTTTCTCCTTTTATGCTTCTGATGGCATCACTTCTCTTTTGCAGATGATGTGGAGGCTTAACTTTTTGGTGTTTTTTTGCTGCATTGTCCTTAACAACAGTTACACGCTATACTACATATGCCCCATGCACACTCTTTTCACACTCATGGTTTATGGGGCGCTTGGTATTTTTAACAAATACAATGAAAATGGAACTGTCATAGCTGTAAAATTCATAACCTGCTTTCTGGTGGTTGTTTTAATATGGGAAGTACCTGGAGTGTTTGATCTGGTTTGGAGCCCATTCACTTTCCTTCTTGGTTAGTAACTAGAAGTACCTCGAGTTCGCTATTTTAGTATTTGATACTAATTATGCTTAAAATTAATAGTTATAACTATATTGCAGGATACACTGACCCTTCAAAACCACAACTTCCTGTCTTGCATGAGTGGCATTTCCGCTCGGGCCTTGATCGCTACATATGGATAGTTGGAATGCTATATGCTTATTATCATCCAACAGTAAGTTCTAATGTGGGCCATGTTTAACTCTATTAGTTCCAAGGCGGATCAATATCCATGTGTGTGTATATATGTATTCTAAGTTATAACATACTTGAGAGCTGTGCATTTATTTTTGTTGGTAATTTCTTCCTTTTAAGCTTTTTTCAATTAATATGTTGCTAGTAATTGCTAATTACTAAACTATAAAAATTTGTTGCTGTAGGTCGAGAAGTGGATGGAGAAGCTGGAGGAAACAGAAGCGAAACGTAGGATATCAATCAAAACAATTGTTGTTATAATTTCCTTAGTGGTACTGATTCTTTCTTTGACTAGTAGATTCTTCCCATATTTTCTACATTTGTTGCAAAGAAAAACTTTATTATTTTCAGATGGGATATCTGTGGTTCGAGTATATCTACAAGCTTCCCAGGGTCACGTATAATAAGTATCATCCTTATACCTCATGGATTCCCATAACGTATGTGTATCCTTTCTCGTTATTCTGGTAATGATTAGAAAGTTTTTTACTAGTTGTTGATGTATTTTCATTGTTTGATTGATCAGTGTCTACATAACCTTGAGAAACTTTACACAACATCTCCGAGGCTACACCTTGACCCTTTTTGCGTAAGTTGCCTTGGTTTTGATTTCTTAATTTCCCCCTGAATTCTGTCCACTTGTGAGCATTGTAGCAGTTATGGATGTGAATTTGAATGGTCTTGTTTGCACTGTGTTATTTTCTTCTTGATCATTATAGATGGCTTGGAAAGATCACTCTGGAGACCTATATCTCACAATTTCACATATGGTTAAGGTATGTATATGTAGAATTATCTGTCAGTATATACATTTTGTCGTTTAACTGAGCTAAAAGAATAGCTAGTGTTTCAGTAAATTTGAAAATTACTAGTTAAGACAAAGTTTAGTAAAAGTTGAAAGTATTCCATTTGTTTAGTTTTTGTTTTGGGAGAGAGATGTTCCCATTAGATAGGGAAGACTGAATGACTGAGGGAGGCCTTCACCCTGGCTTGTGTTTGGGAATGGAATTCCATTAGTTGAATGGATTGAGAAATCAGGAGAGTTGAAAAATTCTTTGCTATTATTGTTTCCCAATGGTGAAAGGTTAGATAGTCATCTAATGCTTCCTTTCAAGTTTCTCTGGACTCAGGGTTGATAGGATTGTTATCTTGTTAGTTGCAGAACATATAGTTGGAACTATTTGTATGTAAAATACAATGTTTTCTAATTAAGCTTATATAAACAGATCTAGTGTGCCGGATGGTCAGCCTAAAATGCTACTTTCTCTGATTCCGGACTATCCTATGTTGAACTTCATGCTCACCACTTCCATATACGTTGCGGTGAGTATGTGATGTTTTCTTTAAAAAGTCGTGGAAATGTGAAGCAACTGATTTTTTAAAAATGCTTGCAGGTTTCATATAGGCTCTTTGAACTAACAAATACATTGAAAGTGGCATTTGTACCAAGTAAAGATGATAAGCGCCTGGCCTACAATGCAATTGCAGCAGTTGTGATATTGAGTGTTCTATATACTCTTTCTTTTGTGTTTCTAAAGCTGCCACAGATGTTGGTAAGTGTTCTTCCTAAATATATTACTCTCAGCCTTACTATATTTCTTAGACATACCGTCTCACCTGCTACTTTAAAGTTGCAATAGTTGGACAGAGATAAATGCAACCAGGGCAGGCAAAATTTTGTTAACATGACTTGCAAAAATGATAACATATTCACATGCAGTAAAAGCCAAACATAGTTCTGCAATCAAATGTCTACCTTATGTCAATTTGCTTAAAATATGCAGGTGTGAGACTTCGGAAATGTATATCTTAAAAGGACACGGGTTTCCAGTCAAACTTGCATATGCAGCATAAAAGAGAATTCATTTCTGCAATCAAACATCAATAGTAGGTCACTACCTTCTGTTGATTTTCTTGAAATCTGCTGGCGTGATTTGGAAATGTATAGCTTAGAAGGACACAAGTTTCCTTTCCACACAAATTGCATATGAAGCATAAAAGAGAATTCTTTTTAATCACAAAGACGCGCATTACAGATATATGGGTTTTGTGGACAAATATTGTATACAGAAAAGTCTAATGAACTCGACCTTTATAGGAGAGGTTGAATTTGTTACTCTCTTTGTAAGCCGTTTCAGTGATTATATGATTCATCCTCCAATTAAGGCTTGTAGTTCACTTGTTGGAGAATGTTGCATCTTATATTGTTGGTTCGCGGTAGCTGAAGGAGGCTCCAACACTGCAAATTTTAAAATGATCTACATTTTGTAGTCATAGTGTAAATTCTTTCTAATCGGATTCTATTGTTTATTGAAAAATCTGTTTATAATTATGCAGTAGTTCATTATGTTTGTCAATTACTCGATTCCCATGTTATTATTTAGGTTATAAGTTGATCGATGATTACAGCTGAACTAGTGAACCTTGTTCCAAATGGAAATCAGTTCTTTATATACAGAAAATAATACACACACACACACACACACACACACACACACACATATATATATATATATATATATATATATATATATATATTAGTTTACCTTTAGGCAAAAGGTCAAAACAAGTAATTTTGTATAATTTGAATAATTTACTTCAAAATGTAGAACTTTTTGACTAGAACAAATTATAGAAAAATCAAAATCTGAAAAAGATAACTTTGCTAAACGTCACAAAATTTTCATATCAAATGTTGTGGCATTGAGAAATATAAATAGTATTGTATGACATTACCAATTACAAACAATGTATTCAACCAATGTAATAATGCGGCATCATTTAATATAATTTTTTTTAAAAACCCCTAACATTTGAAAAACAGAAGTATTTTTTATTCAATCCAAAAGTGAGGGGTCGAGGCGTTGATGGGGTTTTTGGCTCACTCATAGAGGCCAACCCTACTTCAGACAGCTATCTTTCGCCACTTGTCCTGGTCTCTGGAATTAAATCTATTTCTTCAGCCAAAATATTATAAAATTTTGAAAGGTAAATTCATGCTACACCAAAAATAAAATAGGGTCCTTTACAATAATATACAACATTTAGTAAGTAATTACACTATTAGTGTATCACCAAAAAAATTACAAAAATAATAATTTTTTCATATTTATTTACAATATTAGTGCAATTAAGATTCCTTAATTTAGGAAATTAGTATAAGATTCAATTCTTAAAAATAAGGAAATCTAAAATCAAGGAGAAATAACTGCCATAAATAATAATTCAAATTCAAATATAGTGGATCTAACAACAAAAATAAATTCAAATTCAAAATAATAATTCAAATATTCAAAGTTACCAAACAAATCAAAAACAAAACAAAGAGAAAATCACGAACAACCAAAACAAATCGAAAAAGGAAAGGTTAGAGTTACCAAACCAGCAAGAACATATCCAAAACGAATTCGGAGTAACCGAACAAAGAAGAAATAACGAACAACCAAAACAAAATAAATTGAAGAAGAAGAAGAAATCGGAGTTATCAAAACAAATCGAAGAAGAAGAAGTCGTAGTTACCAAACTAGCAAAAACAGATCCAAAACAAATTCGAAGTAGCCGAACAAAGAGGAAATCACGAACAAATTTTTTTTATGAATATTTGGTTACCTATAAAAACTAAAATAGTTACCTTTGTATGAAGGTTTGGCTACCAACTGCACCATATTCAAAATAATTTTATTTTTAAAAGGTTATTAATAAGTAACTAACAGCTACATAAATGAAAACTTAGACATGACATTTCGGATACAGTCATCTGTGAAGAGAAGATGAGAAACAGTCAGCGAAGAGCTCCCAAGCCCGTCAACGTTGAAGCCCACCAACAAACCACCACTTTCTACCCTCACAAAAGTTTACTTGACGCCTCATAACCAAAATATAAAAAAAAACAGCAAGAGGCGGGGCCCCCCCGGTTAATTTGCCTTTGAAACTCCAAAAGAAACCTCTGAAACTCCAAAAGAATCCCTTCGGAGAACCATGATTAATTGTCTACATCAAAACTCACCCGCTCTAAAATATACAACAACTATCTTAATTACATACTAATTTTCTAAATTAAGAAATCCTAATTGCACTAATATTGTAAATAAATATGAAATTGTATTAATTGTGTAAATATTTTATGAGTACACTATTGTTATAATTATTTTCAAAAAATATAAGAGTATATATAATTCATCCAAAATAAAAACACCTCAAGGGTAAAATAAGCACATGCATCAATAACTGTAAAGTTGTTCTCCGACTTCTTGTGATACTCGTGTGAAAGTGAATCTTGTGTCCGGACTTGCAGCAATAGAAAACACTGTCGTATTCATTTTAGCAGGATCCCTCAGAATATGTGCACCATATCATAAGCAAAGCTTTTCATGTCAAGGAAAGTTAGACTTACACAGAGACCAGAGTGTAGGAAATGTTTCTGAATATCAAATGTACAAAATAAGTGGCAAACTTTATGCACAAAAAGAAGAAGCACATACATATATATCATAACCAATTCGGATGTCATAGTTTTGATTGAGATGGATCATAACTTTTAAAATGCAAGAGTTTTTTATAAGAAAAAACTCAAGTACAGTTAAATATTCCTTTAATAAATTTGTAAACCTAAACTAGTGGGGTCCAAAAAACCTTTTGTTCTAATGAAAGGGAAATGTAGTAAAGTGGTCTCCACTAATTATTAGTATCTTTTTCAAATCGTAACTAATAATATTAATTTTTGGACAGCCCAAAATGTGAAGTATGACTACAAATATGGTGCAGATAATTTAACAGACGCTGTTTTGCTGTTTTCTGCATTAAATTTCTTGCTTTTCTTTTCTTTTCTACAAAGTCTGCTGAAAGAATATAAAGGAATTAGGATACGTCCAGAACAGCACGAACGACTGCAAAAATTAACGAGATAAATATCAGTGAGTTGTCATTTGGATGTAAAATGAAACTTCAAGTATGTTAATGCCAATAGAGAAGCTATGCACAGTCTTGTACGTAAATTTGGTATGGAATACCCATTTTGACTGAAGTTTAACCAATATACTTTCAGGGAAACTGCAGGGAGTAAGCACAAAAAAGGAACAATTGTATTTATTTGATGAAAATTTAAAGAATCGATATTTGGAAATTCAAAAGAGAACAAATATTGGTAAATAAAACACTAAATAAAAGAACTTACAAGGAAACAATAATTAAGAGAATTGTCAAAAAATATTTTTCTGTAGTTGGGCATAATAAATTTTGCAGGATTGAATAACCCAAATATAGTTCTAACTAGACCTGCCAATATAGTTGGTTAACTGCCGGATCAACCCATATTAATTAGAACCAAATGGGTTGGTTAACTATATTTATTTATTTGGGTTAGTTAAAATTTGAAACCATATTTTTAAAATGAAATATAATTCCAACCCGGTTAACCATTTTTCGACCCATATTTTATTTCAAATCTAAATCAAAAGTTCTTTCCACCCATGTTTACATATTGAAGAAGCTCAACCACCCCCACCCACCCCCACCCCCACCCCCACCCCCATCCCTTACCCCACCCTACCCACCCACGCCCACGCCCTTACCCCCACCACCCACACCCACCCCTACCCCTACCCCTTACCCCTACCCCACCCCCACCCAACCCCTACCCCACCCCCACCCAACCCCCAACCCCAACCCCAACCAAAAAATTATATTATGTGATTATGTATACACCCCTTACCCCCACCCAACCCACCCCACCTCCACAAAAAAAAATATTATGCGATTATGTATACACCCCATACCCCCACCCCACCCAACCCACCCACCCACCCACCTCACCTCTACCAAAAAAATTATATTGTGTGATTATGTATACACCCACCCACCCACCCCACCTACCCCACCCCCTACCCCTATTCACCCCACCCACCCCCAACACTCCCAAAAAAAATTAATATTAAGCGATTATGTATACATCACCTACCCTTACCCCTACCCATCCCACCCCCATCCATCCACCCACCCATCCATCCACCCACCCACCCACCCACCAACCAAAAAAAAATATTATATGATTATGTATACACCCCTTATCCCCACCTCCACCCACCCATCCACCCCACCCCACCCCCACCAAAAAAATAATTTTGTGTGATTATGTATACACCCGACCCCCACCACCCCACCCACCCCACCTACCCCCATACACCCCACCCACCCCCCACCCCGACCACTCCCAAAAAAAATTAATATTAAGCGATTATGTATACATCACCCACCCTCTACCGCTACCCTACCCCCACCTACCCCACCCTCACCCCACCTATGCACCCACTCCCACCCCACCCCACCTACCCACCCACTCCAACTCCCACCCCACCTACCCACCCACCCTTTATATCTGTCTCTCTATCTGTATTATATATTAATTTTATTTTTAAAAATTTTTATTTAAAAGTCAAAACATCTTAAAATGGTTAATATGATTTTTAACCATAACCATATGGTTCCAACCCATATTATCCATATTAAAAATGGTTAATATGATTTTAGTTCTTTGGTTAACCATATTTTAAAAACCAAAATCAACCCATAACTATATTTTACCAGGTCTAGTTCTAGCTTACTTTTATCTATGGATGCAACGTTTTAATATATAATGACAAAATGAACCCTTAGTGCCACTGAAGATTATATATTCTAATGGATAGTCCAGTCACTTGTATAACTCAGGCAAAAAGTTAATGTAGGCAAAAAAGCAAATGTTTATATTCTGATAAATAGTCTCTCACACACACATTAACTTCTCCTTTTTAGTTGAGTTGAAACTAAATATGACAAGTAGAGCTGTAAACGAACCGAACTGTTCGCGAACCGGTTCGGTTCGGTTCGAGTTGATCGCTTAGTCGAGTTCACACATAGTGTTACATTCGATTGTTCGATTGAACATGTTCGCGAACCATGTGGTTCGGTTCGTCTTTGTTCGCGAACAGTTTCGGTTCGATTCGATAAGTTCGAGATCGGTTCGATAAATTCGAGATTGGTTCGAGTAGTTCGATTTCTTACGTGTTTAAATTGTTTCTAAAATTTTGAATATAAATAATTGGTTATGTCATATTAAATTCTAAAGTTTGTTTTATCAATAAGTGTTAAATTTGTAACAATTTTTTTATTACTGAAACATCTTTTTGTTTTTTTAAATAATTGATTACAACTTGACAAGCAATATATACATGAGCAAACTTCCAAAAAAAAATTAAGCAAAAAAAACAAATTAGAGAAAAGAAAAACCGAGAGTTTATAGTAGTGTACCATAAACCCGCCTAGAAAACCGTAAAGTATAATTCTGTTCCAGCTATCAAAGTATGAATGAATCGAAAACCCTGCCTTTGCTGTCAGCCCTACTGATGTAATTGCCATGACAAGGAAATAAAATACAAATCCCATCAAGCCATTAAATCCTAGAACGCCTGCAATTACTCCTCCGATAATAGACATAAATGTCCGGCTGCATGAATCAACAAGCCACAAGTTCTAGAATCATCAAACTATTTGAGAATTTTAAGGTTGCAATTAAGAAACGAAGAACATATTCAGGTAAATTAAACATGTATGCATGTTTCACTATAAAAGCTAACGAATCTGCAGTTTGTTTGCTCCTAATAACTTTTGAAGTTTTCCTACAAACCCTTTTCCCAACTCATTTTTTTTCGTGCCATGTTATATTGGGTGGTAGAGGAAACTATCCAATCCCCTTTTCTAAAACGAGCTTCAACATAACTTAGCTGAGTGCATCCTCCAAATAGACCAGGTAAACATTCTAGCACTGAGGAATGCATTTACATATTTTTAATGTGCTTGAAACCAGTAACAAATTAACAAGGTGAATACAGGAAAAGTAAAGATTTTACCTGCGTGTGAGGAAATATAATAAAAAGAGGAGTGCAAGAGCCTTGCCGTAGTTGTTTTTCTATTTGTCACCTTATAATTCAAATTACAAGCAATATTCAAGAACTAGCAAATGTCATGTCCATTGGCGTTGGAATGCTCTAACCTGAGTTATAAATTACTAACAAACAAAACAAAAAAAACTACAACAATGTTCTCTCTTCCATACCTCTTCAAGTTGCTAATCTTACCAAGCAATCTGTTGCAGACGTGTAAGTTAAGTGGTCAACATGAGCAGAATATCAAATGCAATACTCCAAGATAGATTAAAGACTAAAGGCTAATTTGCAATGAACTACCAAATTTCTTAAGCATAGCATCTCGATCTGTAGTTTTACATGCCATTCACGAATCAGAATGATGGAAAACAGAAGGCAGACAAGCAAATAAACAAAAATAAAATTTTCTTTTATAATTTTTTTTACTTATATTTTTTAATCAAACATCATAAAGAATTGTGACACACAAACACAACATATATATTTATGTACGTAAATATATAAGTTAAGGGTTAAGATCCATCTAAACATTACATACACAGAAGATGCCTTTTCCTCTAAAGAATATATCTACGCCTGAAAGATTTTGTTCCATTATAGACCTGCAATAATTGTCGACATCATATTCAACTCTTGTGAAGGGATGAATATTTAAACTATTAAGAATCTATCAAAGCTTGTTAAATGTAATTGGTAATAAACTCTTCATACTAGGAAAGCACTGCTGGTTACTACTTTTCTAAAAAAAAATACACCTACCCACATTTCTTTGATCACAAATAATGCCAAAGTACTCCTTTGATGTAAATGGGTCTCCTATGGAAAGGGAGCTATAAATAGGCCTGCTATGGGAAACAGAACTCTCAAACCAAAAATATTTGAAATACCACTCTTCACTTCAGAATGAGGCCATACCATCGATTTAGTGATGGCTCCAATTCCTTTTACAGACTCATTTTATGATATTTTGACCCTTGTATTATGTTGAATGTATGTAGCATCTAATTTCACATGACCAAACAATATTTCACATGAGATTTTTTTAAGAGAGGTGTAAACATGGCTGACTCCTCTTCCTGTTCTATTGATCAGAGGCATCTAGCAGTGCCACACAAGTTCACTCTTCTTTTAGGTATTTAACTGATGATTCCACCAGAACACACAGAAGTGCAAAGCATTGTCATAGTAAACATTTTTTATATATTTGAAATTATATGGTTGGAGAAGTACTTTATTTATATACTACAGTTGAGGCAGTACATAGTCATACCCATTCTATTTTGAAGTCTGTGGCCTGGAGTTTATCAGTCTAATTATGCACAGCAAAAAATGTAGATCTATCAATTTATGCATTTTGACAAAACAAGGTCTAGCAAACTTAATAAAAAAATAAAATAAAATATGCTTGTCCGCCATAATCATCCAAACATTCTAATGACTGCTGACTCCTATATCCTTCAGAATAAAATATACATTTGCCTTTGTTTCTCCATTTGCAGTTCTTTATTAAGTATAAAAACTATGAGGTACCCGTCTTAGAAGGCAAAGCTTTTCTCCAAATCAACTTCTCCTAAGTTATTGAAACCAATCAAAATTGTCAATCTAATACAGTAGTACATCAACTCACAGTGAGTGATCATATTAAGAATACTTGATCAAGTAGCAGCCTGTGACAATTCACAAAACAAAGTTAAATTATACACCGCGTCCAAGTAAGATCTGATACAAACCTGTAATATATTACTTTCATGTTGCTTTGCATATTGTCGACATTAAATGTTGGTATATCATTTATTTCACTTGATTTCTTATCGCCTGAATCATCATGCCCAGCCATTGCTTCAGATGCACTTACACGTAAATTTCTGAAATTAAGAAGACCGTAATATAGACAAAATGAATCAAACATGAAGCTGGCATAAAGGCATTATCTTAATTCTTCATAAAATTGAAAACAAAACACTTAAAAACTGGCCTCTTCGGCATAAACTAAAAGTTCACAGATTCAGCAATTCTTAAAAGCTTATTATAACCTAAAGCTCAGCTAGAAATCACAGAAAAAAAATTCAATCTACCTCAAAGAAGTCCGCTTAAGCTACTAATACTAATATTGAAGTTCAAGGTAGAATTATAATATATAACTATTAAAATACGCATAACAGATCCGAGTTCAAGATCGCCGGCACCTAATATATAACTATAAAAATATGCATAACAAATCCGAGTTCAAGATCGCCGGCCACCAGAGATAAACATAGTATATATAACAGATGAACGTATAATTATAGTATGTGAGTGATCTTCAAACCTTAAATTTACAGGAGCTGATAAATTGCTCAACTTACAGTCTGCTCACAAACAAACTATGTAAGTAGACGCTCCCAATTATCTTATATCTGTTGCTGTGCTGATACACTCTTATTTTCTCTTCTTTTTCCGGGGAATTTCAGAATACTGGATTTAAAGATCCAGTATAATTTGGGCCCAAATAACATAGGCAATGAAATTGGTGGGCTCGCTTAGGATTTATTAAGGGGAGTTGATCTTACTTTGTAGGCTACTGGGCTGTCCTTTATGCATATAATGTACCTACTTTTTGTACAACTATATATACTTAAAGCGTATAAGATTATTACAAAATAAATAAAAAATTGAACATAACTTTGATACTAAATTAGAGTAAAACAAAATAATAGAACTCTAAATCACCTCATTCTTTGTAAATTTAAAGAAAATAATATAACAATAAAAAAATTTATTTAAATAAAAAACTCTACAAAATGCATGCATTATTTTGAATGCGATAATAATAAATGATTATTCGAATAATAGAATTATTCCTTTTTGATGTAAATAAAATAGAACTTTGTCTCCCTTAAACTCTTTCCCTTGTTTTTAAAGTCGAGTTTTTCCCTTGTAACTTTAGAAAGGTTGTAATTAGTGTGTGGGGAACATAGAATGTGGTTTAATCCTAGTAACAACTAGTTTAGATATTTTTATCATATATGGCTTGATTAATTAGGGATTTGGTAGGCCCAAAATATTATAAAAACCATTAACATCAGATTAAGAAAATTAAACAACCCAACTAAAGAAGAAATAAAAAGTTAACACGCTAAGATGAAAACTCGTTAACACGCACGAAGTCACCTCAATATGATGTAACTATATATTTAATTGATTTATTATAAATTGAAATTAAGCCTAGTTATTTTTGGGCCGGGGTTGGATGGCTGAGGGATATAAATTTGTAATTATAGGAGATAGACACCATACCGACATCACCAATAATGCAGAGCCGCATTGACTGCGGCAAGTCAATATTTGGCACGTGGCGGGCCTGGCGGCTTGTAGTTGTATAGGACATTACTTATGATGTTGGCTAAGACTTTAGAGGTTTCGTGCGACTGTTGTCATTAATATCTATGCGTGTACGGTAACATACTAGTTTCACATCCAAAATATTGAAAAATTCATCCTAATTATACTACTTTCAAGTTATAATTTTTTAAGTAATTATGTGATAGACTAAAATAATCTTAAAAAATATTATTGGATCAATAATTTAAAGTTTTATTTAAATAAATTTGATTCGATTTAAATTTGAGATTTTAATTAATATTTATTCTGGACTCGAAATTTTATCCGGATTGTTTGATATGGTATCAGAATCGACTCTCAAAAGTTCGAATCGGATAATCCGATCAGGTCAGTGGTGGAACCAGAACGAATTTATAGGGGGGTCAAAATTTATCAATAAAAAAAATTATTGATGGCGGAGCAAGGAAGCAGCAGCGGCCGCCGAATTTTCGACTGACAAAGATGAGCTTATGCTCAAACTATCTGGTATTGTTGATGATGATGCCAATAAAAAACATTGTGACAGAAAAAGGAACAAAAATGGAGCAGCAACAGTACCCATGAATTTCTTTGCAATCAATCAAAGAGCTTAGCACCATATGAATATTGTGAATGGCAGAGCTACTTGAGAGCAACCCTTAGCAACTGCTCCCGACCTCCTCGAAATTTCAAGCTAAGGTTGAGATCGTTACTCCCCTGCTCCAGATAAAGATGCACACAATCTGCTCGATGAAATGATTGAGTGAAGAGTAGTGGCAGAGGGTACATGAAAACGCACTACCCTCACCCTGAATGAAAATGCACTCCTCCACACAGGAAACTTCTCCTTCGCCTCGGGCGCCGACAACCTACCAGGGTCAAATACTTAGATGCCTCTTCCCCCGCCCAGCCGTCCTCCCTAGTTCTGCCTCTGCGCCGGCAGCCTACCAGGGTCAGATGCCCCCCCAGCCCCCCTAGTTCCGCCTCTCGATTAGGTTGTCGGTGATGGGAACATGAAGGTTAGTGATATTATCCCACAATGGAGAGATGGAGGTGGAAACACGAAACGAGCCGGTATTATTCCATAATGGCTAGAAAGACAAAGATATGCGGACTATGTGTGTGATCGGTTCTGACAGGGACATCATAAATTTAAGTGGTGGAGTTTCTAACACACCTCAGTCCCACATAAAAATATATGAGAAAAATCTTTAAGTTATGACCTTTTAGATGAGCATGTGGTGGGCTAAGATTGTCCAATAATATACTATTGAGTCAATGGTTTAAGACTTTATTTGGATGAATTTGATTTGTTTCAGACTTAAAATTTGACCCGAAATTTGTTTCGAACTTGAGATTTGACCAAATTTGTTTCATGTACTGCTAGTAGTTTGCATTAAAGTCCTTGTAATCTTTCCGTTCCTTGTGATTTTAGTAAGAAAATTGATATTTTCATTAGTAAATTTGATAAATCCACAAGTTCCTCGTCACATAAATAGTAATTAGAATCCATCTCGTGTGAGAGATGACATTGTAAAACTATCAAATTTACATCAATTCTCTTTTAGTAAAATAATTCTCTTTTAGTAAAAATATTACAACCTCCATTCTCTAATTGTGACGCCCCCAAAATAGGTATACAACACCCATTCTGAGTCGCCAAATACATGGTACAGAAAGCAAACTACAACTTCAATAATACAATTGTCGTGCAAAATACGACAACACATACTGTGAGTTTAAATACAAATATTGTCTTCTAGACAATATCCACACTCAAATAAATCATCATTACAATTATTCAAACACTATTTTACAGAAATAGTGAGGACTGCTAAAACATCTTTCTAGAACCATCACTCCATACCCCGACTAGATCCTGCTATGTTCTCACCTCCTGAGAAGAAAAATGGAACAAAAAGGAAAAGGGTGAGCTCAACTAGCCCAGTAAAGAATATTATGACTAAGATAATATACAAACAAATTATCGTTAGTCTTCAACAGGAAAAAATCTGATAGAATATAATCGACAACAAGTTTTAGATCAACAACTGCAGCGGAAACAGCAAACCATTAGAAGAGTCAAGTAGAGAAAGAATTCTACTATCTTCTAAGATTTAAAAGTCCATCATCAATATTTTATCCCTGTAACATCAATTAATAATCATCTTTATCCAAATATTCATCTTTGCACTACAGGCCAAAGATATTCATTTGTATCACCTGTCAGTCATGTTCATCTCAACACCTGTTCATCTTTGCACTACAGGCCAAAGATATTAATCAAGTAATCATACATCTTTGCACTACAGGCCAAAGATATTCACTAATATCATCATTTAGGACTGAGGATGATGAAAAATATCTTAAAGAGAACGAATCCAGTGAGACAGAAGGACAAATATTAAGGATTCGTATAACAGTTTATCCAAGATCAATAATACTTCATAATAATCAATTGTGAAGCAGAATTCATAAATAAAGATCAAAACATGGATACAATCAAAGATAGTAACCATAATAGACATCTTGGACAAAAAGAGAAAATTTTATTTTTCGGTGAATAATGACGTATTCGTGAATAGTGCCGTATATGAGAATAGTAACGTACACGTGAACAGTAACCCCGACACAAAAAGTTCCAAATTTGATAAAAACTCATGTTAATATTTCAGCATAATGATATTGAATAAAATAATATCATTTAAGAAGAAAATAATATCCCTTACCTCAAGATATCAGTACTTCTGGTCGGAATACCGGTATAAGGCTGAAAGAAACTTGCACTGATGAATAGAAACTCTCAAAGTATCTAAATACTCACAAAATACACTCAATAATCTAGAGAGAGAAAGAGAGAAAACTTGTTTCTGGTGTGATTTTCAATTCTAACTTAGCCCTCTATTTATAGGAAAATTTTAGTAGGTTTGACCTGCAACCTGATGGCTTTACCTGCTACTATTCCCACCCACCACATTTGAAATATAATTCAGCACATTTCTTCACCAACCAAGAGTGGGGCCCACCAATTCTAGAATTTTCCATCAAAATGATAAACTCCGAAAATTCAACAATTTCTGAACCAGTCATCTCGTAAAATTCATAATAAATCATACGTTCATTTTTAACGGTTCAAAATTTGTGGACATATACTCAACTTATATATGTATAACATATCCAAAAATTACCACGATCCAACGGTCGGATTAAAAATTATAACCCCCGCAAAATATCTCAAAAACCCTGATTTTTAATACCTCCATTCCGACAAAAATATTGATAAAAACCTCAACATTAACTCCTTCATTTTTAACCACAAAAATATATCTCTCATTTATATCCACAGAAAATAAATATTTCCTTATCATATGAATCAATAATTAATTATTCACAAATAATATTACAGAATCACATTTATGACAACCAGGCCGTTCCCAGGAAAGAGGGGGCTTTCCAATAAGGATTTCTCCTTACTGGCGCGCAATTAGATGACCAAACCTCTCCTTAGACAGAACTTTCTAGACATTGCCAATAATGTTATATAATAATATTATTCAAATAATATGAATTATTGATCTGATAATGGAAAATACTGTGCAGCAACAATTATTGAAACAACAATAATATAAAATATCAACGTAGCAATTATTGAATCAATAAAATAAAATATTGAACAATAACTACTGTAACAATTATTGAGTAGTGTCCTTCTTCGTAAGAACAATAATTGGTGCAATACCGTGTCCTACTGTATTTTAACCACCGGGTATTCCAACAGTATTAACGGTAACAACTACGTCGTTATTTATAAACAACTTATACTTGTCATTTTCTTCATCCAATCGCTTTCCGTTATGGGGCCCACACAAGGCTGCGCCGTCGTACGAATATTCCCCGACAACAAGAATATTCCACGACCAAACGAATATTCCCCGACAAAATAAATATTTTATAACCACTTGCTTATTTTACAAAATTTACATTTCACCCATAACCAAAGTATTATATCAAATTAACCCCTTATTATTCATAATAATATTTAGAGAAAATTTGATTTTATTCATTAATAAGTTGGGGTCTTACAACCTCCCCTCCTTATGAAATTTCGTCCTCGAAATTGACGTACGTACCTGATATTTCGAAAAGGTGAGGATACCTCGCTTTCATTTCTGATTCTAACTCCCAGGTCATTTCTTCAATAGCATGGTTTCTCCACAAAACCTTAACTTGTGGTATAACCTTCGTGCGTAGGACATGCTCTTTCCTATCCAAGATCTTAACAGGTACCTCCTCGTACGTTAAATCTTCAGCTATCTCGTCTGGTTCTAACTCAATAATGTGGTTCGGGTCTTTAACATATTTACGAAGCATAGATATGTGAAAAACATTATGAACACGAGACATGCTTGGAGGTAATGCGAGTCTATATGCCACATTTCCTATTCGCTCAAGAATCTCAAATGGACCAACAAATCTTAGATTGAGCTTTCCTCTCTTCCCAAATCTTGTAACTCCCTTCCATGGTGCAACACGTAACAATACATGATCCCCAATATTAAATTCCACGTCCTTTCGATGAAGATCCGCATAACTCTTTTGTCGATCCTGTGCCGTTTGTATACGTTGTCGAATCGTTTGGATCTTCTCTGTAGTAATGCGTACCAACTCTGGTCCCAACAATGTTCTAGGACACAAAGTCCCAGCATATTGGAGAACGATATTTTCTTCCATACAACGCCTCGAATGGAGCCACACCTATGCTCGCCTGATAACTGTTGTTGTAGGAGAATTCCACCAATGGTAGGTACTTATCCCAACTCCCTTTGAGATCTAGGACACAAAGTCTTAATAGATCTTCAAGAGTTTGAATAGTCCTCTCTGATTGTCCGTCTGTTTGAGGATGGTATGCCGAACTGAATCGTAAATCTGTGCCCATAGCTTTCTGCAAGCTAACCCAAAATCGTGAAGTGAATCTTGGGTCACGATCTGAAACTATGGATACTGGCATGCCATGCAATCTCACAATCTCGTTCACGTACATACTAGCAAGACGTTCAAGGGAATAAGTCTCACGTATCGGCAAGAAATGAGCGGACTTGGTTAATCTATCAACAATAACCCAAATCGCATCTATGCCTTGAGAAACCTTGGGAAGACCCGTAACAAAATCCATAGTAATGTGTTCCCACTTCCATTTCGGAATCTCAAGTGGTTGCAATGGACCCTTTGGTACTTGATGCTCCGCTTTTACACGTTGACAAGTTAAACATCTCGAGATAAACTCCGCGATCTCTCTTTTCATATTGCTCCACCAAAATGTATGTCGAAGATCGTGATACATTTTGGTACTCCCAGGATGGATTGCAAACGGTGTGTTGTGTGCCTCCATCATTATTCTATGCTTCAAGTCAAAATCGTTAGGAACACAAAGTCTGGAGTTGACTCGAAGTATTCCTTCTTCATCGATTCTTGCTTCTGGAATAGCACCTTCTTGCACTTTCTTCTTCATACGCATCAGCTCCATGTCCGTAGCTTGAGCAGCTTTAACTTTATCGATTAAAGTCGGTTCTACTCGTATATTTGATATCATCATGTGGGTACTTGGAGCCTTCATCTCTATCTCCATCCTTTGTAAGTCATACAAAATGGGCCTTTGTGTTAACAATATTGCACTCGTACCCGCATATGATCTTCTACTCAATGCGTCAGCTACTACGTTTGCTTTTCCAGGATGATATTGGATGATATGATCGTAATCTTTCAACAGCTCGAGCCAACGTCGCTGCCGCATGTTGAGTTCCTTTTGGGTGAAGAAATATTTGAGGCTTTTATGATCTGTATAGATCTCCACTTTCTCCCCATACAGGTAGTGTCTCCAAATCTTCAACGCAAAAACGACTGCTGCCAACTCCAAATCATGAGTAGGATAATTCCTCTCATATTCTTTGAGTTGTCGTGAGGCATAGGCTATGACTTTCCCATGTTGCATGAGAACACATCCTAACCCTTTGCCTGAAGCATCGCTGTAGATAACAAATCCATCCGAACCAGATGGTATTGTCAGAACAGGTGCCGAAATGAGTCTCCTCTTGAGTTCTTGGAAACTCTTCTCGCATTCCTCACTCCATACGAATTTTGTATCTTTCCGAGTCAGCTGAGTTAACGGAGTAGCGATTCGAGAAAATCCTTCCACAAATCTCCGATAATAACCAGCTAAGCCCAGAAAGCTACGTACTTCGGTTACCGACTTCGGTTGCTCCCAACTTTGTATAGCTTCAATCTTCGCCGGGTCGACAGATACTCCATGTTTTGACACCACGTGCCCAAGGAATGCTACTTCCTCAAGCCAGAACTCGCATTTCTTCAGTTTGGCATATAGCTTATTTTCACGAAGCCTTTGCAATACCAGCTTCAAATGGCGCTCATGATCTTCACGGCTTTTGGAATAGATGAGGATGTCATCAATAAAGACGACAACGAACTGATCTAAATATTCTTTGAATACACGATTCATCATATCCATGAAAGCAGCAGGAGCATTAGTCAATCCAAAAGACATTACTAAGAATTCATAATGCCCGTACCGAGTTCTGAAGGCAGTCTTTGGAATATCCTCAGTTTTAATCTTCAGCTGATGATATCCAGAACGAAGGTCGATCTTTGAAAAGAATTGTGTTCCTTGTAACTGGTCGAACAGGTCATCAATGCGAGGTAGCGGATACCTATTCTTGATAGTGACATGATTCAATTCTCGATAGTCGATACAAAGTCGCATACTCCCGTCTTTCTTCTTTACGAATAAAACAGGAGCACCCCAAGGAGACGTACTAGGACGAATAAAACCGATGTCCAACAACTCCTGTAGTTGGACTTTTAACTCCTGAAGTTCAATAGGAGCCATTCGATATGGAGTTTTAGAAATGGGCTTTGTACCGGGTTTAAGGTCAATAAAGAATTCAACTTCACGTTCTGGGGGTAGACCAGGAAGTTCTTCAGGAAATACATCGGGAAATTCTCTAACAATAGAAATATTATTCAAATCTGACTTGTCTTTGTTCAAATCCATAACATGGGCTAAGAAAGCTTGACATCCGTTTTTCAATAAACGAATAGCTTTGTGGCTTGATATGACAGTGACTGATTTTAGTGGTTTAGTAGTTTGAATTCGTATGACAGGTTGGTTAGGAATATGAAAACTAACAACCTTACGAAAACAATCAATTTTAGCATGATGAGTGGTTAACCAATCAATTCCTAAAATCACATCAAAAGCAAGTATCTTTAAAGAGATAAGATCAACATGTAATGTGATAGTGCCAACTTGGATCATGCAAGATTTATAAACTGTAGATGTAACGAAGGTTTCACCCAACGGAGTTTCAACAGATAAGTTAAAGTCCAATTTCTCCGGAGTCAAGTTTAAACGTTGAGCACAAGCAGGAGAGATAAAAGAATGGGTAGAACCGGTATCTAGTAAAGTATAAACTTCGCAAGAATTCAAGATTAGCTTACCCGTGATCACCTCGTTCGGGTTTCTCGCGTTTTGGCCAGTCACGACAAACGCCCTTCCAGGAACCGCTGATTTCGACTTATCCGGGACAACTTTTGGAGTCACCATCCCCGCTGAACTTGGTTTTGCTACAGAACACTCTCGAGCTATATGACCCTCCTTTCCACAGTTATAACATACCTTGGATTGTTGTGGGCAGTTTGGGCTGATATGTCCCTCTTTCCCACATTTGTAACATACGACCGGTGGTCGTTCTCTCCCCTAGAAACAGTTGATGTTTGTGCTGACGTCTTCACGTTATCATTGTTGTACCTTCTCTTCTTGAAATCTCCTCCCGACTCGCTCCTTCTATTATCACGACCACGATTACCACCAGAGTGGTTACCGCTTTTGTCCGAATGTTTTCCTTCCTGCTGGTTTTCATTGCTTCGATGACTGCCGCCACCGGTATGACCCTGGTTGTGGTCCCTCGGTTGCACATACTCATTATCTCGCTCTAATAATTGAGCCCTGTTTACAACATCTGAATATAAAGAAAATTTATGAGAGATAAGATATTGCCGAATCTCGGGTTTTAAACCTCTCAGAAACATCATTGTCATTCGTTCCTCATTTTCGACCAAATGAGGTGCAAACCTGGATAACTCTGCAAACTTCGCCTCGTACTGGGACACCGTCATGTTATTTTGTTCCAGTCTGATAAACTCCACCTCCTTCATATGACGAATACTTTCAGGAAAGTACTTGTCATTGAACAGTTTTTGAAATGTTTCCCAGGACATGTTGAGTGCGTCAGGCTGGGTACGCTTCACAGACTCCCACCAGTAGTCTGCCTCACCGCGGAACATAAAGGTGGCGAATGGAACCTTCTGTTCCTCCGTGCATCCCAAGACATCGAATATCTTGGTAATTTGCTTGACCCACGTTTCCGCCATGATCGGATCCGGCTTTCCCTTAAATTCTGGTGGTCCCAATTCTTTGAACTGCTTAGCTGTGACAAACCGCGCGTTGTTATCATTTCCACCCGTATTCTGCACACGAGTCTCCCTCGTCTGATTTTGCATGAACTGCAAAAAGCTCCTAAACATTCCATCATTCATCGTTTGCTCGGTAACGTTGTTTACAGGAGGAATATTGCCTTCCTGTTGCACGTTCCCCTGGGTGGTGATCAAAGGTGTCTCCACGGTCTGATTTACTCCATTATTAACGTTCTCAGCTGCCATTCTTAAATACTGCCATAAAATAAGGGTTAATAGTCATGTCATATATTATCCCTAAACTCTGACCGACCAAATAAACACCAAATAAACTTAGTCAGGTCATACTAGCGAAGGAATTCCCCGTCTCTCCCCTCCTAGTTCTTGTCTCACATCTCAGCCAGGGATCATATCCCTAAGCTCTGATACCAACTGTGACGCCCCCAAAATAGGTATACAACACCCATTCTGAGTCGCCAAATACATGGTACAGAAAGCAAACTACAACTTCAATAATACAATTGTCGTGCAAAATGTGACGCCCCAAAATAGGTATACAACACCCATTCTGAGTCGCCAAATACATGGTACAGAAAGCAAACTACAACTTCAATAATACAAATATCGTGCAAAATACGACAACACATACTGTGAGTTTAAATACAAATATTGTCTTCTAGACAATATCCACACTCAAATAAATCCTCATTACAATTATTCAAACACTATTTTACAGAAATAGTGAGGACTGCTAAAACATCTTTCTAGAACCATCACTCCATACCCCGACTAGATCCTGCTATGTTCTCACCTCCTGAGAAGAAAAATGGAACAAAAAGGAAAAGGGTGAGCTCAACTAGCCCAGTAAAGAATATTATGACTAAGATAATATACAAACAAATTATCGTTAGTCTTCAACAGGGAAAAATCTGATAGAATATAATCGACAACAAGTTTTAGATCAACAACTGCAGCGGAAACAGCAAACCATTAGAAGAGTCAAGTAGAGAAAGAATTCTACTATCTTCTAAGATTTAAAAGTCCATCATCAATATTTTATCCCTGTAACATCAATTAATAATCATCTTTATCCAAATATTCATCTTTGCACTACAGGCCAAAGATATTCATTTGTATCACCTGTCAGTCATGTTCATCTCAACACCTGTTCATCTTTGCACTACAGGCCAAAGATATTCATCAAGTAATCATACATCTTTGCACTACAGGCCAAAGATATTCATTAATATCATCATTTAGGACTGAGGATGATGAAAAATATCTTAAAGAGAACGAATCCAGTGAGACAGAAGGACAAATATTAGGGATTCGTATAACAGTTTATCCAAGATCAATAATACTTCATAATAATCAATTGTGAAGCAGAATTCAAAAATAAAGATCAAAACATGGATACAATCAAAGATAGTAACCATAATAGACATCTTGGACAAAAAGAGAAAATTTTATTTTTCGGTGAATAGTGCCGTATTCGTGAATAGTGCCGTATACGTGAATAGTAACGTATACGTGAATAGTAACCCCGACACAAAAAGTTCCAAATTTGATAAAAACTCATATCAATATTTCAGCATAATGATATTGAAGAAAATAATATCATTTAAGAAGAAAATAATATCCCTTACCTCAAGATATCAGTACTTCTGGTCGGAATACCGGTATAAGGCTGAAAGAAACTTGCTCTGATGAATAGAAACTCTCAAAGTATCTAAATACTCACAAAATACACTCAATAATCTAGAGAGAGAAAGAGAGAAAACTTGTTTCTGGTGTGATTTTCAATTCTAACTTAGCCCTCTATTTATAGGAAAATTTTAGTAGGTTTGACCTGCAACCTGATGGCTTTACCTGCTACTATTCCCACCCACCACATTTGAAATATAATTCAGCACATTTCTTCACCAACCACAAGTGGGGCCCACCAATTCTAGAATTTTCCATCAAAATGATAAACTCCGAAAATTCAACAATTTCTGAACCAGTCATCTCGTAAAATTCATAATAAATCATACGTTCATTTTTAACGGTTCAAAATTTGTGGACATATACTCAACTTATATATGTATAACATATCCAAAAATTACCACGATCCAACGGTCGGATTAAAAATTATAACACCCGCAATATTCTCAAAAACCCTGATTTGATTTTTAATACCTCCATTCCGATAAAAATACTGATAAAAACCTCAACATTAACTCCTTCATTTTTAACCACAAAAATATATCCCTCATTTATATCCACATAAAATAAATATTTCCTTATCATATGAATCAATAATTAATTATTCACAAATAATATTACAGAATCACATTTATGACAACCAGGCCGTTCCCAGGAAAGAGGGGGCTTTCCAATAAGGATTTCTCCTTACTGGCGCGCAATTAGATGACCAAACCTCTCCTTAGACAGAACTTTCTAGACATTGCCAATAATGTTATCTAATAATATTATTCAAATAATATGAATTATTGATCTGATAATGGAAAATACTGTGCAGCAACAATTATTGAAACAACAATAATATAAAATATCAATGCAACAATTATTGAATCAATAAAATAAAATATTGAACAATAACTACTGTAACAATTATTGAGTAGTGCCTTCTTACGTAAGAATCAATAATTGGTGCAATACCGTGTGCTACTGTATTTTAATCACCAGGTATTCCAACAGTATTAACGGTAACAACTACGCCGTTATTTATAAATAACTTATACTTGTCATTTTCTTCATCCAATCGCTTTCCGTTATGGGGCCCACACAAGGCTGCGCCGTCGTACGAATATTCCCCGACAGCAAGAATATTCCACGACCAAACGAATATTCCCCGACAAAATGAATATTTTATAACCACTTGCTTATTTTGTAAAATTTGCACATTTCACCCATAACCAAAGTATTATATCAAATTAGCCCCTTATTATTCACAATAATATTTAGAGAAAATTTGATTTTATTCATTAATAAGTTGGGGTCTTACACAAAATACGACAACACATACTGTGAGTTTAAATATAAATATTGTCTTCTAGATAATATCCATGCTCAAATAAGTCCTCATTATAATTATTTAAACACTATTTTACAGAAATAGTGAGGACTGTTAAAACATATTTCTAGAACCATCACTCCATATCCCGACTAGATCTTGCTATGTTCTCACCTCCTGAGAAGAAAAATGGAACAAAAAGGAAAAGGGTGAGCTCAACTAGCCCAGTAAAGAATATTATGTCTAAGATAATATACAAAAAATTATCGTTAGTTTTCAACAGGAAAAAATCTGATAGAATATAATCGACAACAAGTTTTAGATCAACAACTGCAGCGGAAATAACAAACCATTAGAAGAGTCAAGTAGAGAAAGAATTCTACTACCTTCTAAGATTTAAAAGTTCATCATCAATATTTTATCCATGTAACATCAATTAATAATCATCTTTATCCAAATATTCATCTTTGCACTACAGGCCAAAGATATTCATTTGTATCACCTATCAGTCATGTTCATCTCAACACCTGTTCATCTTTGCACTACAGGACAAAGATATTCATCAAGTAATCATACATCTTTGCACTACAGGCCAAAGATATTCAGTAATATCATCATTTAGGACTGAGAATGATGAAAAATATCTTAAAGAGAACGAATCCAGTGAGACAGAAGGACAAATATTAAGGATTCGTATAACAGTTTATCCAAGATCAATAATACTTCATAATAATTAATTGTGAAGCAGAATTCAAAAATAAAGATCAAAACGTGGATACAATCAAAGATAGTAACCATAATAGACATCTTGGACAAAAAGAGAAAATTTTATTTTTCGGTGAATAGTGCCGTATTCGTGAATAGTGCCGTATACGTGAATAGTAACGTACACGTGAATAGTAACCCCGACACAAAAAGTTCCAAAATTGATAAAAACTCATGTTAATATTTCAGCATAATGATATTGAAGAAAATAATATCATTTAAGAAGAAAATAATATCCCTTACCTCAAAATATCAGTACTTCTGGTCGGAATACCGGTATAAGGTTGAAAGAAACTTGCACTGATGAATAGAAACTCTCAAAGTATCTAAATACTCACAAAATACACTCAATAATCTAGAGAGAGAAAGAGAGAAAACTTGTTTCAGGTGTGATTTTCAATTCTAACTTAGCCCTCTATTTATAGGAAAATTTTAGTAGGCTTGACCTACAACCTGATGGCTTTACCTGCTACTATTCCTACCCACCACATTTGAAATATAATTCAGCACATTTCTTCACCAACCAAGAGTGGGGCCCACCAATTCTAGAATTTTCCATCAAAATGATAAACTCCAAAAATTTAATAATTTCTGAACCAGTCATCTCGTAAAATTCATAATAAATCATACGTTCATTTTTAACGGTTCAAAATTTGTGGACATATACTCAACTTATATATGTACAACATATCCAAAAATTACCACGATCCAACGGTCGGATTAAAAATTATAACCCCCGCAAAATATCTCAAAAATTCTGATTTTTAATACCTCCATTCCGACAAAAATACTGATAAAAACCTCAACATTAACTCCTTCATTTTTAACCACAAAAATATATCTCTCATTTATATCCACATAAAATAAATATTTCCTTATCATATGAATCAATAATTAATTATTCACAAATAATATTACAGAATCACATTTATGACAACCAGGCCGTTCCCAGGAAAGAGGGGGCTTTCCAATAAGGATTTCTCCTTACTGGCGCGCAATTAGATGACCAAACCTCTCCTTAGATAGAACTTTCTAGACATTGCCAATAATGTTATCTAATAATATTATTCAAATAATATGAATTATTGCTCTGATAATAGAAAATACTGTGCAGCAGCAATTATTGAAACAACAATAATATAAAATATCAACGTAGCAATTATTGAATCAATAAAATAAAATATTGAACAATAACTACTGTAACAATTATTGAGTAGTGCCTTCCTTCGTAAGAATCAATAATTGGTGCAATACCGTGTCCTATTGTATTTTAACCACCGGGTATTCCAACAGTATTAACGGTAACAACTACGCCGTTATTTATAAACAACTTATACTTGTCATTTTCTTCATCCAATCGCTTTCCGTTATGGGGCCCACACAAGGCTGTGCCGTCGTACGAATATTCCCCGACAACAAGAATATTTCACGACCAAACGAATATTCCCCGACAAAATGAATATTTTATAATCACTTGCTTATTTTACAAAATTTGCACATTTTACCCATAACTAAAGTATTATATCAAATTAACCCTTATTATTCATAATAATATTTAGAGAAAATTTAATTTTATTCATTAATAAGTTGGGGTCTTACACTAACCCCTTGTTTTGTGAGTTTGAAAATCTGAAGAAAGAAGAAAGGATAGGAAAGGTGCTTACAAATTTCTTGTTTGTAAGTTTTTTTAGTTAAGAAAGCTTTGAAAAAAATAAAAAAAAATTAGATTCAATATTTCTTAAAAAAAATTATATGCAAAATCATAGAAAAATTAAAGTTGAAAAATTTGTTTAGTAAACTTCTTTTTTATTCCTAAATTGTCTTAACGTTAACATAGAAAAATAAATTTGGACATCCATGTCCTATATATTGACAATTTCTTAAGTAAAGTTCCAAACAAAATCTAAGGAAAATAAAGTTTATTTCCTTTTATATCCTATCATTTCCTTGCTTAAAAATCTTAAACATTCCTTACCCCATAACTTACAAATAAGGTGTAAAGGATAACCTAAAGTAGAATTTTTTGATCCTCAAAAGATAGTCATAAATATATAAAGTAAATAAAAGATAAATATATTATTTCGTGGGATTCACTAGTACATATAAAAAAGATTCTTATCATTTAATATAATTTTGTGGGATAATTAAGAATAAATTAAAAAAAATTACTATTGTTTCTCTACTTTACTCTTTTCTTAATTTATATAAAAAATATATTTTAAATATCTTTTAGAGAACAAAAGACCATTATTTATTATTCAGATGGATGTCCAAATCTGGGCCGGTGCCACGTGACATTAATTATTTTAGGACTTAATATTACAGGAGGTCAAAGTCCAAATTGATTTCTTAAAAATAAAAATAAAAATTCTATCCAATAATTGGAATTACAATCCTATATATCATATATGAAAGCTTTAGTCAAGATTCCTATTCTGTCAGGCGAGTTATGACATGGAGATGTAAACAACTATACATACACTGGAGGTCAAAGTAAATATACATACACACAAATTATTATTCTCGTATACTTTAGAGTAATTTAATATCCTCATTGATCACGTTTTTGGCCTGTTCTGATTTTTATCACAGAGTTATTTTGACATGATCACCGGTAGACTAGGCCAAAGTTGCATTCTAAACAATAGAAAAGAAGAACAAAAAAAAGAGACGAAAAATACACCCAAATGAACAATTACCCTTCTATCTATTTATCTAATTAATTGTAAGCTACTTATAATTTAAGATGGGATTTAGCAATTCGACCAGCAGCTCCTTTAGGGTAAAAACCACCAGGTTTACTTTCACTTCCTCCTCCATACACAATTCTTAGTATTTCCTCCGGTGTTCTGTCAAATGCAAGTGAATATTTATCCCCAGCTAGCACATTTCCCCTAATCCTCCCCTCGGCGCCATACGCGGGTTTTACAACAAGACCTTCATCCTTTATCCCTTCACCTCCAAGCTTGTTCCTCAACTCTGAAATCCGGTCCGTAAACTCTGCCACCGTAATTCCGTAAGGCACCACCTTCCTCTTTCCGCGCTCGTATAACAAAGCTCTAAGAACTGCATCCTGCCCTGATTCCACCCCTAATAGCCCCGCCACCAACTGTTACACGTACACAAAAGGCGAAAAATTTAGTAAACGTATGTATGTATGTATGTATATATGTACCCTTTTGGCAGTGGCACTTCGGAGTTTAGGATTGGCTCCAACGTATCCTGTGAGTCCAACGTAAGGAATAACGTAGGAGGCAAGGAGAAAATTGAGATCATTAGCGTAAGGGTCGAATGGGGGCACTAGAGGCCTCCCAAATGCGCTATTCATCACTGTTGCAAATGATTCAGCGCTTAGATTTAGTAGTGGCCTTGGAAATCCTTTTACAGTGCTCTTAATAGCCCTGCATATATAATTCATTTAGATCCAATCAGATATAAATTAAATTTCAGGTCAACTCAACTCCACTCCTTTTAATAACATATAAACTGATCTCGATCAACAATGCCCTTCGATCCTAATATATATATATACACTAACATATATATGTTCGTATATATGTGTGATTTAAATAGCAGGCGAAAAAGGAAAGTAAAATGATGAATATGAACCTCAAGTGTCCAACTTCCTGAAGAGCAAATTGAGCGATAACATCCCTTATCAATGGGTCGAGCTTGGCTTGCCTAACCCCAATGGGTGGTGGACCGCCCGAGGTTAGGTTTGGAGCTACGGTATCCAAGCCCCGACCTAAAGCGCCCCATAAGAAAAACTCAGCTTCTAAATACTCTAAATTTAGAGGGAACTCTAGTAGATCCACATCGGACGCGGGCAGGCCGCTAGCTTTTCGGTGGGGGTGGTGGTGGTGGAGGTGGATTAACTCGGAAGCGTAACTGCTAGGAACAAGGAGGAGGATGAGGAGGACGGTCAATATTCCGGTGGCGGAGGTGATGGTAGTAAAAGTAGACAATTCCATGGCTATATAGCTAGTTTAGGTTGGCGATGTAAGATTAATTTGATGAAATTTGTGTAAGCATTATATAGCCGGGATAGAAGAAGGGTGTGTGCCACGTGGGAGTTGATCTGTGTAGATAAAAAGTGTAAGACCTCAAATTTTTTTAATAAAGATAATTTTTTATAAATATTATTTTTAAATATTATGGAATGAATTTGATATAATACTATAGTTATGGATAATATTTATAAATTTTACAAAGTACGCAAGTTGTTATATAATATTCGATTGGTCGAGGAATATTCGTTTTAACAGGGAATATTCGTACGACGGTACAATCATTGGTGGACCCCACAACGGAGATTGAGAAAACCACAAAAATATTTTATGAAAATAACGGCGGAAGTTTTATCGTTAATACTGTTGAAACACCCGGTGTTAAAAGTACAGTAATACGCGGGGTTGCATAGTAGCACACGGTATTGATTATTGATACTTATGTGATAAGTCACTTAGTTTTGTTTTATTAGTATTATTAATATAATAAAACAGAAAAGCTTTTAATATAAAACAGAATACTTTTATAAAGTTATTCTATAAATAGAATATATTATATTTTATTATGCATAGTGTTTGCATAGTACCTTCATAATATTTGCATAGTAAAATCTTTTTATATAAAACAGAATACTTTTATAAAGTTATTCGTTTTATTAGATTATAAATAGAATATATTTTATTTAAAAGATTTTGCTTTAAATATGAATCGTCCGATTAAAAGTAAATCAATTTGGACCGTTCATGAATCAGTTACTATGCAGTCAATTCTTCTATAAATAAAAGCTCATTCCATCATTATTTCTTACGAATTCACTGAAACTCTAGAGAGAGAAATTATAGAGAGAAAAAAAAAAGTATTCTGCTACCGTACTACTCCTATATCCAGTACTTTTCTTCTTAAGGTAAGGTGTAAGACCCCAACTTATTAATGAATAAAATCAAATTTTCTCTAAATATTATTGTGAATAATAAGGGGGTTAATTTGATATAATACTTTGGTTATGGGTGAAATGTGCAAATTTTGCAAAATAAGCAAGTAGTTATAAAATATTTATTTTTGGTCGGTGAATATTCGGTTGGTCGTGGAATATTCTTGCTGTCGGGGAATATTCGTACGACGACGCAGCCTTGTGTGGGCCCCATAACGGAAAGCGATTGGATGAAGAAAACGACAAGTATAAGTTGTTTATTAATAATGTCGTAGTTGTTACCGTTAACACTGTTTAAATACCCGGTGGTTAAAAATACAGTAATAACGCGTGGTTGCATAGTAGCACACGGATTGCACAGTAGAGTTGAATTATTGATTCGTACGTAAGAAGGCACTACTCAATAATTGTTACAGTGATTACTGTTCAATATTTTATTTTATTGGTTCAATAATTGCTGCATTGATATTTTATATTATTGTTGTTTCAATAATTATTGCTGCACAGTATTTTCATTTATCAGATCAATAATTCATATTATTTGAATAATATTATTAGATAACATTATTGGCAATGTCTAGAAAGTTCTGTCTAAGGAGAGGTTTGGTCATCTAATTGCGCGCCAGTAAGGAGAAATCCTTATTGGAAAGCCCCCTCTTTCCTGGGAACGGCCTGGTTGTCATAAATGTGATTCTGTAATATTATTTATGAATAATTAATTATTGATTCATATGATAAGGAAATATTTATTTTATGTGGATATAAATGAGGGATATATTTTTGTGGTTAAAAATGAAGGAGTTAATGTTGAGGTTTTATCCATATTTTTGTCGGAATGGAGGTATTAAAAATCAGGGTTTTTGAGATATTTTGCGGGGGTTATAATTTTTAATCCGACCGTTGGATCGTGGTAATTTTTGGATATGTTATACATATATAAGTTGAGTATATGCCCACAAATTTTGAACCGTTAAAAATGAACGTATGATTTATTATGAATTTTACAAGATGACTGGTTCAGAAATTGTTGAATTTTCGGAGTTTATCATTTTGATGAAAAATTCTAGAATTGGTGGGCCCCACTTGTGGTTGGTGAAGAAATGTGCTGAATTATATTTCAAATGTGGTAGGTGGGAATAGTAGCAGGTAAAGCCATCAGGTTGCAGGTCAAACCTACCAAAATTTTCCTATAAATAGAGGGCTAAGTTAGAATTGAAAATTACACCAGAAACAAGTTTTCTCTCTTTCTCTCTCTAGATTATTGAGTGTATTTTGTGAGTATTTAGATACTTTGAGAGTTTCTATTCATCAGAGCAAGTTTCTTTCAGCCTTATACCGGTATTCCGACCAGAAGTACTGATATTTTGAGGTAAGGGATATTATTTTCTTCTTAATGATATTATTTTCTTCAATATCATTATGCTGAAATATTGATATGAGTTTTTATCAAATTTGGAACTTTTTGTGTCGGGGTTACTATTCACGTATACGGCACTATTCACGTATACGGCACTATTCACGAATACGGCACTATTCACCGAAAAATAAAATTTTCCCTTTTTGTCCAAGATGTCTATTATGGTTACTATCTTTGATTGTATCCATGTTTTGATCTTTATTTTTGAATTCTGCTTCACAATTGATTATTATGAAGTATTATTGATCTTGGATAAACTGTTATACGAATCCCTACTATTTGTCCTTCTGTCTCACTGGATTCGTTCTCTTTAAGATATTTTTCATCATCCTCAGTCCTAAATGATGATATTAATGAATATCTTTGGCCTGTAGTGCAAAGATGTATGATTACTTGATGAATATCTTTGGCCTGTAGTGCAAAGATGAACAGGTGTTGAGATGAACATGACTGACAGGTGATACAAATGAATATCTTTGGCCTGTAGTGCAAAGATGAATATTTGGATAAAGATGATTATTAATTGATGTTACAGGGATAAAATATTGATGATGGACTTTTAAATCTTAGAAGATAGTAGAATTCTTTCTCTACTTGACTCTTCTAATGGTTTGTTGTTTCCGCTGCAGTTGTTGATCTAAAACTTGTTGTCGATTATATTTTATCAGATTTTTCCCTGTTGAAGACTAACGATAATTTGTTGTATATTATCTTAGTCATAATATTCTTTACTGGGCTAGTTGAGCTCACCCTTTTCTTTTTTGTTCCATTTTTCTTCTCAGGAGGTGAGAACATAGCAGGATCTAGTCGGGGTATGGAGTGATGGTTCTAGAAAGATGTATTAGCAGTCCTCACTATTTCTGTAAAATAGTGTTTGAATAATTGTAATGAGGATTTATTTGAGTGTGGATATTGTCTAGAAGACAATATTTGTATTTAAACTCACAGTATGTGTTGTCGTATTTTGCACGACAATTGTATTATTGAAGTTGTAGTTTGCTTTCTGTACCATGTATTTGGCGACTCAGAATGGGTGTTGTATACCTATTCTGGGGGCGTCACAGTTGGTATCAGAGCTTAGGGATATGATCCCTGGCTGAGATGTGAGACAAGAACTAGGAGGGGAGAGACGGGGAATTCCTTCGCTAGTATGACCTGACTAAGTTTATTTGGTGTTTATTTGGTCGGTCAGAGTATAGGGATAATATATGACATGACTATTAACCCTTGTTTTATGGCAGTATTTAAGAATGGCAGCTGAGAACGTTAATAATGGAGTAAATCAGACCGTGGAGACACCTTTGATCACTACCCAGGGGAACGTGCAACAGGAAGGCAATATTCCTCCTGTAAACAACGTTACCGAGCAAACGATGAATGATGGAATGTTTAGGAGCTTTTTGCAGTTCATGCAAAATCAGACGAGGGAGACTCGTGTGCAGAATACGGGTGGAAATGATAACAACGCGCGGTTTGTCACAGCTAAGCAGTTCAAAGAATTGGGACCACCAGAATTTAAGGGAAAGCCGGATCCGATCATGGCGGAAACGTGGGTCAAGCAAATTACCAAGATATTTGATGTCTTGGGATGCACGGAGGAACAGAAGGTTCCATTCGCCACATTTATGTTCCGCGGTGAGGCAGACTACTGGTGGGAGTCTGTGAAGCGTACCCAGCCTGACGCACTCAACATGTCCTGGGAAACATTTCAAAAACTGTTCAATGACAAGTACTTTCCTGAAAGTATTCGTCATATGAAGGAGGTTGAGTTTATTAGACTGGAACAAAACAACATGACGGTGTCCCAGTACGAGGCGAAGTTTGCAGAGTTATCCAGGTTTGCACCTCATTTGGTCGAAAATGAGGAACGAATGACGCGGATGTTTCTGAGAGGTTTAAAACCTGAGATTCGTCAATACCTTATCTCTCATAAATTTTCTCTGTATTCAGACGTTGTCAACAGGGCCCAATTATTAGAGAGAGATAATGAGTATACTCAACCGAGGGACCACAACCAGGGTCATACCGGTGACAGCAATCATCAGAGCGATGATAACCAACGAGGAGGGAAAAATACGAACAAAGGCGGTAACCACTCGGGTGGTCATCGTGGCCATGATAATAGGAGAGGTGAGTCAAGTGGAAATTTCAGAAAGAGGAGATTCAACAATGACGGGAAGACATCAGCACCAGCACCAGCACCAGCACCAGCACCAACAACAAATTTTAGGGGAGGAGAACGACCGCCAGTTAGATGTTACAAATGCGGGAAAGAGGGACATATCAGCCCAAACTGTCCACAACAATCCAAGGTGTGTTACAACTGTGGGAAGGAAGGCCACATCGCTCGAGATTGTACTATAGCGAAACCAAGTTCAGCGGGAGTGGTGATTCCAAGGGCTGTCCCGGATAAGGCGAAATCAGCGGTTCCTGGAAGAGCGTTTGTCGTAACTGGCCAAAACGTGAGAAACCCGAACGAGGTGATCACGGGTAAGCTAATCTTGAATTCTTGCGAAGTTTATACTTTACTAGATACCGGTTCTACCCATTCTTTTATCTCTCCTGCTTGTGCTCAACGTTTAAACTTGACTCCGGAGAAATTGGACTTTAACTTATCTGTTGAAACTCCGTTGGGTGAAACCTTCGTTACATCTACAGTTTATAAATCTTGCATGATCCAAGTTGGCACTATCACATTACCTGTTGATCTTATCTCTTTAAAGATACTTGCTTTTGATGTGATTTTAGGAATTGATTGGTTAACCACTCATCATGCTAAAATTGATTGTTTTCGTAAGGTTGTTAGTTTTCATATTCCTAACCAACCTGTCATACGAATTCAAACTACTAAACCACTAAAATCAGTCACTGTCATATCAAGCCACAAAGCTATTCGTTTATTGAAAAACGGATGTCAAGCTTTCTTAGCCCATGTTATGGATTTGAACAAAGACAAGTCAGATTTGAATAATATTTCTATTGTTAGAGAATTTTCCGATGTATTTCCTGAAGAACTTCCCGGTCTACCCCCGGAACGAGAAATTGAATTCTTTATTGACCTTGAACCCGGTACAAAGCCCATTTCTAAAACCCCATATCGAATGGCTCCTATTGAACTTCAGGAGTTAAAAGTCCAACTACAGGAGTTGTTGGACATCGGTTTTATTCGTCCTAGTACGTCTCCTTGGGGTGCTCCTGTTTTATTCGTAAAGAAGAAAGACGGGAGTATGCGACTTTGTATTGACTATCGAGAATTGAACCATGTCACCATCAAGAATAGGTATCCGCTACCTCGCATTGATGACCTGTTTGACCAGTTGCAAGGAGCACAATTCTTTTCAAAGATCGATCTTCGTTCTGGATATCATCAGCTGAAGATTAAAACTGAGGATATTCCAAAGACTGCCTTCAGAACTCGGTACGGGCATTATGAATTCTTAGTAATGTCTTTTGGATTGACTAATGCTCCTGCTGCCTTCATGGATATGATGAACCGTGTATTCAAAGAATATTTGGATCAGTTCGTTGTTGTCTTTATTGATGACATCCTCATCTATTCCAAAAGCCGTGAAGATCATGAGCGCCATTTGAAGCTGGTACTGCAAAGGCTTCGTGAAAACAAGCTATATGCCAAACTGAAGAAATGCGAGTTCTGGCTTGAGGAAGTAGCATTCCTTGGGCACGTGGTGTCAAAACATGGAGTATCTGTCGACCCGGCGAAGATTGAAGCCATACAAAGTTGGGAGCAACCGAAGTCGGTAACCGAAGTACGTAGCTTTCTGGGCTTAGCTGGTTATTATCGGAGATTTGTGGAAGGATTTTCTCGAATCGCTACTCCGTTAACTCAGCTGACTCGGAAAGATACAAAATTCGTATGGAGTGAGGAATGCGAGAAGAGTTTCCAAGAACTCAAGAGGAGACTCATTTCGGCACCTGTTTTGACAATACCATCTGGTTCGGATGGATTTGTTATCTACAGCGATGCTTCAGGCAAAGGGTTAGGATGTGTTCTCATGCAACATGGGAAAGTCATAGCCTATGCCTCACGACAACTCAAAGAATATGAGAGGAATTATCCTACTCATGATTTGGAGTTGGCAGCAGTCGTTTTTGCGTTGAAGATCTGGAGACACTACCTGTATGGGGAGAAAGTGGAGATCTATACAGATCATAAAAGCCTCAAATATTTCTTCACCCAAAAGGAACTCAACATGCGGCAACGACGTTGGCTTGAGCTGTTGAAAGATTACGATCATACCATCCAATACCATCCTGGAAAAGCAAACGTAGTAGCTGACGCATTGAGTAGAAGATCATATGCGGGTACGAGTGCAATGTTTTTAACACAAAGGCCCATTTTGTATGACTTGCAAAGGATGGAGATAGAGATGAAGGCTCCAAGTACCCACATGATGATATCAAATATACGAGTAGAACCGACTTTAATCGATAAAGTTAAAGCTGCTCAAGCTACGGATATAGAGCTGATGCGTATGAAGAAGAAAGTGCAAGAAGGTGCTATTCCAGAAGCAAGAATCGATGAAGAAGGAATACTTCGAGTCAACTCCAGACTTTGTGTTCCTAACGATTTTGACTTGAAGCATAGAATAATGATGGAGGCACACAACACACCGTTTGCAATCCATCCTGGGAGTACCAAAATGTATCACGATCTTCGACATACATTTTGGTGGAGCAATATGAAAAGAGAGATCGCGGAGTTTATCTCGAGGTGTTTAACTTGTCAACGTGTAAAGGCGGAGCATCAAGTGCCAAAGGGTCCATTGCAACCACTTGAGATCCCGAAATGGAAGTGGGAACACATTACTATGGATTTTGTTACAGGTCTTCCCAAGGTTTCTCAAGGCATAGATGCGATTTGGGTTATTGTTGATAGATTAACCAAGTCCGCTCATTTCTTGCCGATACGTGAGACTTATTCCCTTGAACGTCTTGCTAGTATGTACGTGAACGAGATTGTGAGATTGCATGGCATGCCAGTATCCATAGTTTCGGATCGTGACCCAAGATTCACTTCACGATTTTGGGTTAGCTTGCAGAAAGCTATGGGCACGGATTTACGATTCAGTTCAGCATACCATCCTCAAACGGACGGACAATCAGAGAGGACTATTCAAACTCTTGAAGATCTATTAAGACTTTGTGTCTTAGATCTCAAAGGGAGTTGGGATAAGTACCTACCATTGGTGGAATTCTCCTACAACAACAGTTATCAGGCGAGCATAGGTATGGCTCCATTTGAGGCGTTGTATGGAAGAAAATGTCGTTCTCCAGTATGCTGGGACGAGGTGGGTGAAGCAACATTGTTGGGACCAGAATTGGTACGCATTACTACAGAGAAGATCCAAACGATTCGACAACGTATACAAACGGCACAGGATCGACAAAAGAGTTATGCGGATCTTCATCGGAAGGACGTGGAATTTAATATTGGGGATCATGTATTGTTACGTGTTGCACCATGGAAGGGAGTTACAAGATTTGGGAAGAGAGGAAAGCTCAATCCAAGATTTGTTGGTCCATTTGAGATTCTTGAGCGAATAGGAAATGTGGCATATAGACTCGCATTACCTCCAAGCATGTCTCGTGTTCATAATGTTTTTCACATATCTATGCTTCGTAAATATGTTAAAGACCCGAACCACATTATTGAGTTAGAACCAGACGAGATAGCTGAAGATTTAACGTACGAGGAGGTACCTGTTAAGATCTTGGATAGGAAAGAGCATGTCCTACGCACGAAGGTTATACCACAAGTTAAGGTTTTGTGGAGAAACCATGCTATTGAAGAAATGACCTGGGAGTTGGAATCAGAAATGAAAGCGAGGTATCCTCACCTTTTTGAAACATCAGGTACGTACGTCAATTTCGAGGACGAAATTTCATAAGGAGGGGAGGTTGTAAGACCCCAACTTATTAATGAATAAAATCAAATTTTCTCTAAATATTATTGTGAATAATAAGGGGTTAATTTGATATAATACTTTGGTTATGGGTGAAATGTGCAAATTTTGCAAAATAAGCAAGTGGTTATAAAATATTTATTTTTGGTCGGTGAATATTCGTTTGGTCGTGGAATATTCTTGCTGTCGGGGAATATTCGTACGACGACGCAGCCTTGTGTGGGCCCCATAACGGAAAGCGATTGGATGAAGAAAACGACAAGTATAAGTTGTTTATTAATAACGGCGTAGTTGTTACCGTTAACACTGTTGGAATACCCGGTGGTTAAAAATACAGTAATAACGCGTGGTTGCATAGTAGCACACGGATTGCACAGTAATTGAATTATTGATTCGTACGTAAGAAGGCACTACTCAATAATTGTTACAGTGATTATTGTTCAATATTTTATTTTATTGATTCAATAATTGCTGCATTGATATTTTATATTATTGTTGTTTCAATAATTGTTGCTGCACAGTATTTTCATTTATCAGATCAATAATTCATATTATTTGAATAATATTATTAGATAACATTATTGGCAATGTCTAGAAAGTTCTGTCTAAGGAGAGGTTTGGTCATCTAATTGCGCGCCAGTAAGGAGAAATCCTTATTGGAAAGCCCCCTCTTTCCTGGGAACGGCCTGGTTGTCATAAATGTGATTCTGTAATATTATTTGTGAATAATTAATTATTGATTCATATGATAAGGAAATATTTATTTTATGTGGATATAAATGAGGGATATATTTTTGTGGTTAAAAATGAAGGAGTTAATGTTGAGGTTTTATCCATATTTTTGTCGGAATGGAGGTATTAAAAATCAGGGTTTTTGAGATATTTTGCGGGGGTTATAATTTTTAATCCGACCGTTGGATCGTGGTAATTTTTGGATATGTTATACATATATAAGTTGAGTATATGCCCACAAATTTTGAACCGTTAAAAATGAACGTATGATTTATTATGAATTTTACAAGATGACTGGTTCAGAAATTGTTGAATTTTCGGAGTTTATCATTTTGATGGAAAATTCTAGAATTGGTGGGCCCCACTTGTGGTTGGTGAAGAAATGTGCTGAATTATATTTCAAATGTGGTAGGTGGGAATAGTAGCAGGTAAAGCCATCAGGTTGCAGGTCAAACCTACCAAAATTTTTCTATAAATAGAGGGCTAAGTTAGAATTGAAAATTACACCAGAAACAAGTTTTCTCTCTTTCTCTCTCTAGATTATTGAGTGTATTTTGTGAGTATTTAGATACTTTGAGAGTTTCTATTCATCAGAGCAAGTTTCTTTCAGCCTTATACCGGTATTCCGACCAGAAGTACTGATATTTTGAGGTAAGGGATATTATTTTCTTCTTAATGATATTATTTTCTTCAATATCATTATGCTGAAATATTGATATGAGTTTTTATCAAATTTGGAACTTTTTGTGTCGGGGTTACTATTCACGTATACGGCACTATTCACGTATACGATACTATTCACGAATACGGCACTATTCACCGAAAAATAAAATTTTCCCTTTTTGTCCAAGATGTCTATTATGGTTACTATCTTTGATTGTATCCATGTTTTGATCTTTATTTTTGAATTCTGCTTCACAATTGATTATTATGAAGTATTATTGATCTTGGATAAACTGTTATACGAATCCCTACTATTTGTCCTTCTGTCTCACTGGATTCGTTCTCTTTAAGATATTTTTCATCATCCTCAGTCTTAAATGATGATATTAATGAATATCTTTGGCCTGTAGTGCAAAGATGTATGATTACTTGATGAATATCTTTGGCCTGTAGTGCAAAGATGAACAGGTGTTGAGATGAACATGACTGACAGGTGATACAAATGAATATCTTTGGCCTGTAGTGCAAAGATGAATATTTGGATAAAGATGATTATTAATTGATGTTACAGGGATAAAATATTGATGATGGACTTTTAAATCTTAGAAGATAGTAGAATTCTTTCTCTACTTGACTCTTCTAATGGTTTGTTGTTTCCGCTGCAGTTGTTGATCTAAAACTTGTTGTCGATTATATTTTATCAGATTTTTCCCTGTTGAAGACTAACGATAATTTGTTGTATATTATCTTAGTCATAATATTCTTTACTGGGCTAGTTGAGCTCACCCTTTTCTTTTTTGTTCCATTTTTCTTCTCAGGAGGTGAGAACATAGCAGGATCTAGTCGGGGTATGGAGTGATGGTTCTAGAAAGATGTATTAGCAGTCCTCACTATTTCTGTAAAATAGTGTTTGAATAATTGTAATGAGGATTTATTTGAGTGTGGATATTGTCTAGAAGACAATATTTGTATTTAAACTCACAGTATATGTTGTCGTATTTTGCACGACAATTGTATTATTGAAGTTGTAGTTTGCTTTCTGTACCATGTATTTGGCGACTCAGAATGGGTGTTGTATACCTATTCTGGGGGCGTCACATAAGGGGTATTATTTATTTTGTATTAATGAAGAGAACTTCTGTTATTCCATTATTTATTATTCTGTTGGAATAACCTGTATACGCGGGAACTTGGTGAAATTCTTCTGTTATTACATTCTTTATTATTCTGTTGGAATATCATGTCTTTGCGTTTTACGCCGGACTTGGTTCCGTCTTTATTATTCTGTTAGAATATCCTGTCTGTGAGTTTTACGCCGGACCTGGTTCCATTATTTATTATTCTATCGGAATATCCTGTCGATGCGTTTACACATGACCTGATTTCATTATTTATTTTTCTGTTGGAATAACATGTCTGTGCGGTCTATCGCATGCTTGGTGAATTCTTTTGTTATTTCATTTCTTTATTATATTCAGTTGGTTAAAGTTTTGACTTTTATACTCTATGAAATTAGTGGAATATCTTTGATATTTGCGCTTCATCCAGTATCTTTTCATGGAAATAATTATCTGAGCATTCTTAAATTTTACTCTATAAAGCAGTATCATGTTGACAATTTGGACATTGTTGGTTCCTGGATAAATTAGTTCTTGAACTTGTTTTATTGAATTCTTATATCATTATCATTGTCATCGTCCTCATATTTATATTTTGTTGAAAGTCATATGTGGCATGTAGTGCATAGATGAACTTGGTATGATTATAATCAGGGATTATTCGGTGTAATCATGACCGTAATGTTATAAATGATGTGGTAAAAGTCCTCATTGGCCCGTAGTGCATTGATGGACAGTTGTTAGCATGATCATGACCATTGATGAATACACGAATATCATTGTCCCGTAGTGCATGGATAATTTGTGGGTGTGATACTAATGAATATCCTTGGCCGTAGTGCAGGGATGATGTGAATTATTTATTAGGCTGAGTCCCAGCGATAAAAGTGATGAAAAACCTTTTAAATCATAAAAGATAGTAGATTTTATTCTCTACTTGACTCTTTTAATGAATTGTTTGTTCCGCTACAGTTAAACTTGATGTCTATTATATTTTATTAGTTTAACATTGTTGAAGACTAATGATAATTTATTCTGCATTATCTTAGTCATAATATTTCTTACTGGGCTAGTTGAACTCACCCTTTCTTTCACTGTTCTCTTCAGGAAATGAGAACGTAGTCGGAACTAGTCGGAGAACGGAGTGGCGGTCCAGATGATAGTATTAGTAGTCCTCACTATTCTGTTAAATAGTGTGACAATAAATATAATGAGGACTTATTATGAGAGTGGATATTGTCTAGAAGACAGTATTTGTATTAAAACTCACAGCTCTCTTGTTGTATATTAAAGATTGTATTTGTATTATGTACCATGTATTTGACGACTCAGAATAGGTGATGTATACCTATTTTGGGGACGTCACAAAAAGACTACGCGGAGAAAGAATGGGAGAAGCTATTGGTCTTAAATTATCACATTTTGTCTTCGTTTGCTCACACTGTTACGGGCGGCTTCATGCGTATACGTAATTTACTACATTACTACGCATAAAAATTATGTAACGGTTTTATAGACTAAAACTTTACTATATAATACTTTTTTCGATTCATAATTAAATAAATTTTAACTTTTTAAAATTAAGTCGTAAAATTTTAAAATTTATATAATTTCGTTCAAATTTTAAAAATAACAAAAATAATAATTAGTAGTTGTTAACGTCGAGATCTTTTCACACACCTCAATCACATAAAAGCGCATCCAATCCTGCACAGTAAATAAGCTAATACCAGAAGCTTGACGGCTTGGACCGTCGGGAGAAAGTTCCGGCGTGAGAGTCAGTACAGGTCGATACAAAGATAATAATAGAGTATAAAAACTCTAGTATTTTGATAAAAGAAATATCAGTTACATCGTCTATGTTGTATCCCATCCTCATATATTCGTTCTCCGATTTTGTGTGCCACTGACTCCCTTGACACCATCCCAATGCAGGTAGCTTACCTGCTGATCCCATCACCTTTTTCCTACCGCTGGGCGACTATGTCTCATCCTCATTAATGAAATGCAGGATATAACAGTCAAACTCTATCTTAACAATAATCACCGGTCAAAGTCCAAATAAAGATAATATTCATCCAATGGGTCTATCCAATGAACCGACCCAATACTTTCAAGACCCAACAGAGATAACCCAATGACTCGGCCCAAACGATCCAGCCCACTATGCATAAAATATCATGACCCAACAGTAGTAATTTATAGTTAGTTTATAATTATTATATTTGTTTATATTAAAATTAAATAATTTCATATCAATTTTAAATTTTAAAATTTTAAAAATTGACTCAAAAAAAATTAAAATATATCTTTAATTTTAGAACGGAAGAAGTACATTCCTCTTTTTAGTGGCTTTATGGAGTCATTCATAACGTATTAACGTTGGGTGATATATGTATTGTCCAAATATTTAAAAACAAATTTAATTAATGTTGGATCTTGTGCTTATTTTTCTAAGCTGCTTTTGGGATTTTTAGACCATAATTAAATGCACCCAAAAAATTTAGGCCATTTAGCTTTATAAACACGAATTATAAGTCTAATAAAATAAATAAGTTCAAAATCTATGTCCCAAACGTACGCATGCAGCTAGACGAATGATACTATAAACATTACGGTAGAATAAGTGTTCATGAGTAACCATTTGCCTGCCATTGATCATTAGCCAAACGATAAGAATTAAAATCCTCTCCATTTTAAATAAATTATAGAGTCTCCATCTCATAATTTAAATTTAAAATATGTTAAAAATATCAAAAGAAATATGACGACGAGAAATATTTGATAGTGGGAGGGAGATACAGAGATGATGTCACAGCAGCACATCTATAAATTAAACATTTATTTACTAAAGGGTCTGCAGCATCATTAATCACTTTTTTCTTTCTTAGACGGCTAAAAATAACATTTTGAGCAATGCTACGTTTACAGGTTTTTCAGACAGGAATATTGGATATTTTTCAATTTTTTTTTTTTTTTTTTACTAGTAACTTCCAAAAAATGTATAGTATTTATTCTAACAGGAATTTATTCTGTCTGCCAAGACTTTTCCTAACATTTTATATGGAAAAATATTTAAGACAAGATACTAATTCAACATGCATGTAGGAGTGGTCAGTCAGTAAAAATCAGATTGAATCGGGTCGGAATCGAACCAAATCGATATCGATTGGACCGGTATATCGAATCGGCAGTACCGATTCGGTATCAGTGTTTATCGAAAATTAATATAATTATTATTTTAAATATTATTTTATTATTTTAATTATTATTATTATTTTTATTATTATAATCAATATGTTATTATTATTATTATTAATAAATTATTAATAATAAAAAAATTTAGAAAATCGGTATATACCGGTCCGCTTCGGTTTATACCGAACCATAAAAGCGTCGAACCGAAACCGGTATATACCGATTTTTTTGTACCGAACCGGCCGGTTCGTCCAAAAAATCAAAAAAATTGGTTTATTTGCCCACCCATATATACATGCATATCGGCCAAGATCAATTGTATAAGACCTCAACTTTTTATGAAAAAAGATTTAATTTTTTTTAATTATTATTTTGAATAATAAGGTGTTGATTTAATATAATACTATAGTTATGGGTAATATGTGGTAATTTTATAAAGTAATCAAATTGTCATAAAATATTCGTTTGGTCGGGGAATATTCTTTTTGTCGGAGAATATCCTTTTTGTCGAAAAATATTCGTACGACGACGCAATTATTGGTGGACCAAATAACGAAATAACTGTCGGATATAGAAGCGATAGAAATAACATTTTTATAAAAAAATAACTGTAAAACTTTTACCACAATAGTTACTGCATAGTATCTCATTTCATTGATTCAATAATTATTACGGTAACATCTGTGCAATAGTTTATATTATTTGAATAATATTATTGTAAGACCCCGAATTTTATGAAATAAAAGTATTCAATTTTTCTTATAATTATAATTCAGTCAATGGTTAAATTGATAAAAAAAATTAAAGTTGTAGGTAAAATGTGAAATTTTTTCAAAATAAACAAGTGGTTATAAAATAATCATTGTTGTCGGGGAATAATCGTTTGGTCGTGGAATATTCTTTCTGTCGGAGAATATTCGTACGACGGCGCAGTCATTTGTGGGCCTCATAACAGAATAATTATCGGATGAAGAAAATGACAAATTTGAGTTTTTATAAACAACGGCGTAGTTGTTACCGTTAACATTGTTGAAATACCCGGTGGTTAAAACACAGTAATACGCGTTGTTGCACAGTAGCACACGGTATTGCACCAATTATTGATTCTTACGTAAGAAGGCACTACTCAATAATGGTTACAGTAATTACTGTTCAATATTTTATTGATTAAATAATTGCTACGTTGATATTTTATAATTGTTACTACGCAGTATTTTCCATTATCGGAGCAATAATTCATATTATCTGAATAATATTATTAGATAATATTATTGGTAATGTCTAGAAAGTTCTGTCTAAGGAGAAGTTTGGTCATCTAATTGCGCGCCAGTAAGGAGAAATCCTTATTGGAAAGCCCCATCTTTCCTGGGAATGGCCTGGTTGTCATTACTGTGATTCTATAATATTATTTGTGAATAATTAATTATTGATTTATATGATGAGGAAAATATTGATTTTATGTGGATATAGATGGAGAAAAATTTTAATGTGACAAATGTTAAAAATTAATATTTTATTTTTTTTGATAAAATAATTCATTTAAATATATTATTTTAATAATATATTAACGGTGATATTTTTACAATGAATGTGAGATATATAAATAAATGAGGAGGAAGAGTATTTTTATTGGATTAAATGATTAACACATATTTTGTGTGTTGGTGGACAAAATTCTTGACCGAAAATTTATTATTGACTGTAAAATCGCCCGTTTGTGGATTTCGGTCAATTTCTGTTTGGAATTTAGAAAAATTTTCTTCTGCAAAGTTGTAGAGACTTGAATTTCCTATAAAAAGTCGCGAGATTCGAATTTCTGATAAAATGGCTATTTATTATGAATTATTGAAGTTCCGAAGTTCCGAAATAATTAATTTTTGAAAGTTTTATTTATTTTTATTAACAAAAATATTTTTTACACTTTGGTGGGCCCCACTTGCACATGTTGATGGCTGAATCCAGATTTTCAAAGGTGGGCTAAGGAAAATTTATAATTATATTATTATTTTATTAAATTTTCTGCTTTGGTGTTCAAAGCAATTTCCTATAAATAGGATGCTTAGGTTAGAATTGAAAATCACACCAGAAACTGAAATTTTCTCTCTATTTCTCTCTCTATATTATCGAGTGTATTCTTGTGAGTATTTTGATATCTTGAGTGTTGCTATACGGTGCAAGTTCGTTCAGCGTTATTCCAGTTAGGAGTACTTCTCTTTTGAGGTAAGGGACAGTAAGGGATGTTATTTTCTTCGTAAATGATATTATTTCTTCAATATCATTATGCCGAAATATTGGTTAGAACTTTTTATCAAATTTGAAACTTTTTCATGTCGGGGTTACTATTCATGAGTTACTATTCACGAGTTACTATTCACGAGTTACTATTCACGAGTTACTATTCACCAAATAATGAAATTTTCTTCTTTTCGTCTAAAATATCTATTCTGGATACTAGCTTTGATTGTATCCATATTTTGATCATTCTTGAATTTTACTCCACTATGATTGTTTATGATGTATTATTGGACATGGATAAACTGTAATACGAATCCATAATATTTGTTCTTTTGCTTCACTGGATTCGTTTTTTATAAAATATTTTTCATCATCCTCAGTCCTAAATGATGATGTTACTGAATATCTTTGGTCTGTAGTGCAAAGATGAATGATTTCTGATGAATATCTTTGGCCCGTAGTGCAAAGATGAACAGGTGTTGAGATGAACATGACCAACTGATGAATATCTTTGGCCTGTATTACAAAGATGACTATTTGATTCAAGATATTTATTGATTGATGTTACAGGGATAAAATATTGATGATGGACTTTTAAATTCATAGATAATCGTATATTTCATTCTCTACATAACTCTTCTATGAATTATTAATTTTCGCTGCGAATATTGATTTAAAACTTGTTGTGACGCCCTCAAAATAGGTATACAACACTCATTCTGAGTCGCCAAAATACATGGTACAGAAACAACTACATCTTTACTGTTACAACATAAGAACTGTGAGTTTAAATACAAATATTGTCATCTAGACAATATCCACACTCAAATAAGTCCTCATCACAATTATTGATACATTATTTCACAAAAATGGTGAGAACTACTAAAATAACTTCTAGAACCATCATTCCATACCCCGACTAGTACTCGCTACATTCTCGCCTCCTGAGAAAAATGGAACAAAAAGGAAAATGGTGAGCTCAACTAGCCCAGTAAAGAACATTATGACTAAGATAATACAGAACAAATTATCGTTAGTCTTCAACAGGGAAAAATCTAATAGAATACAATAGACAACAAGTTTTAAATCAATAACTGCAGCGGAAACAGCAAATCATTAGAAGAGTCAAGTAGAGAATGAGTTCTACTATCTTCTAAGATTTAAAAGTCCATCATCAATATTTTATCCCTGTAACAACAATCAATAACCATCTTTAATCAAATATTCATCTTTGCACTACAGGCCAAAGATATTCATTTGTATCACCAGTCGGTCATGTTCATCTCAACACCTGTTCATCTTTGCACTACGGGCCAAAGATATTCATCAGTTAATCATTCATCTTTGCACTACAGGCCAAAGATATTCAGTAATATCATCATTTAGGACTGAGGATGATGAAAAATATCTTAAAGAAAACGAATCCAGTGAAACAAAATAACAAATATTAAGGATTCGTATTTCGATTTATCCATGTCCAAAAATACCTTATAATTATTCATAGTGAAGTAAAATTCAAGAATGATCAAAACATGGATACAATCAAAGCTAGTACCCAGAATAGATATTTTGGACGAAAAGAAGAAAATTTTATTTTTTGGTGAATAGTAACTCGTGAGTAGTAACTTGTGAATAGTAACTCATGAATAGTAATCCCGACGTGAAAAGCTCCAAATTTGATAAAAATTTCCAACCAATATTTCGACATAATGATATTGAAGAAATAATATCATTTTTGAATAAAATAACATCCCTTACCTCGTAAAGACAGTACTTTTAGTCGGAATACCGGTATAAGGCTGAAAGAAACTTGCTCTGATGAATAGAAACTCTCAAAGTATCTAACTACTCACAAAATACACTCAATAATCTAGAGAGAGAAAGAGAGAAAACTTGTTTCTGGTGTGATTTTCAATTCTAACTTAAGCATCTATTTATAGGAAAATGCTAGAACGCCAAAGGAGACTAAATAATAAAATATTAATATTACAAAACTCATTTCTACGCATGCCTAAAGACCAATTCAGCCACCAACCATCCTTGACCCAAATTAGCAGCCCACATGTGTTAGAATAAAAGTGGGTCCCACCCATAATTAATAAAAATCATTTTATTTTTCAAAACTTCAATAATTCATAAAAAATAACTCTTTTATCAAAAAATTCGAATCTCGCGACTTTTTATAGGAAATTCAATTCTCTACAACTTTGCAGAAGAAAATTTTTCCAAATTCTAAACAGAAATTGACCGAAATCCATAAACGGACAATTTTACAGGCTATAATCAAATTTCAATCAAGAAATGGGGTCCACCGACACACAAAACATGTGTTAATCATTTAATACAATAAAAAAAATACTCTTCCTCCTCATATACTCATATATCCTACATTCATTGTAAAACTATCTCCATTATTATATTATTAAATATAATAATAAATTATTTTATCAGAAAAGATAAAATATCATTTTTTAATAATTGTCACTTAAAAATTTTCTCCATCTACATCCACATAAAATTAATATTTTTCTCATCATATAAATCAATAATTAATTATTCACAAATAATATTACAGAATCACAGTACTGGCAACCAAGCCGTTCCCAGGAAAGAGGGGGCTTTCCAATAAGGATTTCTCCTTACTGGCGCACAATTAGATGACCAAACCTCTCCTTAGACAGAACTTTCTAGACATTGCCAATAATGTTATCTAATAATATTATTCAAATAATATGAATTATTAATCTGATAATGGGAAATACTTTGTAGTGACAATTATTGAAACAACAGTAATATAAAATATCAACGCAGCAATTATTGAATCAATAAAATAAAATACTGAACAGTAATTACTGTAACCATTATTGAGTAGTGTCTTCTTACGTAAGAATTAATAATTGATGCAATACAGTGTGGTACTGTGCAACAACGCGTATTACTGTGTTTTAACCACCGGGTATTCCAACAGTATTAACGGTAACAACCACGCCGTTATTTATAAACAACTTATACTTGTCGTTTTCTTCATCCAATCATTTTCCGTTATGGGGCCCACAAAAGACTGCGCCGTCGTACGAATATTCCCCGACAGAAAGAATATTCCACGACCAAACGAATATTCCCCGACAACAATGAATATTTTATAACCACCTGCTTATTTGAAATATTTGCGCATTTTACCTATAACTAATCTCGTTAATCAATTTAACCCTTACTATTTCAAAATAATAAATAGAGGGAATTTAAATTTTATTTATTAATAATTTGGGGTCTTACAACCTCCCCTCCTTATGAAATTTCGTCCTCGAAATTGACGTACGTACCTGGTGTTTCGAAAAGATGAGGATACCTCGCTTTCATTTCCGTTTCCAACTCCCAAGTCATTTCCTCAATAGCATGGTTTCTCCACAAAACTTTAACTTGTGGTATGACCTTCGTGCGTAGGACATGCTCCTTTCTATCCAAGATCTTGACAGGTACCTCCTCTTACGTTAAGTCTTCAGCTATCTCGTCCGGTTCTAACTCAATAACGTGGTCTGGGTCTTTCACATATTTACGTAACACAGATATATGAAAAACATTATGAACACGAGACATACTTGGAGGTAACGCGAGTCTATAGGCCACATTTCCTACTCGGTCAAGAATCTGAAATGGACCAATAAATCGTGGATTGAGCTTTCCTCTCTTCCCAAATCTTGTAACTCCTTTCCATGGAGCCACACGCAACAATAAATGATCCCCAATGTCAAATTCTACGTCCTTTCGATGAAGATCCGCATAACTCTTTTGTCGATCCTGTGCCGTTTGTATACGTTGTCGAATCGTTTGGATCTTCTCTGTAGTCATTCGTACCAACTCTGGTCCTAGCAACGTTGCTTCTCCCACTTCATCCCAACATACTGGAAAGTGACACTTTCGTCCATATAATGCTTCAAATGGAGCCACACCTATACTTGCCTGATAACTGTTATTGTAGGAGAATTCCACCAATGGTAGGTACTTATCCCAACTCCCTTTGAAATCTAGGACACAAAGTCTTAATAGATCCTCAAGGGTTTGAATAGTCCTCTCTGATTGTCCGTCCGTTTGAGAATGGTATGCCGAACTAAATCGTAATTCTGTGCCCATAGCTTTTTGTAAGCTAACCCAAAATCTTGAAGTAAATCTTGGGTCACGATCCGAAACTATGGATACTGGCATGCCATGCAGTCTCACAATCTCATCTACGTTTATACGAGCAAGACGTTCAAGGGAATAAGTCTCCCGTATCGGCAAGAAATGAGCAGACTTAGTTAATCTATCAACAATAACCCAAATAGCATTTATGCCTTGAGAAACCGTGGGAAGACCCGTAACGAAATCCATGGTAATGTGTTCCCACTTCCATTTCGGAATCTCAAGTGGTTGCAATGGACCCTTTAGCACTTGATGTTCCGCCTTTACACGTTGACAAGTTAAACACCTCGATATAAACTTTGCAATCTCTCTCTTTATATTATTCCACCAAAATGTATGTCGAAGATCACGATACATTTTGGTACTTCTAGGATGGATTGCAAATGGTGTATTGTGTGCTTCCATCATGATCTTGTACTTCAAATCAAAATCGTTAGGAACACAAAGTCTGGAGTGGACTCGAAGTATTCCTTCTTCATCGATTCTTGCTTCTGGAATAGCACCTTCTTGCACTTTCTTCTTCATACGCATCAGCTCCGGGTCTGTGGTTTGAGCAACTTTAACTTTATCAATTAAAGTTGGTTCTATGCGTATACTTGACATCATCGCATTCGTTCCTGCATATGATCTTCTGCTCAACGCGTCAGCTACCACGTTTGCTTTTTCAGGATGGTATTGAATAGTGTGGTCGTAATCTTTCAACAGCTCGAGCCAACGTCGTTGCCGCATGTTGAGTTCTTTTTGAGTGAAGAAATATTTGAGGCTTTTATGGTCTGAATAAATCTTCACTTTCTCCCCATATAGATAGTGCCTCCAGATCTTTAGCGCGAAAACGACTGCTGCCAACTCTAGATCATGAGTAGGATAATTTCTCTCATATTCTTTAAGTTGTCGCGAGGCATAGGCTATAACTTTCCCACGTTGCATGAGAACACATCCTAGCCCTTTGCCTGAAGCATCGTTGTAGATAACAAATCCATCCGAACCAGATGGTATTGTGACGCCCCCAAAATTAGGTATACGTCACCCATCTTGGGTCGCCACTTACATGGTACATAAATCCAAATACAACTTACTAATATAACTGTCGTGTACAATACGACAAAACATAAACTGTGAGTTTGAATACAAATATTATTTTCTAGAGAGTATTCATACTCAAAAGGAGTCCTCATTACATTTATTAACACACTATTACATAGAATAGTGAGGACTACTAACTAATACTATCATTCGGACCATCACTCCGTTCCCCGACTTGCCCCAGCTACGTTCTCATTTCCTGAAGAGAACAGTGAAAGAAAGGGTGAGCTCAACTAGCCCAGTAAGAAATATTATGACTAAGATAATGTAGAATAAATTATCATTAGTCTTCAACAATGTTAAACTGATAAAATACAATAGACATCAAGTTTAACTGCAGCGGAACAAGCAATTCATTAAAAGAGTCAAGTAGAGAATAAAATCTACTATCTTTTATGATTTAAAAGGTTTTTCAACACTTTTATCGCTGGGACTCAGCTTAATAAATAATCCACATCATCGAATCACCCCTGCACTACGGCCAAGGATATTCTTTAGTATCACGACCACGAATTATCCATGCACTACGGCTAAAGATAATCATGTTTTCATCAACGGTCATGATCATGCCATAAAACAATTCATCTCTGCACTACGGCCAAAGAGAATCCATAGCCATAATCATACCAAAAACTGTCCATCAATGCACTACGGGCCAATGAGGACCTTTTTCACATCATTTGTAACATTACGGTCATGATTACACCGAATAATCCCTGGTCATAATCATACCAAGTCCATCTATGCACTACAGGCCACAGATGACTTTCAACATAATATAAACATGAGGATGATGACAATGATATAAGAATTCAATAAAACAAGTTCAAGAATTAATTTATCCAAGAATTAACAACGTCCAAATTGTCAACATGATATTGCTTTGTGGAGTAAAATTCAAGAATGCTTAGAAGAATATTTTCATGAAAAAAAATACTGGATGAAACGCAATTATCAAGGATATTCCACAAATTTCATGGAGTATAGAAGTCAAAACTTAACCAACTGAGTATAATAAAGAATGGAATAACAAAAGAAATCACCATGCATGCGATAGACCGCACAGACAGGTTATTCCAACAGAATAATAAATAATGGAACCAGGTCCGGCGTAAACGCACAGACAGGATATTCCGACAGAATAATAAATAATGGAACCAGGTCCGGCGTAACCGCACAGACAGGATATTCCGACAGAATAATAATAAAGACGGAACCAGGTCCGGTGTAAAACACACAGACATGATGTTCCAACAGAATAATAACAAGACGGAACCAGGTCCGGTGTAAAACACACAGACAGGATGTTCCAACAGAATAATAATAAAAACGGAACCAGGTCCGGTGTAAAACACACAGACAGGATGTTCCAACAGAATAATAGAAGAATGTCACCAAGTATAGGGTAGACCGCGTATACAGGTTATTCCAACAGAATAATAAGAAATGGAATAACAACAGTTCTCTTCATGAATAAGAAAGAATAACACCCCTTACCGTAAAAGAAACTGGATATAAGAGTAGGGAAGTAGCAGAATACTTTTCTATAGTTTCTCTATAATTTCTCTCTTTAGAGTTTCAGTGAATTTGTAAGAAATAATGAAGGAATGAGCTTCTATTTATAGGAGAATAGAAAGGCACTATTCATGGATGAAATAATTTTATAAAATTATTTTTCAATTAACTAACAATTAAGTCAATCATCTAACCAATAAAATCACAACAAAAATTAAAATATAATACATATATATAAACACATGTTTTCATATTATATAAATCAATATTATATATACACCACTTAATTTTTCTCCCCCATAACCAACATCAATCCCCCACCCACCAATAATCAAATTCACTACACTCTTACACATCACTATCACACTACCACTTTTCCACCATTTTCCACTCACATACATCACTTTCACTCTTCCTTTTCTCCCACCACTCTCCACTAACAAATATAATATTATATATATACACACACATCACAATCTTATATATATAAACTCCTTCCCCATACGTAACTCTCTCCCACCCCCATTTCTAAAATCAATTTTTTAACACATATGGGCCCCACATATGACCCCCACATGTGGGCCCCACCTTTAAATAAATTCTACCGATTATTTTAAAAAATAGGTAAATGGGAGTCTATAAAATAAGCAAAATTGAGTAACTTCTCACATAAGCATCAATAATCAATACCGTGTGCTACTATGCAACCACACGTATTACTGTACTTTTACTACCGAGTAGTTCAACAGTATTAACGGTAAAACTTCCGCCGGTATTTTCATAAAAATATTTTTGTCGTTTTCTCAATCCGACAATAATTTCGTTGTGGGGTCCACCAATGATTGTGTCATCTTACGAATATTCTCCGACACAAAGAATATTTCCTGACCAATCGAATATAATATGACAACTTGCATACTTTACAAAATTTATAAATACTACCCACAACTATAACATTATCTCAAATCTACACCATAATATTAAAAAAAATATTTCGAGAAAATTAAATATTTATTCATAAAATCTGGGGTCTCACAATCTCCCCTCCTTATGGAATTTCGCCCTCGAAATTTACATACGTGCCTGGTATGCCGAACAGGTGAGGATACCTTGACTTCGAACTCTTGAGATATAACCTTTAAGCGTTGAATATGATCCTTCTTATCCAAGATGTTAACACGTATCTCCTCATACGTTAAATCTTCTGTTATCTCGTCCGGTTCTAAATTAATAATGTGATTCAGGTCGTTCACATTTTTACGTAACATCGATACGAAAAAAAAAATATTCTGAACACGCAACATACTTGGCGGTAAAACGAGTCTATAAGCCACAGTTCCTACTTCATCGAGGATTTCAAATGGGCCAATTAAATCGAGGGTTGAGATTTACTCTATTCGTCAATTCTTGCTTCCAGAATAACGCCCTCTTGAACCTTCTTCATTCTTCACATTAATAGGCTCCGGGTGTGTAGCTTGAACGGCTTTAACTTTATCGATTAAAGTCGATTCTAATCGTATATTCGTTATCTTCACGTGGGTTCGTATATTTGCACTTGAAATCGCATACGATCTTCTACTCAACGCGTCAGCTACCACGTTCGCACTTCCACAATGATATTGCATGGTACGATCGTAATCTTCAACAGCTCGAGCCAACTTCTTTGGCGCATTATACGTTCGTTTTGGTTGAAGAATTATTTGAGGGTTTAAGAAATGGGTTTTGTACTGGGGTCAATACAAAATTCGATTTCACGCTCTTGGGTAGGCTAAGAAGTCTTCAAGAATACGTCAGGAACTTTATTAATAATAGAAATATCGTTCAAAACTGTGACCCTCATCCAAGACTTGGATAGCACATATAATGAAAGTTTCTCCTAACGGAGTTTCAACCGATAAGTAAAAGTCTAACTTCTCTAGAGTCAAATTTAACTGTTGAGCGCAAGCAAGAGAGATAAAAGAATGGGTAGAACCGGTATCTAATAAGATATAGACTTCGTAAGAATTTATAATTAACTAACCCATGATAACTTCGTTCGATTCCTCATCACGAAAAACGCTCTCCCTTAAACTACCGAATTTGTTTTGTCTGTATCCGCCTTTAGTGCCACCGTCCCAGCTGGACTTGACTTCACTATACGACAAAATTGAGCTAAATGACATTCTCTTCTTGAAATTTCAACTTCTATTATCTTGGCCATGATTACCACCGAAGTGGTTACCATTCTTGGCATGATAATTTCCCCCACGATGGTTATCATTGTTCCGATAGCCGTTGCCACCGGTATGATTATTATCGTGTTGTTGGTCGTTACCTTTTGCTTGAGCTGAATCAACGCTCTCATGTGCTTCATTGCTTATCTCAGCATTTTCAGATGCCATTTTCAAATACTGTAACAAAACAAGGGTTAATTAACATATCACATATTATCCCTATACTCTGACCGACCAATTAAATACCAAGTAAACTTAGGTAGGTCATACTAGCGAAGGAATTCCCCGTCTCTCCCCTCCTAGTTCTATTCTCACATCCTAGCCAGGGATCATATCCCTAAGCTTTGATACCAACTGTGACGCCCCCAAAATTAGGTATACATCACCCATCTTGGGTCGTCAGATACAACGTACAGAATACAAATACAACTTACTAATACAACTGTCGTGTACAATACGACAAAACATAAACTGTGAGTTTGAATACAAATATTATTTTCTAGAGAGTATTCATACTCAAAAGGAGTCCTCATTACATTTATTAACACACTATTACATAGAATAGTGAGGACTACTAACTAATACTATCATTCGGACCATCACTCCGTTCCCCGACTTGCCCCAGCTACGTTCTCATTTCCTGAAGAGAACAGTGAAAGAAAGGGTGAGCTCAACTAGCCCAGTAAGAAATATTATGACTAAGATAATGTAGAATAAATTATCATTAGTCTTCAACAATGTTAAACTGATAAAATACAATAGACATCAAGTTTAACTGCAGCGGAACAAGCAATTCATTAAAAGAGTCAAGTAGAGAATAAAATCTACTATCTTTTATGATTTAAAAGGTTTTTCAACACTTTTATCGCTGGGACTCAGCTTAATAAATAATCCACATCATCGAATCACCCCTGCACTACGGCCAAGGATATTCTTTAGTATCACGACCACGAATTATCCATGCACTACGGCTAAAGATAATCATGTTTTCATCAACGGTCATGATCATGCCATAAAACAATTCATCTCTACACTACGGCCAAAGAGAATCCATAGCCATAATCATACCAAAAACTGTCCATCAATGCACTACGGGCCAATGAGGACCTTTTTCACATCATTTGTAACATTACGGTCATGATTACACCGAATAATCCCTGGTCATAATCATACCAAGTCCATCTATGCACTACAGGCCACAGATGACTTTCAACATAATATAAACATGAGGATGATGACAATGATATAAGAATTCAATAAAACAAGTTCAAGAATTAATTTATCCAAGAATTAACAACGTCCAAATTGTCAACATGATATTGCTTTGTGGAGTAAAATTCAAGAATGCTTAGAAGAATATTTTCATGAAAAAAAATACTGGATGAAACGCAATTATCAAGGATATTCCACAAATTTCATGGAGTATAGAAGTCAAAACTTAACCAACTGAGTATAATAAAGAATGGAATAACAAAAGAAATCACCATGCATGCGATAGACCGCACAGACAGGTTATTCCAACAGAATAATAAATAATGGAACCAGGTCCGGCGTAAACGCACAGACAGGATATTCCGACAGAATAATAAATAATGGAACCAGGTCCGGCGTAACCGCACAGACAGGATATTCCGACAGAATAATAATAAAGACGGAACCAGGTCCGGTGTAAAACACACAGACATGATGTTCCAACAGAATAATAACAAGACGGAACCAGGTCCGGTGTAAAACACACAGACAGGATGTTCCAACAGAATAATAATAAAAACGGAACCAGGTCCGGTGTAAAACACACAGACAGGATGTTCCAACAGAATAATAGAAGAATGTCACCAAGTATAGGGTAGACCGCGTATACAGGTTATTCCAACAGAATAATAAGAAATGGAATAACAACAGTTCTCTTCATGAATAAGAAAGAATAACACCCCTTACCGTAAAAGAAACTGGATATAAGAGTAGGGAAGTAGCAGAATACTTTTCTATAGTTTCTCTATAATTTCTCTCTTTAGAGTTTCAGTGAATTTGTAAGAAATAATGAAGGAATGAGCTTCTATTTATAGGAGAATAGAAAGGCACTATTCATGGATGAAATAATTTTATAAAATTATTTTTCAATTAACTAACAATTAAGTCAATCATCTAACCAATAAAATCACAACAAAAATTAAAATATAATACATATATATAAACACATGTTTTCATATTATATAAATCAATATTATATATACACCACTTAATTTTTCTCCCCCATAACCAACATCAATCCCCCACCCACCAATAATCAAATTCACTACACTCTTACACATCACTATCACACTACCACTTTTCCACCATTTTCCACTCACATACATCACTTTCACTCTTCCTTTTCTCCCACCACTCTCCACTAACAAATATAATATTATATATATACACACACATCACAATCTTATATATATAAACTCCTTCCCCATACGTAACTCTCTCCCACCCCCATTTCTAAAATCAATTTTTTAACACATATGGGCCCCACATATGACCCCCACATGTGGGCCCCACCTTTAAATAAATTCTACCGATTATTTTAAAAAATAGGTAAATGGGAGTCTATAAAATAAGCAAAATTGAGTAACTTCTCACATAAGCATCAATAATCAATACCGTGTGCTACTATGCAACCACACGTATTACTGTACTTTTACTACCGAGTAGTTCAACAGTATTAACGGTAAAACTTCCGCCGGTATTTTCATAAAAATATTTTTGTCGTTTTCTCAATCCGACAATAATTTCGTTGTGGGGTCCACCAATGATTGTGTCATCTTACGAATATTCTCCGACACAAAGAATATTTCCTGACCAATCGAATATAATATGACAACTTGCATACTTTACAAAATTTATAAATACTACCCACAACTATAACATTATCTCAAATCTACACCATAATATTAAAAAAAATATTTCGAGAAAATTAAATATTTATTCATAAAATCTGGGGTCTCACAGGTATGGTCAAAACAGGTGCCGAAATGAGTCTCCTCTTAAGCTCTTGAAAACTCTTCTCGCATTCCTCGCTCCATACGAATTTGATATCTTTCCAAGTTAGCTGAGTTAACGGGGTAGCGATTTGAGAAAACCCTTCCACGAATCTCCGATAATAACCAGCTAAGCTCAGAAAGCTACGTACTTCCGTCACCGTCTTTGGTTGCTCCCAACTTTGTATTGCTTCAATCTTCGCCGGGTCAACAGATACTCCATGTTTTGACACCACGTGCCCTAGGAATGCTACTTTCTCAAGCCAGAACTCGCATTTCTTCAACTTAGCATATAACTTGTTTTCACACAGCCTTTGGAGTACCAGCTTCAAATGATGCTCATGATCTTCACGGCTTTTGGAATATATGAGGATGTCATCAATAAAGACAACAACGAACTGATCCAAATAATCCTTGAATACTCGGTTCATCATATCCATGAAAGCCGCAGGAGCATTAGTCAATCCAAAAGACATGACTAGGAATTCATAATGCCCGTACCGAGTTCTGAAGGCAGTCTTTGGAATATCCTCAGTTTTAACCTTCAGCTGATGATATCCAGAACGAAGATCGATCTTTGAAAAGAATTGTGCTCCTTATAACTGGTCAAACAGGTCATCAATACGAGGTAGCGGATACCTATTCTTAATAGTGACATGGTTTAATTCCCGGTAATCAATACAAAGTCGCATACTTCCATCTTTCTTCTTTACAAATAAAACAAGAGCACCCCAAGGAGATGTACTAGGACGAATGAAATTGATGTCCAACAACTCTTGTAGTTGGACCTTTAACTCCTGAAGTTCAATAGGAGCCATTCGATATGGGATTTTAGAAATGGGCTTTGTACTAGGTTCAAGATCAATAAAGAATTCAATTTCACGTTCCGGGGGTAGACCGGGAAGTTCTTCAGGAAATACGTCAGGAAAGTCAATAACAACAGGAATATTATTCAAATTTGACGTGTCTTTATTCAAATCCATAACATGGGCTAAGAAAGCTTGACATCCATTTTTTAATAAACGAATGGCTTTATGGCTTGATATAACAGTGATTGATTTTAATGGCTTAGTTGCTTAAATTCGTACAACAGGTTGGTTAGGAATATGAAAACTAACAACCTTACGAAAATAATCAATTTTGGCATGATGAGTAGTTAACCAATCAATCCCTAAAATCACATCAAAAGCAAGTATCTTTAAAGAGATAAGGTCAACAGGTAATGTGATGGTGCCAACTTGGATCAAACAAGATTTATAAATAGTGGATGTGATGAAAGTTTCTCCTAACGGAGTCTCTACAGATAAATCAAAGTCTAACTTCTCCGGAGTCAAGTTTAAACGTTGAGCACAAGCAGGAGAGATAAAAGAATGGGTAGAACCGGTATCTAATAAGGTATAAACTTCGCATGAATTTATGATTAGCTTACCCGTGATCACCTCGTTTGGGTTCCTCGCATGTTGACCAATCACGACAAACGCTCTTCCAGACACCGTTGACTTTATCTTTTCTGGGGCAGCTTTCTGAGTCACCATCCCCGCTGGACTTGGTTTTGCTACAGTGCAATCTCGAGCGATATGTCATTCCTTTCCACAATTATAACATACCTTAAACTGTTGTGGGCAGTTTGGGCTGATATGTCCTTCTTTTTCGCACTTATAGCATATAACCGGTGGTCGTTCTCCTCCCTTGGAACCAGTTGTTGCTGGTGCTGACGTCTTCGTATTGTCATTGTTGAATCTCCTCTTTTTAAAATCTCCTCCCGACTCGCTTCTTCTATTTTTATAGCCACGATTACCACCAGAGTAGTTGTCGTTCTTGTCTGTATTTTTCTTTCTCCGCTGGTTGTCATTGTTCTGATGACTGCTATCACCGATATGATCCTGGTTGTGATCCCTCAGTTGACCGTACTCGTTATCTCGCTCTAATAATTGAGCCCTGTTGACAACATCTGAATAGAGAGAAAATTTATGAGAAATGAGATATTGACGTATGCCGGGTTTCAAACCTCTCAGAAACATCCTCGTCATACGTTCCTCATTCTCCACCAAATGAGGTGCAAACCTGGACAACTCTGCAAACTTCGCCTCGTACTGAGATACCGTCATATTATTCTGCTCTAGTCTAATAAACTCTACATCCTTCATATGACGAATACTTTCAGGAAAGTACTTATCATTGAACAGTTTCTAAAATGTCTCCCAAGAAATGCTGAGTGCGGCTGGATGGGTACGCTTCACAGACTCCCACCAGTAGTCTGTCTCGCCACGGAACATAAAGGTGGCGAATGGAACCTTCTGTTCCTCCGTGCATCCCAAGACATCGAATATCTTGGTAATTTGCTTGACCCACGTTTCCGCCATGATCGGATCTGGCTTTCCCTTAAATTCTGGTGGTCCCAATTCTTTGAACTGTTTGGCTGTGACAAACCGTGAATTGCTATCATTTCTTCCTGTATTTTGAACACGAGTCTCCCTCGTCAGGTTTTGCATGAATTGAAAAAAACTTCTAAACATTCCATCGTTCATCATCTGCTCATTGGTGTTGTTCACAGGAGGAACATTGCCAGCCTGTTGCACGTTCTCCTCGTTGGTAAGCACCGGTGTCTCCACGGTCTCATTTACTCCACTGTTAACATTCTCAGTCGACATTTCTCAAATACTGCCATAAAACAAGGGTTAATTAAATAAATTAACAAATCACATAATACCCCTATATTATGACTGACCAATAAATAAGCTTAGGTAGGACACACTAGCGAAGGATTTATTCGTCTCTCCCCTCCTAGTTCTATTCTCCAATCTCCGCCAGAGATCATATCCCTAAGCTTTGATACCAACTGTGACGCCCCCAAAATAGGTATACAACACCCATTCTGAGTCGCCAAAATACATGATACAGAAACAACTACATCTTTACTGTTACAACATAAGAACTGTGAGTTTAAATACAAATATTGTCATCTAGACAATATCCACACTCAAATAAGTCCTCATCACAATTATTGATACATTATTTCACAAAAATGGTGAGGACTACTAAAATAACTTCTAGAACCATCATTCCATACCCCGACTAGTACTCGCTACATTCTCGCCTCCTGAGAAAAATGGAACAAAAAGGAAAAGGGTGAGCTCAACTAGCCCAGTAAAGAACATTATGACTAAGATAATACAGAACAAATTATCGTTAGTCTTCAACAGGAAAAAATCTAATAGAATACAATAGACAACAAGTTTTAAATCAATAACTGCAGCGGAAACAGCAAACCATTAGAAGAGTCAAGTAGAGAATGAGTTCTACTATCTTCTAAGATTTAAAAGTCCATCATCAATATTTTATCCCTGTAACAACAATCAATAACCATCTTTAATCAAATATTCATCTTTGCACTACAGGCCAAAGATATTCATTTGTATCACCAGTCAGTCATGTTCATCTCAACACCTGTTCATCTTTGCACTACGGGCCAAAGATATTCATCAGTTAATCATTCATCTTTGCACTACAGGCCAAAGATATTCAGTAATATCATCATTTAGGACTGAGGATGATGAAAAATATCTTAAAGAAAACGAATCTAGTGAAACAAAATAACAAATATTAAGGATTCGTATTTCGATTTATCCATGTCCAAAAATACCTTATAATTATTCATAGTGCAGTAAAATTCAAGAATGATCAAAACATGGATACAATCAAAGCTAGTACCCAGAATAGATATTTTGGACGAAAAGAAAAAAATTTCATTTTTCGGTAAATAGTAACTCGTGAATAGTAACTCGTGAATAGTAACCCCGACGTGAAAAGTTTTAAATTTGATAAAAATTTCCAACAAATATTTCGGCATAATGATATTGAAGAAATAATATCATTTTCGAATAAAATAACATCCCTTACCTCGTAAAGACAGTACTTCTGGTCGGAATACCGGTATAAGGCTGAAAGAAACTTGCTCTGATGAATAGAAACTCTCAAAGTATCTAACTACTCACAAAATACACTCAATAATCTAGAGAGAGAAAGAGAGAAAACTTGTTTCTGGTGTGATTTTCAATTCTAACTTAAGCACCTATTTATAGGAAAATACTAGAACGCCAAAGGAGACTAAATAATAAAATATTAATATTACAAAACTCATTTCTACGCATGCCTAAAGACCAATTCAGCCACCAACCATCCTTGACCCAAATTAGCAGCCCACATGTGTTAGAATAAAAGTGGGTCCCACCCATAATTAATAAAAATTATTTTATTTTTTAAAATTTCAATAATTCATAAAAAATAACTCTTTTATCAGAAAATTCGAATCTCGCGATTTTTTATAGGAAATTCAATTCTCTACAACTTTACAGAAGAAAATTTTTTCAAATTCCAAACAGAAATTGACCGAAATCCATAAACGAGCGATTTTACAGGCTATAATCAAATTTCAATCAAGAAATGTGGTCCACCGATACACAAAACATGTGTTAATCATTTAATACAATAAAAAAAATATTCTTCCTCCTCATATACTCATATATTCCACATTCATTGTAAAACTATCACCGTTATTATATTATTAAATATAATAATAAATTATTTTATCAGAAAAGATAAAATAT
>CM029023.1:153476588-153494088 GCA_016801055.1 Panax notoginseng | reverse complement strand
CTCAAATGATAATGACTATAATATCAAATAATCTCACATTTTAAACTATTTTATAATTTCATACTAATAGTTTCAAGCTAAAAACAAACAAAATACTTAACATTAATAATTATATTTCTAAGTGTAATTATTGCAAAACAAACATAGCCCTAGTCTAAAGTCTATACCAAATCGACGGTTGAAGATTAGCAGATGTACAAGAGACTTGTGTTGATAAAACCGCCAGAATACAGGAGGCTTCAACATTTTGCAGAAAGGAAGAAAGCCAGCAATCAGTCCTAACCTAAACCTAGCCGGCAGAATTAAGAAATAGCTGGTGTATTTGGATTTTGAAGTAAGTATTTTACTGGGTTTTTGCTATTTTTTAGATTATATCCTGAATTTGAAAAAAAGAAGAAGCAATTTTGAATCCCAATATATGTATAATCTCACCATGCTAGCGGCTAATCTACTAGTTCTTCTTATTTTACTAACTGGGTGTTTCAGAATTGTTGAGAATTTAAACGGGTTCGGGCTTTACAGTTATAATATTTTAAGTGTATATTGGTAATTTGAATTTGAGCCTTCCTTGTTTAGACAATGCATCTGAAAGAGGGATGTTCCTTATTGCTAAGAGTTCACAAGCCATCCATACCTTTTGTACTCAACACCACTCCAATTCTCAATTCTAATCTACAAAATGCAAAAACACCAACAGTTCTTAAAGAGATTGATGTTTTGAGGAGATTAAAACATGAACGCGACATTACCTTAGCTTTAGAGTACTTCAAATCTGTTGCCAATTCAAATTCTTTCAAGCACACGCTTTTTACGTACCAAATGATGATAGAAAAGCTCGGGCGCGAGCGTGAGATGGATGGTGTTCAGTACCTCTTGCAACAGATGAAGTTGGAAGGTGTTAGTTGCTCTGATGACTTATTTATTAGCGTGATCAATTCTTATCGGGAAGCTGAGGCTTCCGAGCAAGCACTGAAAACATTTTATCGGATGCAAGATTTTGGGTGTAAACCCACGGTTAAGATTTATAACCATCTCTTAGATGCATTGCTTAGTGAAAGTAGGTTTCATATGATCATTTCTATTTATAGTAACATGAAGAAGGATGGGATAGAGCCGAATGTGTATACATATAATATTCTTTTGAAGGCATTGTGCAAGAACGATAGGGTGGATGGGGCTCACAAGTTACTTGTTGAAATGTCGAACAAGGGATGCTCTCCCAATGCGGTGAGCTATACGACAATTGTATCGTCTTTGTGTAAGCTTGGTAAGGTGAAAGAAGCAAAGGAGCTTGCCATGAGATTCACCCCAATTCTGCCTGTTTATAATGCTTTGCTAAATGGAATATGTAGGGAGTGCAACCTTGAGGAGGCATTCCAGTTGTTGGATGAGATGGCAGATAAGGGAGTTAGCCCTAATGTCATCACCTACACAACAATAATCAATGCTCTTTCTGATTTGGGTAATGTTGAGCTTTCTCTTGCCCTTTTGGCCAAAATGTTTGTAAAAGGATGTAGTCCAAATATTCAATCCTTTACTTCCCTAATTAAGGGATTTTTCCTCAGAGGGAGATTCTATGAAGTTCTTGACATCTGGGACCAAATGATCCGAGATGGAATTTTCCCCAATGTTGTCACGTACAATACACTGATAAATGGTCTATGCTCTTTCGGAAATATGGACAAAGCTGTTTCTGTTTGTAATCAAATGGAGAGAAACGGTTGGCCTCCGAATGTAACAACCTATTGCACACTCGTTGCCGGGTTTGCAAAATCTGGGGACTTGGTAGGTGCATCTGAGACGTGGAACGAGATGATAACCCATGGTTGCCATCCTAATGTTGTGGCATACACCTCCATGTTGGATGTTCTTTGTAGGAATTTCATGTTTGACCAAGCTCATTGCCTTCTCGAAAATATGTTGATGGAAAACTGTTCACCAAATACAGTTACGTTCAACACATTTATTAAAGGTTTGTGTGCTGGAGGAAGAATAGATTGGGCAATGAAATTGTTTCATCAGATGGAAAATAATGGATGCTCACCTAACGCTACTTCTTTTAATGAGCTATTGAATGGTCTCTTCAAAGTGAACAACTTCACAGTAGCATTTGAGCTTATTGCAGACATGGAGAAAAGGGGGATTGAGCTTAATTTAGTAACTCATAACACCATTATAAATGGATTTTGTTGTGCTGGTATGCTTGAGGAGACTCTGAAGCTTCTTGGGAGAATGGTGGTCAGGGGAATAAAGCCTGATGTTTTTACCTTCAACATATTAATTAATGCATACTGCAAGTCTGGTAAGGTCGAGTTCGCAATTCAACTTTTGAACTCAATAAGATCAGTAAGCTTGTCCCCAGACTTAATTTCATACACCAGTCTTATAAGTGGGATTTGTCATTGTGTTGGTTTAGAAGAAGCTTGTGTTTATCTTCACAGGATGTTAAATGACGGAATCTCTCCCAACATTGCCACATGGAACATTCTAGTCCGGTGTTTAGTTAGCAAGGTAGGGTATGCGGGACCAATTGACTTTCTTGATAGTATCTTGGTAAAATGACTTGATGCTAGAGCTTGAATTTTACACCGACTCTCTGTAGTCCAACAAACGGGTCACTGCCCTGCAGAGGGATACCTTTACTGCTAAGATATGTGATTTTGGATGAGATGATGTTGGTGCCGATAGTTAGCTTTCGATAGCTTCTTATGGTAGCACATTATTTACACCTGTTGAAGCTCAACAAGATACATGTGTGGTAGCCTCGACATTTGATGCCAGTCCATTCATAAGTTTGATGAGAGGAATGGAATGGAATGGAAGGTAAGGGAAGGGAAAGAGTTATTGGTGAGACTTACTTTTCGGCATTGTTCCTCTGGGAAACATTTGAAGCATAAAAAAGGGAAAGTGCAACTTCTGAAGAAACTCCAATTAATTATATAGAAAAAGGAAACAAGAACAAAATCACGGGGTAAGAGTAGCAATTTTTTTAGGTGGATTCCTCTTCCCTTTTCCATTCTTTTCTTTTCTTTTCAATTTTTTTAGGTGTAAATTCTCTGCGAGTTTTCCTTTAAAATTCCTATAAGCTGTAATAGCAGGAGTCTTGTGTATGCTTCCCTCTTGGATCAAGTGTACTATACATCTAATCTATTATAATGATGTATTTGTGGAATAACGATAGTATAATGCTGTATTTATGCAGAGTAATTGGCATTGAATGAAGTGTGGTTTCTTCACGTGTATTTTCTGCAAATAATGCCACAAGGGAGGTATTAACACAATAATATGATCTCATGAAATAGTGATTTTTGTCCCATTAATCCAGTGACATTGTGACGAAAAATTACTCGTCATATGATCTGCTCTGCCTATCATTTCGTCCGTATCACAGGGTTTGGAACATTCATGAAAAAAGAGCTACACTAAATACAACCTGCCACTAATTGCTGGTAATTCATTATAAATGGAGATAATATCTTGGTGCATTTCCCATAGAAAGTGGGTAAAAAAGCTATACAAACTTTGTATAATTGCTGGATTAAGGGTTAAGTTCATGCCAATATACAATTAGGTGGAGTTAAATTTCCTCCGGTTTTCATATTCTAAAAAAAAACATGCCTATTGTCAGGGTCGTAACGATTTAACCTCCTTTATATGGAGAAAGGGTGTGAAATGTCAGGCCCTTTGCTTTTTCCCTTTCTCTTTCTCTTGCCACCACTACTGGTCTACTGCTGGCACCGCCACCTCCGGTATTGGAGGTACTTCCGGCATGTGCAGACGGGATATCAGAATTACCACCAACAAAATTGTCAAACATGCCAGCTTAGCTTAGCTTGCATTGCATTCTGTAACCAATCTACAAATTCTTCCTCTTGTCATTGTCTCCATATGGACCTATATTTAAGGCATTTTCCCACAAAGAAAAGAAGCATAGGGATAATTCCTCAAAAACTGAAATGTCTATAACAAACTAAAAATCTGAAATGCAGATGCACCTACAAACAAAACAGGAATTAAAATTAGAGTAAACAGTTAAAGAAACACGATTCAACTAAGGAATAAATTACTAATCCAAACTATTGATGCATAAGACGAGCATCCTGGGGATACGAGTGACTAAATAAAAAGCAGTGTAAATGCACAAAATTAAACATATAATGAGAAAAACAAATCTTTGGAGCATCCAATTCAATTAATAAAAAAAATAGCATCCAATCAATCACATTAAAGTTGAACACAAAGCCTGAGTTACAACTTTTGAGTCACGGGAGAGAGTTGTGTCCTCTATTCCCAAATGGTGTGGGCTTTATCGTACTGAGAATCCCAATTGTCAATTGACTTGTGTGTCGACAATGTATACATTAGTTAATTGATCAAAATTAACTTCATGTTAACCGCTACTCTCAATGATACTCCCCAGACGGCCAGACCCGTTTGAGGGAGAGATGTTGCAAGGGGCTTAAAATTAATCCAAGGATCAAACTATAAACTAATCTTTGAACCATCTCCAATATGAAATTTGATATGTTGTGGGGCAAGTTTTAAAATTTTTCTCCAAATTCAGGAACAATCAGAAGGAATTTTAATATTCCAAAAATACTTTTGTTTGACAACTCTTTGCTTTATCCATAAAGAAGTGGAGCAGGGGTCAACAAGCTTCTATATGGGCCGGCCATATTCACTCATTCTTATAAAACAAAATCCTGAAAATGATTTTCTCTTTATCTGCCCAAGAAGCGCTCAATAGAAAATTATTGCTTTAGTAACAAACTTAAAACTCACAAACTCAGTATGACAAGTACATGTAAAACATAAGATGATAAATTTATTCGCCAAAACTATCAAATCATATTTATAAATATGACTATTGTTACAACAAATTTTTAATAATCCCTCGACAAAAGGATTAGGACTCTTTTTGGAAGGAGAAGAAAATAATAGTGAATGAGACTTTATTTTATAAATTTTAAAATAATTACCCTTTTTACACATGTTTATTACTAAAATCCGTATTAGACTTTTTTTTATAAAAAAAATCTGTATTAGAAAGTAATTAAGCCTAAAACAGTCATTTTCTTTGCAAACATTTGGTAAAAGTAGATATTTCGATTTGAATAATGCTACAAACACAAACTATTCTACAAACATTTTACAAACTGCTGATGTGGCATACTCCAACTCAACTTTTTATGTAGGGCCGAAGACTACATTGAAATAATTTGTTGATCAATATGCTGAAATGAAGTATGCCACATCATCAATTTATAAAATGTTTATAAAATAATTTGTGTTTGTAACATTACTCTTTGGATTTATTGACTTTGAAATTTTAAGTTCAGCACTTTTAGCTAGTATTTGTGTGTGTGTGTGTGTATTATTCCTGATATCAAAGTTTATATATGACATGTTTAAACACAGTCTAGATGAACAAATTCTCAAACATAATACTCCTTTTGACCTTTTAAATAAAAGTTTGTCATAAGAAAAGTAAGTTCAACTCCAACTGCTTTTGTTCTGCTCGTAGGTTGTTGGACTTAGTTGAATATTGTATTGTAAGTTTGAAACCAAAGCTATATATGTACTTAACTACTTTTGCCATGTGCTTCATTTCTTGCTACTGCTTTCTGGTGATACTACCAAGTGATGTAGTATATCATTACTATTAGATTATGATAATAAGGACTCTCGAAAGTTCCTTTTTTCATAGGGATACAAGTATTTGAAGTCTGGCACAAATGCAAATGGACAAATAGCCACATTATTCTCAATTAAGCCACACACACATGTATAATGAATAATAAACTTATTTGCCTAAGTAACAATGCACAATGATGACAAGATCCAAGCAACTACCACATCTCATCAAAGCATTACAAGTATTCGAGTAAAAGAAAAAAGAAAATAAATAGAATTCAATAAATGCTTGAAGAGATTAGCTGATTATAAATTGTAAAGCAAGACCAATCCACAGCAGAACCATAGCACCGCCAAAAGCATTGGTTCCCAACCCATCAAAATGAAATTTGAAAGAAATCTATAACTTAAACAATATACGGCATGCCACTAAAGTATATGTTCAAAATTCTTAAACGACCGTGACATTGTTTGCCAATAGGTTATTCTAGTAAACCAACAGGGGTGGATAATCTGACCACCAGAAACAACGAGCTTCAAGTGGGGTGTGGGTACACTGGGTAATAAAAAAGTAACACCTTTACATTAAGGAACAAGTCCATAAAAGAGAAATCTAATTATCTTTGAATGAATATCAAATCAGCCTAAAACTCCGAAAAAGTTAAATTTCCTAGTTAAAAAGAATTTTTTAGGCCGCATAAATGATAAGATATAGCTTTGGAGAGTAGATTGAGTTGTGTATTCATAAAAGGACATTCTATGATGCGATGAATTTGGAAATACTCTGTGAGCTCCAACGATAAATAGTTTCATAATTTCAAATGCATGGTCTAACAAATTACAAGATAATATCCATATCAAGGCCTGAAGTTCCAGAATTCATGTAAAATAATAAAGGTTATAAAAACCGACATTTGGACCAAAGAGTTACAAATTATTTTAATAGTAACTACACAGTAGACACCAGAAAGAAGAGTTATATGTACAATATCCCATCAGATGCAAATATGCATTCCACACCTTAATGAAAAGAAAAGATTGTGCTCCGATAGGCATGTGCTGAGAACCACAATGGTAGCGTCGAGCTGTTCTTCACAGAATACATTTCCTTCCACACTCTGGTGTTTCTCTGATACACCATAACCTGCTTATGGGTTGCAAGGAAAACATATAGACCAGTCTGACTAATAGGAAAAATGCCTGGCACCATGCCTCTAATGCATCGAAGACTCACCCTATCTACCACACCCCATTCCTCGCTCTCGTAATCTTTCAAGACCCAGATATTCATCCAAGCCTCCGATATCTGAATCACAGACAAACAACCATCTGACTCCAACAAATACACTCGATTTCCAGTCCCACAACTTAATTCATCAGGTAATGATATTTTCCTCCAAATGTCATAATTCAAATCGAGGACAAGTAAACAAGAACAACTCTCAGTCATCCAATGAAGCGAGCCATTAATAAAAACGACCTGATTCTTATTCATATGGGTGAATTGATCATCTTGCATCGAAATAAATTTCCTCCATTTGTTCAACTCAGAATCAAATACCAAACATATAAATGTCTTATCCGGCCTATGGCCAAATGATCGATGATAACCGGCTAACACAACATTGTACTTTTGTGTCAACAAATTGCAAGCCAAACCCACAAGAGTAGCTTCACCATCTGGATAAAATCGAGTAACGGGTCTTTCTCTACTTCTAGGAAGCAACTTATACTCTTTAGTCATGGGATTACAAACATAATAAACACCCTTATCAGGAATGCTTGAGCAACACAACAATCCATTACAAGATGCTCTAACTTTCACCCTATCCTTAATAAAATCCAACGAAAATTCAGATACACCCCTAAAATTATCAACACAAATTAAACTTGATCTGGAGTGTGATGACTCAGTAACCTCTATCAGTACCATAGGATTTCTAACAGACATTTCATTGTACAATTGTATAAAATATTTATCTGATACCAATTTGTACCACAATTTACACACACACTTAGTTCTGAACAGGGATTTCATAGGCAATCTAGCAAGAATTTGAAGAATAACTTCATCTGGGAAAAACCCATACTTTAAATAGGGTAGATTCATCGTACGATTACTAGAAAGAACCAAAAAGTGCTACATAATCAAAAGAATGATCGAGAATCGCTTACGCAGTTCCATCTTCAGCTGTGAAAACCCGTGAAACTTCTGATCTCCAATCAATCACGATTCACAAGAGGAAAATAAATAAGGAATTTTGCAAGATCAAGGAAATGCCATTAAAATGGAGAGTGAAAATTTCTATTCTTTTACCGGAATATGCCCCTTTGTACTAACCTTGGGCTGATGGATTTGGGCCATGAATGTAGAACCTGAAGGCCCGCATACAGAAGATTTTGTCTGTAAGACTACAAGACCAGACCACAATGTAATAACACATCAAATACAAATTGATGGTCCTTATAATTTTAAGGTAATTGTTTGAGATGGATTAATTTTCCTTTGTTAGTGGCTGGTGAGAAAATAGAGATTAGGGTCCTGGGAAAAGGAATTTTTTTTCAGAATTTCTGATTATAATTCAAAGGCAACATGAAGTCGTCCTTATCCCTTCTTTTCTGCTGGCCCATAAGACTAGTCCACCTTTTCCAATGAAAAGTTCATATTTTATCTGTTGATGGGCTTAATAATATTAAAGCCCATGTTTCTCCAAAGATTATCATCATCTGTGTCCATTATAAAGGTTTTTTTTTCCTTCTCAATTTCTACTTCTGTACTTAAAAAAGATGACTCTTTTGTACAACAAAAATAATTTACAATTAGGATTCAATGCTATTTAGATAAAGATAATGTTCTTAATAATTAATATATACTAGCATTCTGTGTCACATGCGTTGTTGTGTGTGTAAATTATGTGGATTAAAATATGAATTTTATAAAAATTGAAGGACTAAATTAAAAGAAAAAAACTAATATAAAAGGACAACATAGAAATTATATTAAAAAGTTGAAGAGCATTTTTTAAAAAAAAACTAAAAAGATTCAAACTTTTGTTAAAAATACATCGTCCTCTGATTTTATATATACTATTCCCTCCGTTCTTAAAATATTGTCGTTTTAGAAGAAAAAATTTGTTCTAAAAAATTTGTCGTTTATAACTTTCGAGAAGAATAAATTATTTATTTTTTTTATATTACCCCTACATTCTCTCATTGTCTCAAAAAATTCTTATTCTTGTATTAATAATTTTCAACTTTCCATAGAGGGGTAGTGATAGAATTTTAAATAAATTTTACTTAATAAATGATATTTTCTTAATTCATATTCCAAAATCTTAAACGATAATCTTTTAAGAATGGAAGTAGTAATTAACTGTACATATTGTGTGTGTGAGATTTAATGTAAAAAAATAAGAGAGTGGGAGAAAGTCAGAATAAAAGGGATAAAAGAGTAAGAGAGTGAGAGAAAAAGAAACACAAATTTTTTTACAAAATTATTAACATTAAAAAGCGATATTAGAGACGAATAAGCTTTAGCTCCAAAAGACCTCAAATTTAATTATGTTGCACAATACTGTTGTCATGTCATGGATCAATATTATATATATATACAAGCGTAAAGTATGAAGAATATTATTGACATAGGTTCACTGAGCAAAGGATAATTATATTGATCTTCCGAAGGATAATTATATTGATCTTCCGACTTTATATGTGAATTTTTTAGTTAAAACTTATATGGATAATTATAATCGGTAATATTTAAATGATATATTTTATATATTAAATTAATTTTATAATTCATCACAATCTCATATATTAATATAATTGTAATCGTAATTTGATAAAAATTTTTCGCATACATAACAAGACGTACTCATAAATAAAATTTAGTTAATTTATTCACAAGTCAATCGTCCCTTTTATATTTTGGAATAATTACCATGCGGCTGTGATTCTTTCTTTTTTCCTACTAAAAAATCCATCTTGTTTTAAAAATTTGTCCATCTCTATTATCATTCATTCATTAGTTTATTCTATTTGTAATTAATAATCTGCCGTCTTGATTCATTCTATCCTTTTCTCCAAAATTGATCACGTTCACTTACAAAATTCAACTGCTTTAAAATTTGTTACAACTCTTTTGAGTAACTTAATTTATATCTATTAGTATATTATATTACTAGTTTTTGTCATATATTTGTAGCAGACCTGAGATCCTATTATTATGAAGTTAATTTTATGATAAGTTTGTCAATTAATTAATACAATATTGACACGCAGATATAGATTACATCCACGCTTACGTATCGAGACTGTATTAATCAATTAACTAAAATTAATTTCATACTAATCAATCTCGCATATATGTAATAGTAGTATATAGAAACTTAAGCTAACTAGTAGTATTATTTAGCATAAAATTTATTTTTGAAAAAGTTGGTCAATTGGTCAATAGAGCGCTGACACGCAGACGATGTTATATGTGTGTATCATTCTATTGGTCAATTGACCAATTTACCAAAAAATAAACTTCATACTAACCGGATCCTCTCTCTCTCTCTCTCTCTATATATATATATATATATATATATATATATATATGGGAATATGGAAGTGCACAAACATATAATTTTAAAGTTACACGATCTATGATCGTAGATTAGTCACTCCACGATTTGTGAATACACTCTATTATAGTAAACTACTCTACGACAGTAGAATAAATTTACTCTACTATTGTGAACTACTCTACGATCGTAGAATAAAATTACTCTATGATCGTAAATCGTGTAACTTTTAAAATTATATAAATGTGTATTTTTATTTTTACCATATATATAATACCTACGGGGCATATAGGCCAGGCCCTGGATTTATGTTGAACCAAATTATAACAAAGGACAACCGTATAATTATGCTGCAAGATTATTATTACTACTAGCGTGTCTTATTAGTTAAGAAGGCAGTGGTGGAGAGAGAGAAAATAAATTAAGAAGACAAGATGAATATATTGATCAGTGGTCCATCTAATCTACTCAGAGAACAGATGATGATACATAATTACATATATATATATATATATATATATATATATATATATATATACTAGCTAAGCTAGTAGTAGTAGTGAAGGAGGGAAGGAAGGAAGCGAGCGAGCTTTTTTATGCTGCGGCAGTTACTCTGCTCTCATGGTATGATATAATCATTACCTACATGTTCAGGGAATTTGAAGAAGGAAAGCAACTGGTCGTTCAGTAAAAGTCAACCAAATAAATACCCATTAAATGATACATCATTTTCTCTGAAATTTTTTCCCCAACTTGTATGTATGTATGTGAATTTATTATGTACTTAATCTATTTTTAAAGTGAGAGATAAATTCTTTTTTTTTATATTCGTTTAAAAATATATTTATATTTTTAAATTATAAAAATATAAGAAATTATTAAAAAAAAATTATTTTTATTTATTTATGTATTGTCATGTTATTGCAGTACTTGATGTTAGGAATATGTTTGATATATATATATATATATATATATATATATATATATATATATATATATATTTTCATTCAGTTAGGTAATAATAGTAATAATCTATATATGTGAAGAAGTATTCCTTTACTAATAATGATAATGTATAAGTAGTGTTGGAAGTGGTTAATATGGAGTAAATTTCATGGTAAGTTTATTTCATGCCAAATATAGTGCTAACACGTAGACAGAAAGATACTGTATTGATTATGAAGTGAACTTACTATGAAATTTAGTTCATGTTAACCGGAATCAGTAGTATTGTTTGGAGAGACAAATTTTAGTTAGTAAAAATGGACTTGGCCCTAACTACAATGACAAGTCATGGTCAATATCTTATAGTCTCTTATAGTCCTAATTGTGTGTGTGGATGTGGCTGCGTTTGGTTTGGAGTACCAGAATCAACATTAGGATTCGGTGGGTGATTGTCATTTTATTCACTTGTGGTTAAAAGTGAAACCTCCTCAAGTTGGAATTTGAAGGCATGTTTGGCAATCTCTCTCTCTCTATATATATACACACACTCACACAGTTAGTTAGTCATCATCTTTCAAATGAATTAAATTATCTGCAGACCAGACCGGACAGGACAGGCCCATTAAAATGTTATTGGAATTCTTGGCTATTGCCAAGAGGCCAATAATAATATCTTAAATTAATTAAATTAACACCACATTATCATTTCTTGTCCATGTTCTAAAATTAGTGGTTTTGAGAAAGAATCCGTTAGATCATGCTTGGCCGGTCCTAAACAACAAAAATGCAGGAAGGCATCTTAATTAGTTTAAATTCTTAAGAAATAAATTTAGAAGTGGACATACATGCAGGACGAAAATTAATTTGATTTATCATCAGTTATTTTCTTTCTTGTAGACTTCGTGTTGTTAGAAAAGTCTACACCTGTTTAACTTTGGAATAAAATGGGACATACATATGGGCTTACTTGTAAACTCATTAATTAAACAAATATTATAGTTATTAAATAAATTGAGAATTTGGATATACAAACTAATGAAGAGAAACAATTAAAATATATATATGGTAAAATCATCATCATCATCATGCATGAGATATATGGGGTCAATAATAATACTAATAATTAAAAAGAGGGGATGTGATAAGTGAAAATGACATGTGAAGGTGGATCACAGGCCATGCAGCAGTGGATGGATGGATGGATGGAAAAAAAACTGCAGCTGAATGTCATAATTAATAATGATCCAAATACTATCATTATCCCCCCAAAAAATAAAAAAATCAATATTGTATATCGAGCTTTGACAAAGTTATAAACCTATGATTAGAGAAATAATAAATACATTAATTCTCCAATAATTTCATTCGTGAGTGAAACTAAATCTCATTAATTAGGCCTAAATCCTAATGCAAAAGGGGTTCAAAAGTAAATCTTGCCTTCTTAAGGGTTAGTCTCAAATGACTTTTATGGTTCCACTAAAAACCTCCAATTAATAATAATAGTAGTATTAGTTTTATTAACATAAATATTTATCTAAACTTCTCTACTTACTAAGGAATAAGTAAGGGTGGTCAGCCTAGCTAGAGGTTTAGATAGATAGATAGATAGATAGATCTCATGATTTAACTCCAACTTGATTAATTTTGTGATGAAAAGGATACGAAGTTTACTATACTTTGATTTACAATTATTCAATAGAGGAAAAAAAAAAATTGCCCAAATTATTTACAAACAAACTCACTTTAGTGTTCGCCATTAGATTTCTCCCACTTTTAATTCATATTAAATAAGCCGAGCCTTTTTCAATCTAGTCATATAAAGAATTGATTAAAAATTGAATAATACTAGACATACAACTAATTCTATAAATATTTTATAAATTATTGATGTGACATACTCCACCTCAGCATATTGTGTGGGGCTAAAAATTATATTGAAATAATTTATTGATCAATACGCTGAGGTGAAATATACCATAATTTGTAAAATATTTATAAAATAATTTATGTCTGTAGTATTACTCTTAAAAATTATCATATTATAACTTCAATTGATAAGAGAGACTCCACAGTGCCGCATCCTTCCTTTTTTATTCTCCTCGGTTCCCAATTGTTGAAGGTCAAAACTCAATAATACTCTCTCGATTCGGAATTAAGTGTTATTTAGGAATCAATTTTTTTTTTTTTGCTAAAGCAACACTTATATAGGAACCGAGGGAGTGGTTTATTAAAATTTAAAAGGAAAAAGATAAGGTATATAAAGGTGTATTTAAAAGAAACAAGACTTATTTAAATGATTATAGTAGTAAAAAACCAAGAAATTAAGGTGGCACCATTAGTTGACCGCATATATCTTAGAAGGCTGTGACGACGCTAAATGAATCCTCGTTCCCCGCGTGCCCAAACGGCTTCATTTCCACGACCTTGTTCCTTCATATTTTAAGTATAAGCTTATAACTAATGACTACAATTAATTAAAAAACTTTAGTTGTGAGACTCGTTTAAGTTTATTATATAATATATGATTGAGTGGATTTATAGTTAAGTTAATTGTGGTATATGTCACATATTCTCTTTTCCTGTATAAGTTAAACATACTTGATTAATCTAATTTAAAGTTAATTTTTCTTAACAAAGATACATGAAAAGTCCGATTTTGACATTCTAAACATAGAATTAAATGTATGCCTAGTAAAAGTTAGGCTACCTAGGCCTAGATTGGGAACAAGGCATCCTAAGTTAATCTCGTTCGTTTCTTACAAGTCTTTTGACCTTATTCTTATAAACACATAGCTTGACTTCATGTCGAGTACATGAGCTTCCTAGGCATGCTAAAACTTGGTTTCTTTGTTAGAAAGACAAATGTCGATAAATATTTTACGAAATTAAATTATGATCAATATAGAAGTGTATGCAATAAGTTAAAATAAATTAAAGTAAATGCAATTCGATTAAAAACTTTCGCATGTATAACATGACTCTTGTTATTATTATATTCGCTCTAAATAATATTAAGTAATTACTTCCAATGATTTGTAGATGCATAGATGAGCTTCTTGTTTTGTAGGTTAATTAGTATTTATTTGTAAAACAGTAAATATATGGCCTTTACAAACTTGAGCTCAAAATCATTGTTAAATTGCATTCATGAAATTCTTTATAAATCCCATTGATAAGATCGGTTCTTGATATCATAGGCAACCTAAAATGTTGCTAATTGTCTTTACTCAAAATAATTAGTCAAAGTATGATATATATATACACACACACACAGTTGTGTAGTATACAGTCGTGCTATAAAGACGGATTTTTTGGACTATAACGACGGTTCAACCGTCGCCATAGTCTAAAAAAATCGCTGTTATAAATAATTATATACTATACAGTTGTGTATATATATTTTTTTCATATATATATATATATATATATATATATATTATAAAGTTAAATAGGAATTTGTGAGTACTCTTGAAAAAAAGACTTCGTCCATATATAGACGTTTAAAAGTACCCAAAAAAATGACTGAGGTAATCAATTACATAAGCAAGACTACTATATAACTATTACTATTTTCATGTAAAACAAAGTTAATAATAGCATTTTTTACCTAAGATAGAATTAAAAATGAAAATAAATATAAATTTTTTGTAGAAAAGTAGGTCACAAGTGGCCACGTACACGTGCGAGTCTTTGGGCACCACAGCCGAGGAAGTAAACAGTGTCACATAGTCCCACTCAGCCGTTGGGCCTCCAAAACATAGTACAGACCGGACCCTAATTGGTAAAGATAAAAAAATACCATTACAAGCAGGCTTTGGATTGAACTGACCGATTTTTTTTTTTATTATAGTCATTTTAATTTCAATTTTTACCGCGGTTTTTCCTTATGGTCATTTTAACTTTTTACCGCGGTCGGCCGGGCATCACAGTCACGATTAACGGGCAGGGGGGCCGCCTGTTTTTTTTTTTTTTTATTTAACCTCAATTTTTCTACGCCGTGGACCCTGTCACTGTCAGATCCATCAGGGCAGCCCAGTGGCTCTCCATATAAGCTCAAGCCATTCCCTAACCTTTTCTTTTCACTCACCCACTCAATTCATTCATATATTATTTCCCCCTTTCTCACTCTATCTTTCTCTATCTAGACTAACAGGCAGGAAGTCCAAGTGTGTGTGCTTTTTTTATGGGGAAAAGAGAAAAGAGTTCAAAGCTTAAAGCTAGACATAAATTCTTACCAGGTATGAAACTTAACATGGCATGCTAAATTTTCTTATTATCCTTGTGTATGTATTCAATTTGATACAAAATTTTGCACAATTGGGCTAAATTCAAATTTTGTTATTCCTTAACTTTTTCTGTTCTATAATCTTTGTTTCAGGACCCTTTCAAGCCAATTTACATGGTTCTACCGTAAGTAACGCTCAGAAAAATGGCAATTCTAGCCGAAAAGAGATGATGATGATTGATACTGATGCTGATGATTGTGATACTGATGGCTTTGATCAATTTGAGTCCATAAATGTAGTGCCTTGTTCATCTTAATTTGGTGCTATCCTACCTGAGCTTTTCTTCCACAACTTTTCTCAATTTCTCTTTTTCTTTTTTGACTTGTTGCCTTTTGTTTTTGTTCACTGGTCGCTCTTCTTGACCTTGTAAGACCTTTTCTTGACCTTGTAAGACCCCATCTCTATTTTTTTGTTTTTTTGTTTTTGTTCAGTATTTTTCTTCGTTTCTGCTCAACTCGCGTTCTCCTTCCTTGTCTATCCCTCCTGAGCTATTGGTTCCAATTAGAGTATTTTCGTAGCATTAACATTAGTATGTCTTTCTTCTTAGCCTCTTAGACTCATGATTTCTCAAATTCAAGGCTCCATGAAAATTAAGTTAGGAAGAAGTTCAATTTTTTTAGGTGTGCTTTTATTTAATTTTTTAATGGTAGAGGAAATGTAATGAGTAGTGCATTTATTAATGATTTAATTATATTGACTTTGTTAATATTTTTTATTAAATGAATAAATAAATAAATTTATGTATCTGTGACCGTAACAGTAGTAATTATTACTACACAGGTGGTGGGTACAGAGTTTGAACAGTACATATTCTCTTATTTCTGTTAGGCTCCATTGATGAAAATGAATTGGTGTTATATGGACAGTAGTTTCATGAGTTTGAGTTTCGTTGTTTTATATGTTGTTGGCTGAGAAACAAGTAAGAGAATAAATATTCTTGCAGATCTGTGAAAAGGGTTTCCTCGTGACTGCTCTCATGTACTATTACATCTATATATATATATATATATATATATATAAATATTCATCCACATCAACCGGTTGTTGGGGAGCAATCACTTTTAGTCCAGTCGTTACAACTTAATTTATAAAAAAAAAAAAATTATCTAAGGCCGGTATAGCTTGTAGCGGCTGGGCCAAAATAGATGTTCCCTAACAATCGATTACTGTGAATGATATATATATATATATATATATATATATATCTAGCAGTAGTACTCTGTATTATTGGACCTCTCATTTTTCTCTCTCCCTCTCTCCTTAATACTTTTCTTTCTGTACTAAAAAAAAGGTGTTCATACAAAAGCTAATTACTCTTTCCAGTAACAAGTATTTTTTTTCCTGTAGCTATATATATATATATATATATATATATATGTGTGTGTGTGTGTGTGTGTGAGTAGCTAGTCTCAGTAATGAAGAAAAAGGAAATCTATATAGAAGGAAAAGATAAAAAAGTCTAGGCTAAACAAAATCTGCTTAATTACTACGCATGGGTTTTATATGATTTGACAATATCATGTTGAACTATATATTAAATATGGGAGTTGATATTAACAATGTCAAATTTATGAGAATAATTAAATTAATTTTTTTTAAGATAAATGTCTTTATTATTAAAATAATGTGACTAACATCTAAATACGTGATTACAGTTGATCTTAAATTCTCTCTTAGATAACTAATGGGATTTACACACATATTTTTCATAATCAAATTGATTGTCAATGGCATATTTGACTTTATAATAACAAAATGGTGTTGATATCAACTCCCTAAACTCTATACTTTTTCTATTGTTTTTACACACAACAAACATATCCTCAAAAAAATAAAAGAAAGACTTATGGTTTCATCACCATCTTAATTAGCTTCTTGTATCCTTCAAATGGTTTCACATATATACTTTTAGTGAAAAACAATATTATTAATGCGAGTATGAAACCGCAAGAAGGAGAAGAAAATTAATGGGATAGAGAGTCCTATTTTTTTTCCTTAAACAACCAAAAATTTCCCTTTGATGACTTGTGGGCTGAGGAAGAGTTTCACGAAAAGAAAGACCAA
>CM029023.1:153252107-153476488 GCA_016801055.1 Panax notoginseng | reverse complement strand
TCGTGAGCTTGCCACTCAAATACAAGATGAGGCGATCAAGTTTGGCCGATCTTCTAGGGTTTCTTGCACGGTGTGTATTCAATTTTATTTTCATCTTTAAGCTTCTTCATCACATTTTGTGTCTTGACCCTTGATGTCAATGTAAATTAAAATTGTAAACCCCAATTTTATTTCAGTGTTTGTATGGTGGAGCCCCTAAGGGCCTTCAGTTGAAAGAGCTAGATCGTGGAGCTGATATGTTGTTGCAACTCCTGGCGGCTCAACGACATACTTGAAATGAAAAAAATTGATTTTAGACAAGTGTCTCTTCTTGTTTTGATGAGGCTGATCGCATGCTGGACATGGGTTTTGAACCAAAAATCCGGAAGATTGTCAATGAAATTCCTTCGCGCCGGCAAACTCTGATGTATACTGCAACCTGGCCTAAAGAAGTGAGGAAAATAGTGGTGATCTTCTTGTTATCCTGTTCAGGTAACATTGGCAATGTTGACGAGCTTGCGGCAAATAAGTCCATCACTCAGGTAGCTATGATCTTTAAATTAATGCAATTAGATTGCTCCGAATGTGTTCTGATATATAGCCCTGCGCCGGGGGGGGGGGGTTCTGAACTGATAATTGTAATATACTTCCTTTGTGCTGGATTGTAAGATTACTTTTGAAAAGTCAGTTTGATGCATTTTCAAGTCGGAATTGATAAGATTTATTAATATTACAAACCAATTAACATTATAAATAGTACTTTTTAAATAGTTTATAATATTCATCATTATATTGACTGAAATTAATGCATCCATGTCAATTATTTTGAAATGTCTCAACTCTCAAGTTAAACTTCAAAAGTCGATGATCTTATATTTTCGAACGAGGGTAGTATGGATCAAATGAAGCTGGCTTGAATTTCTTGTAGCTTATGCGTTAATTTTTCTGTGTTTCTTTCTTCATTTCCCTTTATGTGGCTTTATGTGAAACAAGTAGAAATTATTTGAATGGACTGATTGAAGGAAATCTAGGTCTAATTTAGTTGAGCTGTAGCCTACTTGTAGTGCAGTATTTGTTTGACTTATGCTGAGAAGAATTGTGTTGAATACTACGATCAATCTTTATTTGTTGAAAAAGAGTGAAGGAAACAGAAATTCAAAAGTTCTTCAATAAATGTAGGCATAAGATTTGAATGAACGCTGTTGCTGATGATGTATTTATGTGTTGATGAAAAAAAAGGTTGGTTCTTTATTAGTAGTTGGTAAGATTACCTTATAATGTTACCTGTGACCGGAACCATACAAGCTATTTAGAACTTTTACCACAGGCAGTTTTACGGGCAGAAAAGAGGTCCAGGCTGATATTTAGGACGTATTAAATCCGGTGTCAAAAGACTCAAAAGCATGAGCCATTTTATTCAGGATATTGACATAATTATACAACTCAAATGTTTTTTAAAATTAAACTTGTTCATCACTTGAGGGAATATTTGTGTAATCCTGGTTACAGAAGCAGTTTTTGGTGGTCAAGTTTGAAATGGTTTCAAGTTTTCAATTACTTGCTTCTCATATATATATTGCCATTTCTTAGTATTTCTTTTGTAATTTCTAATTTGTGTTATTCTTAATAGAGAATTGCATCTGTCTTTGCATATGTTGAAGTAGTCCATCAAATGGAAAAACAGAGGCGATTGGAGCAAATCCTTAGATCACAAGAAAGGGGTTCTAAAATCATTATATTCTGTTCCACAAAAGGTTGTGTGACAGCTTGCACGTAGTATCGGACGTAGCTTTGGGGCTGCTGCTATACATGGAGACAAATCTCAGAGTGATAGAGATGGGGTTCTGAATGAATTCCGATCTGGAAAGTGCCCAATTTTAGTGGCCACTGATGTTGCTGCACGAGGGCTTGATATAAAGATATAAGGTGATGATTGTTGCATTCTCTCCTTCCACCCGCTCCCGCCCCATCTCTCGTCTTTCCTTTTCAAAGGATATTTATCTACGTGGAGCAATATCTCAATTTGTATATTTTTGGCAAGTTATTTGTGGACTTTTCTTTGAGCATGATTCACTATCTACTCTATTTTTGTCATGTTGCAGGGTAGTGGTCAATTATGACTTCCCTAATGGAGTGGAAGATTATTTCCCGGATTGGACGAACTGGGAGGGCGGGGGCAACAGGTTTGTCATACACTTTCTTTCTGAGCAGGACTGGAATATGCACCTGATCTAATAAAAGTCCTGGAGGAGCTAACCAACCCGTACCCCAGAGATTCGGAAATAGCTCAGCGTGGTGGGCCAACTTTGGCAAAGATCGGAGTGGGATGATCCGTCCAGATCCTGGTGCTGCTGGTGGTCGCTGGGATTCTGCTGGTCGCGGTGGCATGAGAGATGGTGGATTTAGTGGCCACGGTGGCATGAGGGATGGTGGCTTTGGTGGCCGCAGTGGCATGAGGGATGGAGGCTTTGGTAGCCGCGGTGGAATGAGGGATGGAAGCTTTGGTGGCCGCGGTGGAATGAGGGACGGTGGATTTGGTGGTCGGGGTGGAATGAGGGACGGGGGCTTTGGTGGCGGGGTGGGATGAGGACGGAATTTTGGTGATCGTGGTGGGATGAGGGACAGCAATTTTGGCCGTGGTGTGCTGGTTGCTGGGAGAAGAGGGGAGTGGTTCCACATGATTTTGGAGACGTGTGGTAGTCCGGAGTGGGTGGCTGGGAATAGTAGAAATGAACGTAGTGGTCCACATGATCGTTATAATAGTGTAGATGGGCGTGGAAGGGGCAGGGGCGATTTGACAACCGAGAGACACCGTGATCGAAGTAGGGACAGAAGTTATAGCTCCAGTCCTGAAGGGTTCGAACATGGGCGGCAGGAGCAGGAGCAGGAGTAGGTAGCTGGAGTAGGAGTTATAGCAGGAGCCGGAGCTGGTCTCGAAGCCGGTTGCTAGCCGTAGCCGTAGCCGCAGCGCAGCCGCAGCCCTCCCTAGAAGAGAAAGGCGCCGTGAGTCAAAATTTGATCAGAGGGATGTCACAGTTGTTGAAGCTGCAGTTCCTCTGAAAGGGTTTGTCTACTATGTCTCCAGGAAACAAAACAACGCTCACTTCTGGAGCTGAGCAGGTTGATCAGTTAGAATTGGTTGAGAGTGTTAGTCTGGAACACAATGAGACTAGATCTGACCCATCCGATCCAGCTGCTGAACCTTGAGTTGTGATATGTAGTCGGATATTTTTATCTCATTGTGACTGGTTATTACTTCATTCAGTGGTCTTCCTTTTCGTGAAGACAGCCCTGTGGTAATACTGTTGACAAAAATTGATTCCTGATGCGGTAATACTGGCTAGCAGAATACGTGGGTAAGGACGATTAATTACTAGAGGTTGGACGAGGAATAGCTTCATAGCGTTTTGTCATCCGTATTAATGTTTGTTTCTCAAGATAGATAGTAGCAACTTCAAATTATTTTCATTGTGAATTTGTTTGTCAATGGTTACTTGATGTCTGCAGTTGTATTTTCCTTTTGAACCGTTGTTGTGGCCTCCGTGGTTATGGAGCCTGACAAGTCTAATAGAAATGCCAAGTAATTTTTTCTTTCATTGGATGAGATACGGCTTGACACGGTGACGAAATTCCTTTAATTTTCTTTCTTATTTTTGCTGGTTGAGAACCCATCCGAATTTTGAATAACAATATCGGATTTGGCATCCGTGCCTTTCATCCAATCCAATCTAATACAATAAGTATATTTTTATAATAGTATAATTGAATTTAACACTTGATCAATTAATTTATAATATTAAGAAATATTATTATTCCAAAAATAAAAAATAATCTGGCACTTATTTATCATTGAATTGATGAACATGTATTTTTTTTATTAAAATTTTAATGGTCATTTTTTTTTTTAAACTTTTAACGGTAAAATATTTTGAATGATTTTAATTTTGGTAGAATTGAACCTAATATCATTAACTATTTATTAACATATTTTGATCATTACTAATAAAATTAATAAGATAAAAAATATGATCTATTGAAAGAAAAATGTAATAGAGAGGGGGAACCAAATCCAACCATAACAGTAGTGTAGGATTCCTCATTTTCACTCCATACAAACTCTTTGTTTTGTACACATTTTTATTTTCTTAAAAAATATATCTCCTGTTAAAACATATATTACTTAGTATATATGTGTTGATATATTAAAACATGGTTTTATCACCCCAAAATTATATAGGAAAGAGAGTAAATAATCAGTAACGGAAAAAGTTACTTATTAACTAGTAAATTATAATTTATTTCCTTTTTTTAATATTATACTAAAATCTGTTTTGGCCGAAGTACTCATAACGTTTAAATTGTTCCAAAATCCAAACGCATGGATTTTGAAAGCGTATGACTCGGCATTTCGTTACTTACATTAGGCTTGGGAGGCGGGAGCCGTAAATTAAACAGACTTCTATTTCCGAGTAAAAGAAAGTAAAAGTAAAATTCCGAAATTTACCGGCGTAGCCAGTCAAATGACAAGCGTCACACCAGGCCCCACTTGTCATGCAAACTTACAAAAATATGCAGCACTTGAGATCTGTGTATGATAATTTACCAATTGAGGCACGGAGAAAGTAGTCCTCCAACGTGGCCGTACCCCTCAATTTTACGTAAAGTTTCACTCCCTCTCTGCGACGAGACTATTCGGAGTTACTCACTGTGGCGAGGTGAGATCGACGCGCGCTCGCCGGCGACTAGACGTCGAGTTTTTAATCGACTCGTTGGTCAGAGCTCCGATCAGGTACGCCGTCGCATGTACATGCATCCTCCTTTCCTTGTTCCTCTTCTGTAATTTGATTTAGCTGTTGCAGAATTAAACAAGAGTTTGATTTTGACCTTGTTTAGCTCTTTTTCAATTCATAAAATTTGTTAGTTATGAATCACTGAAGGTCCTTACTAGCGTTTCATTCACATAATATAATTTTTCTTTAGTGTATTGTCTAATTAATTTTGGCAAAACGAACATATTGAGCATATAATCTCTTTCAGCCCAAGGATTTACGCTGGTAATCTCTACTGCACTCGGTGAATATTTTAGTTACTCGATTGCACAACAACTTATAGTACATTTGCCAAAGTTGATAATTTGGAGTTATATGTGTCTATTTCTCTTTCTGGCAATTTGAATTATAGTGAGTGGTGTAATTTTTTTTTGGGGTGGAATTTCTAGTGGTACGTTTTGTATATTTTCGATTTCAGTTGTATTCTTTTCCAATTCTTGCAATTTTAGCTGATGTTGATTTTCTCAAATAAGATAAACTGTAATGAATGAATGGTATTTAAATATTGAGTTTTCTACTCTTTTTCCCCCTGGTCTAACAGAATATTAGATAGAACAACTCGGTGGAGCTTGAAGTTGAAACTGGAACTATGACGAACATTAAGGTTGAGGATCATGAGGAATTGCCATTCGATAACATGTGCCCAAGGCAAATGGGGGTATACCATTTTGTAGATCTTAATTATTGTTTTGCCTTTAATTTGTTGAGTACCACCAGCTTCTTATAAGTTGATTTACCTTTATATGTCTTTAATGTTCACCATGACAGCATCACTTCATGTGTAATAGTTCCACTAGTACTTACCGTTGTTTGTTTGGTTGATATTGATTATGTGAAAACAACAAAATTTTATCTCGAAATTATCATGGATACAACTTTTGATTTGTTGAAGCTGGTTTGTTGGAGCAGGTGAGTTTGGCTTCCATAGTACATTGGTTAAGTGGCATCGTCTTTTACATCAAACAAAAAATTGGCTTCTCTTAACACAGTTCTTTTCAAATTGCTAACTGGCTTTTCAAAAGGGTTCATTTATTTTATCATTTACGTGGAAATTACATCCTAGGATCCATTGGGCAATGGTATAATGTGTTAGATTCACTCATGAAACATGCTCAAATATAACTGCAGCATACGATAGCCACTCAGAACAATGACTGTTAGTAAGAAATGGTATTTTTGGGTTTTTATCAAATCCAGTTCAGTATATATGGGATTTGGTACAGTATTGGTACAATAAACCGGTTTTTATGCTTACTCGGGACCGGTATTAGTATATATCATACTCATACGTAACATGTTCTCTTAATACTAACTTCCAGGGATACAGACTTATTTACCACCACTACCACTGATGAACTTAGCTGTGGGTTGACATGTATCGCGTTCTTGTACCTGCTCCACGAATCAATAGATCTGTTTTTGCTAACATTTAGTGGGTGACTTTGTTTGCTGATGGTCTCTAGTCTTGCTTCTTTTCTTTGAACCAACCTTCAGTGGGTGACTTTGTGTGCTGATGGTCTCTCGTCTTGCTTCTTTTCTTTGAACCAACCTTCAGTACTTGTTACCATTCACCATGTATTGGTTTAATGTCGCTAGGCACCTGATTTTAAATCGACTGGGTTATTGTCATTCATTTACTCACATTTCCATGTCTATTCAGTATTTGAGTCTTGAAGTTTGGATACATAATGTGATACAAAATGTAATGTCATTCTTGTGAATGCTGGTTTACATGCTTGTCATGGGACATTTTGGGTCTAGTTGTACATTGAATCAGGGTTTTAATTTTTTAAATGTATATGGTTAGTTTTTATACCTGTACAGAATTTTATTGCTTTCTTTCAGTCACTCGTCATTGAGAAGAACATTTATTTATAGGACAATGGTGCAAAGCTCATCAGGGAGCCATATAAGATCGTCATTTATAGGGATGGGATTCTCACCTTCTCTTGTTGACAAAGCAATTGAAGAAAATGGTAATTGTGCAGTAATCAAAACTCTATAAAACATTTATTGTTTTTGCATTTGGCATGAGTTGGTATCATCCTTTACCACATTTCATATAAAGACGTAGCAAATGAATAGACTTTTTGGCTTCTAAATGTCAAGATACATTTCCGCTTGCAACATAGTTTTGTTAAATATATGTATTCTTTTTTTATTTACCATGTGACTAGAACACTTTTTTCAATAGTTGACGAGAGAAATATTTCCTCTTCAATCTAGGTGAAGACAATGAGGAATTGTTATTGGAGACTCTCTTTAAATATTCAGTAAGTGAACATTTCATTTCTGGTGTAATTTTGGCTGTGCTCGTAAGCATTTTTGCCTGCATTTATTTGGAAAAGAGTGCAATAAATTTTCATTTTTATTACTTTGAACATTTGCTTACTATATATATATATTGCAAAATTGTTTTGTTTATATTGGGAGATGCACACCATATTAGTGACAGAATCATTCATAGTCCTCTCTCTCTCCAGCCACCCGGGTGAGTGCGCTGCTTTTGACTCCATGGTTATGTTTTTGAGGCTGTTGATAGTAGTAACCTGGTAGGGTTATGAATAGTTCAAATCTGATACTTCAATATTCCAATTTCCATCAAATTTACCCTCACATCTCCACTGATCTAAATCATCTTGTCTTTCCTTATAACCCAGTGCTAACTGCTAATTGATTAATCTGAAAGACTGGTCTACTTTGAGTTCATAGCTTTACCATCTCCTACAGATTGAGAATCGTACCCTTCTTAGACAAACACTAGAATTTGTTATATTAAGTTTCTGGTCATGGCATGATAATAAGGCGAAAAGTTAATATCCATTGTATTCTCCATGTATTTAAGGTCAATAAATCAACTATCTATGACTTCCACCACTTTAAGGTGAAATCTTATATTGAGAAACTCAACACACTATTCGTGTACACCTTTGATCCGTTCTATCTCTTGATTGAATCGTGCAAATTAAACTTTGGCAGGAATTGTCTTTTAGATATTAAAAGAGTGCCTTAAAAAAATTCCCTGCAAATGTTAAGGGATGTTTAGATCAAGTAACTTCACCAGCTAGCATAAAATAAAACTGGCCCCTAGAATTGTTGTTTAAATTGCATATTATTTTCACTATCTGATCACATCCATCAACTGTCACTAATAGTTTACATGCTTTGGAGTGACATAGGCTCTCCAAAATATGAAGCCTGAATCTTCATATTCCCTTGGTGGCTTACTCAGTGACAAGGATGAACTAGCTGCAGTTCCTCAACCAAGAGACAAGGTAACTTGCTTCTATCTTGTCTCTGCAAAAAATATTGTTTATTATCAGTTCAATGACCACTTTAAACTAGTTCTAAGCATTACTATAGTAACTTAACTTCAGTGGATTCAATGGTTCTAATATGAACTTGACCTTAACTTCAACATTGTTTTCATGATGAAGAGGATTCATAATATGAAGCTGCCATCTAAAATGTTGCTCTCACAATTATCTATCCGACTCAAATATTGTATAGGCTAGTAGTTGACCTTCTTTGGAATTTTAACAGGCTTCGTAAGTCGTGTTCTGATTCATCAGATTCTTTCGATAGCTTGTTTGGGAGAAAAATGATACAAGCAGTCACGCCAATTTTGCAGCAGATATTAATCTGAAAGAGGTATTGTGCTATGCTTTATTTTGTGTGATCACATGTATTTCTTTGTTAACCATCCTGTAGAAATAAAATATTGATTCTACTTAAGGATCTATAGGAGTTTAGAGATTGGACAGTAATTGTAATTGCTAGTAGTTCATTTTAATTGGATGCCTTACTTTGAGTTGAGGAAATTCAGCTTCAACAAACATGACAACACCTCCTTTGTGGATCATTTCATTGTTTAATGATTCCTTTCTGGTGTGCTATGCCCAGAAACATAATTACCAAAAAATGCATGCTCATAATAATGATGATGTTGAATTCTTCGGTTGTGAATCGTCCAACTTGCTCGCCGAACCCTCATCATTTGAAAATCTTTCTACTATGTTAATAAGCAATTCTTAGGTCTTGCATCCGGTCATTTCCTTACTAATCACATGGGCACACGCAATGCGTGTGCAATATAAATTATTTGTATTATAAATCAAAATGAAATGTTAAATTAGTTAAATATAAAAATTATACCAAATTAATATTTCAAGTCATGTTATTCAACATCTTTGTACCTGCTTAACTTGTTCTGGCTAGGCTGGCTACCAAATTGGCTAAGAAGAGAAGGGGGAGGTCTAATGAAGGCTAAATTGAAAGTTTTGGATATATATATACATGGTCCACGGGAGATACCCTTAATGTATCTAAGTTATGTCTCCTAGTTTCATAAAATGATTTTATCTTGATATTCTAACAAGGATAGAAAAATCATGTAAAAATATAAGAAGTTAAATTTTTATTTGATTTGAGATTGTTTAGCACCAGTATTATAACATTATAAAAGTAAGAATACTTTTTGACGACTTAGATTTATTAAACTTCTATTAATATAAAATTGTTTGATATATGTTATCAAATCATATAAAAATTCATATATTCAAATATTTTTGTATGTTTTTATATCCGTATGGTTGAATACATCTAAAAAAACCCTAGAGGATGGACACATCAAACCTGTGGGGTATACTAGTTAGATGTAGAGGTCTCTCTTTTTCACACACAAGTGTATATATGCATATATATATATATATATATTATATAATAATATTCTAGTTTTTTGTAACTTGCATTTGATTTGACTTAATATTCAATCTCTGGCAGGAACCTGATGTATCAAGTGGAGTTAATTCTGAAAAAAAGGCATCGTTATTAATGATGAATTTCTCTGTGGATGAAGTTGAATTTGCAATAGATAAACTTGGTATGTAGAAGTTTCTGTAGTTGTTTTTTCTATTAGCAGTGCTTTCTTTTCTGCAAGGACTTCTCTACTTGATAGAAATAGGTTTTCCTACTCTTCTTTACTACCAGAAGCTTATGTACAACACTGGGGATTATAACCTTGAAGGAGTACTTGCAATATCCATTTGCTTATACTTTTTTGTCATTGCTGCGCCAAAAAACCCTGTTCATAGCTAAGCACTAAAATATAAATATATGTTGCACATGAGATATGCATTCCAACAAAAATATATATAACTATAAGCTTTCTTGATTAAGATGTAATCGTCGTTGTCTATTATTTTCCTTTTGACCATACAAGGAAGACATCTTTAATGTAGTCTTCTCCTCATATTACATTACAGGAGAAGATGCTCCTATCAGTGAACTTGTAGATTTTATTTTCGCTGCCAGATAGCTGAAAATACTGAAAAGGATGTTGATTGTCCAAATTATTGTGATGAAGGAATGAATGAGGTAAGACTTATACAGTACATTATTATATTAATTCTGTTAGGGATTTCATTTATTGTCTTAACACAATGACTTTCTAGACTGAGAAACTTTATGCATCAATCTAAAGGTACTAAATTTCTTGAGAAAGCATGTTTTTGATCTGGGATTTCCCAAGCACACATCTTGGCCCGCTACAGGCCCACCCTACAACCATTAATTTTTTTTGGCACTCTTGATATTAGACTTCACAGTTAAGTCCATCCCACATATTCCGATGTGGGATTGGGGTATTATAATCTCCACACTTAAATCCCTGACGTCCTTATTGCCATTGACCTGTTACTTATAGCCCAGAACTCTCTCTCGTTGTATGATTATGCCAGCAACTCAGTTCATTTGCCTCAACCATCGTATTCTAATTTGTGCGATATTCAAGTTTGCCTTTGTGACCCCACCTCTAGCAACTAGATCGGATGGCTTGATCAAGCTTTTGAAACCTGGCTACCATTCTAACAACTAAAGTCCAACCTGAGTTTGAAACTGGTAAGGCTCAATAAACTTTTTAAGAGCACTAGTTGGGTCATGACAAGTTATTACTACTCTATAAGGCTCAATTCGCTCCTCCCAAGAGCACCACCTTGATCCTCTTGGCCCACCAAAAGTCTACCAAAAAGTGATGACATGTTATTGATACCCTTATCTACTCCGATGTGGGATTGAGATATTACAATCATGTATTGCTAATCTATCAGCGTTTACGTCTGAAGGTTGGGGCTAATATTTCTTTATCTAGATTGCTACATTCTTTCAATGAGCTCACTCTTACTTTTTTTGTTACCATATCTTGCATATTGTAAATGGATACATTTGTGATGGCTCTATGTTGAAGCAAGTGGATTTGGGATGCCAAAACGTATTACTAGAAATATGCTTAGTTTTTTAGAGAGAACTATTTATCTTTCGCATTGTTGGGAGATGGGATTTTTTTCTTTGCTTATTTATGGGCCTCTTCCGTGTGTACCTTTAATTTTTTTTTCTTATATGGTGAGTGGACTTCTTCTCCCTCGTTCTATCTTTTCGTCTAAAAAAATCTTCTTTTTTTATTCCCAAAAATGATGAAGTCAGATTTATGGTGTGTTGCGGGTACTGTAGGGTAGGGGAAACCAAATTAAACTAGGATAGTAATACATGATTGTGTGTAGTTTATCAGTTGACACCCTTTAATTACCAGGGTTTGTGCTACCCCCAATAGTCCTACTATACCTCATTCAGTTGAGTAGTGCGGTCATAACTGATCAAAACAAGAAGTTGTTGACACTACCCGAAAAGTGTGGAAGATATAATGTCAAATCCATAAATATGATATGATGTGTGCAATTTAGAAGAGTTGTTTTTAAAGTCACGTTTCCATAGATTTATTACCCTATTATGCCTTAAAAACATATGGCTGTCTGATACTAAATAAGCCTTAATTTTTCAGGATAGCAACACCGAAACTTTGTTTGGGACTATGAAAACAAAACACTTCGGTTGCTTGAAATGGGGTTTTCTGAACAAGAAATTTCTGCTGCTATAGAGAAGTATGGTGAGTAAGTATATCATAATATTGAATCATTATTACTACCTTATCTGTAATAAAAATGCAGATGCCTGTCATGTGTTATTATATATGTTCTGTAAGGCTTCATTCAACTTGTACCCTGCATCATGTAACCACAATTTACTTTTTGCACCAAAAAAACAAACTAACCACAACTTATTTTCATCATAACAATCTCAATGATCACTGAACTGCTGTTACATATTGAATGATAACTATTATAGCTTGTCTACATCTATGTGCAACTTTAATCTAATAATAAGAATTGTAGGTGTGACGTCTGTCAACCAAAAGACAGGGATTTGAGTTGGATGCTCTTACATAGTATCAAAATTGGGTCTTGAGAAGCCTCCAGTCAGGTCTCTTTGTTATAATTGTTTTGTGTATGCATTTATAATGTATTCTGCATTTGTGCTGTGTGCTTTACAATTGAGTGAGAAACAATGGACTGCATGAGAGTTTGTCCCATGTGGGGTAAGTGAAACCTCATAAGTATAACATTGAATGGTCTAACGATTTCCAGTGGGTTCAATAACATCTCCTAATTGCTTCAAGGAAGCAAATTGTCCGGGATTTTTTTGTTGGAACCTTGATCTTTTACTGTAATGTCCTTGTTCCCTATTTTGTCGAAATATTTGGGTTTGAAAACATTGCTTCCTTCTACTAAAGTTCTACAGATTCTGTTATTTGAAAATAGATCTATTCCGGCAAAGCATAGAAGGAGAGAAGCTTTGATAGACTATTGCTAAATGCATTCCCTTACAAACTTAGCAGTCGTATGTTGTTCCCTATCCCTACTAATCAAATAATGAATATTAGTTATGCTTATCAACAGTTGAAGATTTGAACGCGTCACCTGTATTTTCTTATGCCTGTGGTTGGGTGTTATGTTTTATAAATGATATTTTACCTTACATATTTTCTCGTGAGATGAATTTCTTGTCAATATAATACTTTGGAATATACCATTTTTTTTGGACTGATGGTGGCTTGATTTACTCAGAAATTTACCACGGATTATAATTTTTCCTTCATTTTAGTCATTTATTGTTTTTTTTTCTATCAGGTTCAGACGTTTCCGTTGCCGAGCTTGCAGACTCGATTGTTTCTGGTCTAACTGTTGGTACTTGCGGTGACGAGGTTGTCTTTCCCATCTTGTAATGATGTTATCAATCATTATGTCTTTTATTTTTATTTGGGTTAAATACATTTCTATCCCTCCAAATATTAAGTAACTTATTCAAGGGACCTTAAACTATAAAAACTAATAACAGCTTCCAAGTATATTTAAGTAAGCAAAAGTGTCCCTTCGGTCATAATTATGGCTGGAATACCAACAGTGCCGTTCATGTGATATATAGTATACGGATGATTTGACCGTATAATAAATTTTGACTATATGATTAATTATCAAATACAATCCAAATACTAACTTAATTCAAATAGAATAATTAAAAATCATTAACTAAATCAAATAAAATAATAATTCAATTTAAATAATTAAAACTCACTAATTAATTCAAATAAATAATTTATCACACTAATTAAATTAAATAAAATAATTAACTCAACTATTAACCTAAATAAAATAAAAACCCTATCAATTAATACAAAATAACAATTAAGGGAATAACTAAAAAGCCAAACAATAATATAAACGTATTTTAATGTATTTAAAGTCATTTAATTATATTTTCTTATATAAAATAATAATTAAATAATATAAGCATGTATATAAGACTTAAAATAAATAAAATTTACTACAAATTAACACACTACACATAAAATAATTAATTTAACTAATTAAATAATTTACGCAAATAAAATAGTTAACTCCGCTAATTAACTTAATAAAATAACAAACTCCACTAATTAACTTAAATAAAATAACTAACTCAATTAATTAATTCAAATAAAATAGTTAACTCCGCTAATCAATCAAGTAAAACAATTATTTAGTTAGTTATAAAAATAGGTTAATTATTTTAATTATCAAAACACATTATGATAATTAAAAAACGTTAATTATCAAAATATGTTAAGATAATTAATTCAAACAAATTAATTCAAATAAAATAATTATCAAACTCCACTAATTAACTTAGTTATTTTTGATGTATTTTAATTATCTTATTTGAGTTAATTATTTTAATTAGTCTTTTTTTTTAATTATTTTACTTGGTTGATTAGTGAATTCAATTAATTTACTTGTGTTAATTAATTGATTTAGTTATTTTATTTAAGTTAATTAGTAAAATTAATTACTTTGTTTGAGTAAAATATCAAAGTTAATTTTTTATTAACTACACATTACTATACTATATATAAAATAAAATAATTAATGAGATTAATTATTTTTTGTATAGTAAGGTAATGTGTAATGAGTAAAATAATTAATCTCATTAATTAATTTAAATAAAATAATTAACTTTGATTATTTTACTTGAATGATTAGCGGAGTTAATTATACATGCTTATATTATTTAAATGTATTGTTCTATTTAAGAAAACACAATTAAATTGACTTTAAATATATTAAAAAGTATTAAAATCGTATAAATACATTATTTTGGCGTTACACATCAGCATTCCAGCCAAAGTTATGGTCGAAGGGTCACTTTTGATCAAGTGTACTTGGAGGTTGTTATTATTAGTTTTTATAGCTTAGGGTCGCTTGTGTAAGTTTGGTGATACTTCAAGGACAAAAGTGTGTTTAACCCTTTTTATTTTTATAATGTTCTTACTTGGGTTCCAACTTTTTCTTTATTATCTTCTTAGGAGGGAGATAAAACTAATCATTAATTTGTAATAAGAATGCCCATATATTGGCATTGCTCTTCAATTTATCACTTAACATACTGAAATAGGCAATCTCCTCACATGGGAAGGGGCCTTGATGTGGACACTTAAATTTTTTACACTTATTTTGAGCCATCTGAGTTCAGGCAAACTTCATCAAAAGGGATGTGCTCAATATCATGCAGATATCTAATTTGCAGATATTTAAATTTTGTGAAGTTTTAAACCTTTGTGTTAGATTATCACTTCTTTTCTTCTGTTCTTTTGCAGTATTCCTCGAAGCCTGTCAACAAATTGAGATCCTTAGGTGGGGTGATGCGACAAGGTTTGCATCACAATTGTTTTGATGATTTGACAGTAAAAACTGAGGAATTTAGTCCAGAATCTGTGTCCCAGTTTCCAAATGTTGGTTTACTGGAAAAGTATAAAGGGAAAAGGCCAAAAGAAGAATATATTGATGAGCATATCAGTTTGAAAAGGCCGAAAGAAGAGTATGACGATGCCTTAACCTCTGTCTGCCCAACATGGCTTGGAGCAAGACACGGGATCTCTAAGATAACCAATCCACGTAAGCCTGTATCACAGAGACAGCGTCAAAATAGAGCACACCCTCTAGATGGAGATGTACCCACACTGGCCAAGCCTAATTCTTGCAGGAGTCTTGATAGAATGGTAGCTAAACCACCATACTTCTTTTATGGAAATGTTATGAATTTGTCTCATGACTCTTGGGTCAAAATATCTCAGTTCTTGTATGCAATTGAGCCAGAATTTGTGAATATACAATTCTTTTCTGCCTTGAGTAGGAAGGAAGGGTATGTACACAATCTTCCTACTGACAATAGGTTTCACATCAAACCAAAATCACCATTGACCATTGAAGAAGCAGTACCAGATACAAAAAAATGGTGGCCATCATGGGATACAAGAAAGCAGTTAAGCTGCATCAATGCCGACACTAGTGGAATTTCTCAACAATGTGATAGGCTTGAAAGGATATTAGTTGATTCTAGAGGGTTACTCTCAGTAGAACAACAGAGAGACCTCCTTCATCGATGTCGAAGCTTTAATCTTGTGTGGGTTGGCCGTAACAAACTGAAGCCCATTGAACCAGAACATGTCGAGCGCATTTTAGGCTACCCTGTGCATCACACTCGAGTTGCTGGGTTCAGCCTTACAGAAAGGCTTCACTCACTCAAACACTGCTTCCAGATAGACTCGTTGGGATATCACGTATCTGCATTGAAGTCTTTGTTCCCTGGAGGATTGACATTATTATCGATCTATAGTGGAATTGGAGGGTCAGAAATCACTTTGCACCGGCTTGGCATTCGTTTGAAAGGTGTTGTTTCCGTAGAGCCCTGTGAAACAAAGCGCAAGATTCTAAAGCAGTGGTGGAGTAGTTCTGGACAAAGCGGGGAGTTGATGCAGATTGAAGACATTCAGAAGCTATCGAGTAGCAAGATTGAAATTCTAATGAAGAAGTTTGGTGGTTTTGACTTCATCATTTGTCAAAACCCGTACAACTTCTCTTTGAAATTTCCTAGCATGAGTGAAGATAGCGACAGCTTTGCAGGTTTAGACTTCTCGTTGTTTTATGAATTTGTGCGAATTTTGCAACGTGTAAGGTGCATGATGGGGAATAGCAGGTGAATTTCTACCACCAGTTCCGCACAATCAGTGGAGCTTTCTAAGTACCTAGTATGTGATTGTCTCCTTCGGTAACAAATTAGATTTGTTTTAACCAATTGATCTATCCTACTGCCTCTGCCTTGTATTCTATGACTATGATTAATTGAAGTACATTCTCCTGTTTGGAATGACTATACTCAGGATTGACTATTAATCAGAAGTTTCGTGTTTGTTTTTAAAAATAAACTTGAGATTATTAGTCTCGGATAATAAAATAACTTGAAAGATGATTATTTAATACCATGTTCAATTAAGTATTATAATTTCAATTAAAAATTTGTGAACAAAATTAATTTTTAATTTTATTTTAAAAAATTGATGTATCTTATCCTATTTATCTATATTCAAATTAATAAGAATATAATATCTTTGGTTGAAATTGTAATTCTTGCAAGCGAATATTATCCTAAGCAGTTGTTTGTTATATCAGCAACTTGTGAGATCTGACGTTACTTATCGTTTAAAGCCTCTTATTAGCCGCATATAGATATGTAGGTACGCAATCATGTGTGGTTTTCTGATGCAAACGACAAAGTCTTTTGTACATGAAGGATTACTAAATCTAACTACCACGTGTCACTCTTTGTTTGTTGTACAAGAAAGACAATGCATGAGAACAAGAGGTGTTTAATCATTATTATTATATTTATTACTTATCATAATTTGTAGGTCATTCATCCCCATCATCATCATCATCATCATCATCAAGGTCCATTGCATTAGAAATAACAAAATAATAAATATATACAAACAGAAAAATTAGACGGAAAAAATAAAATAAATTTGTTTATACAAATAAATAGATTATATTATCCATTTATACGCGAAAATAAATTTATTTTATTCTTCTGGTTCAATTTTTCTGTTCAATTTTTTTATCGCGTAAAAATACTCATAAAATAATTGAAAATAGTTATCTGTCCTGTCCTCTCTCTCCCTCCCAAATCATCAACATTTGGTCAAAGTTGAGAGTCATGAAGTACTTACACGTCTTCTTACTTCAATAATTTCATGGCCAAAAGAGTAACAAAATCATTATGAGAAAGGACTTAAATAGCATGGCCTAAGCCTTAAGTAAACCAAATTGGTCAGATTCTTATGCTTTCCACAAACCAAACGTTTTGTCGTTTTAATTCAAGGGGATTTGAACCTTGTAATGACGCGTGAGCCTTTTTTTCCCCTTCTTTCTCTGTCCTCTATTATTTAATATAATACTATTTATTTCAAAATATGAGATTATTATTAATTTTTAGAACAATTTAGGACATTTTGAAGTTTAAAATTAATATAGATTTTTTTAATTTTAATTAATATAATAATAAATATTTTAATGTATTAAAAAAATACTACTCATTTTAGCCGTGAAGAAGATTTATGTAATGAACTTATCCCTGACCCAGGTAATTTTAGGCGGTCAGACATTTTATTATTACTAATATTCTTGGCGCTTGTGTAATTAAAATTAATATTTAAATAATTTTTATGAGAACAAATGTGAAAATATTGGAGAAGAAATAGAAATTAATAAAGCGGTGGAGAGAGAGAGAGAAACTGCTTCTCTCTCTTAAATGGTAAATTTGGAGGAAAAAAAAAACTTCATAAAACTGTTTACACAAAAATAAAGTATCAGATTTTTCTCAACTTTATAATAAAGTAATGCTGGACACAAATTATACATAAAAGCTGTGCACAAACAGTACAAAAAAAATAGTAAAATGTGACGTACAATTAGATGTTTAATGTTTAACACATTTTTATCTTTGTAATATTAAAGGACATTCATCAAGTAATGTTTTTCTTTTTGGCCCATATGAATAATGGACAAGTAACCAACAAAGCTAAACAATTTGCATCTTATTTGGGCCTGCAATGTGTAATCAGAAGGACCCATACCATATGCATGAAGAAAACAACACAATAAAAGATTTATTATTATTATTATTAACGGAAAAAAATAAACAAAAGTTTCATTTAGATGTTCAATAAAAAAACTGCTTAGCATTATTATGACATTGCAAATTTAGGCTAGCTTTTTGGACATTTTTATGTTAAACAAACCATGTGGTTCTGCTCTACAGAATTTTTAATTATTTGCTCTTCTTTTAAGTTTTAATCATTATTTTGCTGCTTAAAGACAAATATGCTACAAGATGTTCTTACTGGGGAAAAATAAGTGACAGACGCGGTAAACATAGACTGAGAAATCTGTATGGGCTGAAGAAGATGCTTGGGTATTTCCTGCCAGCTTGTCATGGTTTGGCATTACTATCTCTCCCTTCATTGCCAGGCAAACAGCTAGCTCTGCCTTTTTACTCTCTATTTCTAGTTTCTTGAGCTGGTTATTGGTATGTAACCTACATTCAACAACTTGAGATTTAACCTTTATTTCTTAATCTGTCTTCATTTTTTTTCTTCTTGATTTGTATTGTACCAATTACTTTTCTAAGGTTAGATTTATATAACAACGACTTAGTTGAGTTGTGCTTTTGTGCACTGTCAGTGAAGCTCCTTTTGATTCCCTTTTGATGACCCACAATATAGTTTGTCATCAAATCTACATTCCCCTGTTTAACAACCCTTTTTGAGCTTTTATATTTGGAGGTTTCATTTCAGACTTTCTGTGTGCGCTTACATTCTTTAAAGGTAAAAAACTTCCAAACAAGCAAAAGGGTTTCTGTTGTTTGCATCTGGGTCATGTGTGTTTGAAATCAGCCCATTTTTCTATATAATTGCTTAATGTAATACTGCCGTAGCACAAATTTATCCATCAATCCGGGTATCATAGTTTATTACTACTTCGAAATTAAATTGACCCTCAAGTTCCCTAGACTTGAGAACAAGAAAATCTTTAGTTTTTCTCCCCTTTGTTCATTAATGTTCATTTGAGCATTGAAGAAGGTGCTACTGCCTACTTGTCTAATTTCCTAAGGAAACATGGAAGAGAGTTTTGTTCCATTCCGTGGAATCAAGAATGATCTTAAAGGAAGGTTGATGTGCTACAAACAAGATTGGACCGGTGGTTTCAAGGCAGGTATCAGGTATATTTTCCATTGTACCATCATTAATCTTTTCCATTCAAGTATTGGAATTGTAAGCTGTAAATGGGCATTTCCCAACCATTGTGATCTCTGACAACAATCACTATTTTTAGGATTTTGGCCCCTACAACATATATATTTTTTGCATCTGCAATTCCTGTTATATCATTCGGAGAACAATTGGAAAGAAGTACAGGTATAATTTATATCCATCACACTTATGTTACATAATTTTCATTAAATTTGGCATGGTAATCTATAAGCTAGGTGAAAATGGTGATGCTTGTGGATGAAATTTATATACATGGTATTGACAGATGGGTCACTCACGGCGGTCCAAACTTTAGCTTCTACTGCACTTTGTGGGATTATACACTCTATCATAGGAGGTCAGCCTTTGCTGATTCTTGGAGTTGCAGAACCAACTGTACTTATGTACGCATTCATGTACAACTTTGCTAAAAATATACCAGAGTTGGGATCAAAGCTCTTTCTAGCTTGGACTGGATGGTATTGTATCTGCTCTTGCTTTCTTTTAGTGTGAAGTGAAATTGCAATATTGCACATCCACATTCATTCTGCTGAAAACTGAAAATTTTATTTTTGGAGAGATTTTATAGTTTCTCCTTTTACTAAGTTACTGATTACATGGAAATTTGGGTTGGCAGGGTATGTGTTTGGACTGCAATCTTGCTGTTCCTTCTGGCTATCCTTGGAGCTTGTTCAATCATCAATAGGTTCACTCGTATCGCGGGGGAATTGTTTGGGCTGCTTATTGCACTGCTCTTCATGCAGGAAGCCATCAAAGTAAGAGATACTCTTGTTTCTTAGTTCTTTATATGGTTCATTGGGTAGCAATGAAATTTATAGTTTAAGTTTGAAAATCTCCCACGGGAATGATTTGGAATATCCAAAACCAAAAATTGTTGTATTTGCTGGCAACAACATAATGGAGCAACTAGGATCGTGTCTCTCTTTTGGTTGGGGCGTCATTAACTTGTTTCGTTACTGATTAACCAATCTATAAAACTGGCTACAATTTGTTCTATATCATTGGTAAAACACTAAGAAGCCGTAAATACTTATGCCAATCAGAACTGAAGTACATGATACTTTGGCAACTAATTGTTTAAGTCTGTAAGCATACTCAGTGAATTTCCTGTTGGATGTAGGGACTTATCGATGAGTTTCATGTACCAAAAAGAGAAGATCCACGTTTAACAGAATTCCAACCTTCATGGAGATTTGCCAATGGGATGTTTGCCCTGGTTATGTCATTTGGCCTTCTGCTCACTGCATTGAAAAGTCGAAAAGCAAGATCTTGGCGATATGGATTTGGTAAGCTTGCTGCAAATTTTTGGGATGTCCTTAGATTGAGTGAAAATTGGGATTACACAACTATAATTTCCATGCATAACAAAACAGAACAATAAAGAAAACTTGATGGATAAGATTTGTTAGTGTTGAGGCTAAAATTAAGCAACCTAATCTCTTGTCACAGGAAATTGGCATCGTTAAAGACACTGGTGTCTGCACTGTTGCTCATTGATATACATATGCCAATACAATCTGTTCTATGACTTCATTACATTTTTATGCTTAACTCAACTAAAGCTTGGTTAGCTGCATGTGTCATGTTTTTCCTTCCTGCTACTGAGACCATGTGCCATGTTATCTCCTCCTTTCATAGGTTGGCTTCGAGGCCTCGTAGCAGATTATGGTGTTCCATTGATGGTTATTGTCTGGACAGCTATCTCTTATATACCAGCTGGAAATATCCCAAAAGGAATCCCAAGGCGTCTCTTCAGTCCAAATCCATGGTCTCCAGGTGCATATGAGAACTGGACAGTCATAAAGGCATGTTTATTTTTGATAGAGGAACAATTCATTGACTTATTCCCTCTCTCTTGAAATTAAATATCATAATATATGTGATTTGTAACTTTCAGGATATGATACATGTGCCGGTCCTCTACATAATTGGAGCTTTTATTCCAGCAACTATGATAGCTGTTCTTTATTATTTTGACCACAGTGTTGCATCCCAACTTGCTCAACAGAAAGAGTACAATCTGAGAAAGCCACCTTCATTCCATTATGATTTATTTCTTTTAGGATTCATGGTATGGAAATATCCTCTTTATAAATTGTGGAAATTTTTTTAGTCATTCTATAGCATGGCAGTTCATCTATAATTGCATTCAACTCATTTTCTGCTTAAGTTCATAAAATATTGTCATTTTCTGCTTAAGTTCATAAAATATTGTTACAACATGGCAGGTCATTTTGTGCGGTCTTATTGGGATCCCTCCTTCAAATGGTGTCATTCCGCAATCTCCAATGCATACTAAAAGTTTGGCTACACTTAAGCATCAGGTAAACATATTAACTACAGCCAAGAAACTTCTCCTTATGCTGATATATATTTTCCAACTGCTAATGATTAGCATGGACCTGAATATCATTTTCTCTCTGCTAGTCAGAAAAAACCTCCACATAAAAGCATGATTGTACAAAATATACTTTCAGCCTATCATATATTGACAATGCTGCACGTATTCATTGCTTCCTTGCGATCCTTTTGTGATGCAGCTTCTTCGTAATCGACTGGTAGCAACAGCACGCAAATGTATGGGTAAGAATGCAAGCTTGGTTCAAGTGTATGGAAGCATGCAAGAATCCTATCAACAGATGCAGACTCCACTAAATTACCAAGAACCATCAGCTCGAGTATGATGCTTTCCTCCCTTTGCTACCATTTCCATATAAGATGGCATTTTTTTTTCTTTTTACTTTTTCAACTCAAATTCTTTAATATGTAGTCAACAATTTTTGAACTTGTTTCTTGGAACAGGTATTAAAAGAATTGAAAGACTCAACGATTCAATCGGCTTCAAGCATGGGGAATATTGATGCCCCAGTTAATGAGTCGGTATTTGATATTGAGAAAGAGATTGACGATTTGTTACCTGTCGAAGTGAAAGAACAACGACTCAGTAACTTCCTTCAATCTGCAATGGTGGGAGGATGTGTTGCAGCCATGCCTTTGCTCAAAAGGATCCCAACACCAGTACTCTGGGGCTACTTTGCATACATGGCCATTGAAAGCTTACCAGGGAACCAGTTTTGGGAACGAATCTTATTGCTCTTTACAGCTCCGAGCAGAAGATACAAGTAACCACTTTTAAACCCACATCGTCTTATATGCTCAATTGGTTCCTTTACCTCTCTTGCTGATTTTCTGGAACTAACTGAAATGCATCTGTTTTTTGCTTTGGCTATCATTTGTTTTCAGAATACTGGAGGACTACCATGCCACTTTTGTAGAAACTGTACCTTTCAAGACAATTGCATTTTTCACAATATTCCAGACTGCGTACTTGCTTATCTGTTTCGGGATGACGTGGATTCCTCTTGCTGGAGTTTTGTTCCCTTTAATGATCATGCTTCTCGTTCCTGTGAGACAATACATTTTGCCAAAGTTTTTCAAAGGGGCTCACCTTCAAGATTTAGATGCAGCTGAGTATGAAGAGGCATCTGCTTTACCATTCAATCTTGCGATGGTAAGCTTTTCATTCTTCTTAGTGAAACAACTAACCCCGTCAAATGTTTTATACTTTCTCCATTTCTACCATAATTTGTATGTACACTTGCAGGATGTAAAGAATCTTTTTCCTTAACTACAAGCAATTTGTTTGTTATTCTTAAGAAACTATGGGAGGGAGGTTTATAATTCTGTTAGTTTATTATGAAACTATAAGTATAATATTTGGGGGAAAGTCTTCATGGAGAAAAATATTTTTATAATTTCAATATGGAATATATTTAAGCATTCAAGAGAGAGAGAGAGAGACAAAAATTTAGTTAACTTGGAGTTGTCTCATGACGGAAGGCACCTTGCAGCTCATCTCAGATTATAATTGTTGTTCCTTTGATGCATTTTTTGCAGGATGCTGAGATGGGTTCTAGAGCTTCATTGCCAGATGATAGGGAGATCTTAGATGGGATGATTACCAGAAGCCGGGGTGAGTTAAGGCGTATATGTAGTCTAAAGGTAACAAGCTGCTCCGAGACACCAAGGAAAAGTTTCATGAGCCAGCAGAGCTTCTCAGACAAAGGATACAGCCCTCGATTAAGTGAACTGAGAGGGGATCAAAGTCCCCGGCTTCGTGGAAAAGGATCATTTAATCTGAGGACTAACGAAGGAAATAAACCTTCACATTTAGGAAAAGATAGTGATAGTCTTGAAAAGAATTAGCATATATTAGCTGTGATTTATGACCATTATATTCTGGGGGGCGACTTTATGAATGTGTATGTAGTACGCAATGAATGGGTTGTCCCTTGCTTCTTTCTTAGACCACCATCATGGCTCATTGTTCTGCATGTGCGAACTTCATGGATGGGAGAATGTATGTAGCCTTGGATGGTTTTAGCTAAAATATTGTATACAGCATTCTGGTTCTTTATAATTGTACTCTTTTTATTCAATGTTGTCTATAACATGAGAACATACTTGATTTGAAACAGAGAAAAATGATATCTGGGCCTACGGAGCAATGTGGGTTATAATTTGGTTGAACTCTGAAAGCTTTTAACTATTCTCTTCATATCACATTATCACTCCACATCCACAAATTAGTGACAAAATTCTTCAGTTCACAAAGCAGTGGCAATAACAAATGGTGGGACATAAATCTAATATCAGCAAAATTTTGTTCATAAAAAATTCAGTATACATGCACCAATTCTCAAGCATAAAACTCATTGGCAATTTATCTAACCTATGAAATCTTCCGTTGCTAAGGAAGCAGTAAAATAGCAATCTTAGCATCTCATTTCACAAGGTAATGTTATATAAGCAAACACTTGAAGAAGCCACCATGTAAATCTGACATAGAAGTACAATAAGGTCTAGCTTATTAGTTGAAGACAGTAAAAAACTTCATGAGTCCCCTTGCAGCAACATCAAGTGGTCTGGCTGAACTTACGACCAGACATCTTCTCAGACTCGTATAGCATGTGATTTATTAGTCCCCTTGCAGCACTGCAAAATAACACATATAGGAGTTTTACAAACACTGTTACACTTAAAAAGATAGTTTGTATGCACAAATGCACTCAAAACTAATCCAATCATGACATTCGGTAAGTTTTGAATCAAGGAACAGCATAACCATAAAGAAAGAATGACAAATCAGCAAACAAAATAGGTTCATTTGAGGATCCATATACAGATTCCCACAAATTGGCAGTTATGTGAGAAACAAGGTGGGATGAAACTCACTCATCCTTCAACTTCTGAATCTTTTCCAAATCTGTTTCGTGCACATGTTTTCTGAATTGTTGCCTCACCATTTCAACAAGGAGAGGTGTATTGTGTTGCTGCAGATTAAATGGGTCGATATAAGTTAGATAACAAGTTAATCAACAATTTTCTTCTCAATAATTTTCAGAGGATAACTGATTGTTTTACCATTATATTAGAGAACGTGAGATTGGCATTCAGATTGTGATTGCAACATATAAAAATCAGTCTTATTTTATCCACCCGGCCAAACATTGGAAAATACCAAAAAAAATAATGAAGAAAAGAAGGGAGAAATCCATATTCCATATCCAACCAACAACATTTCACTACACATAAAAAAAAATGGTTCAATTGATTCTTTCACAAAGAGCACCAATATAAAACTATAAATATCCTACCATTGTATTATTCTTCTACCAGTTTACAGTTAACAGAAACGTTACATAGTGATTTGATATAGTTGTGAAAAACATGTAATCAACAAACACAATATAGTGGTCACTTAAAATTTTTATCCGCTAGAAGATCAAGTCCTAATGAAGGAGACAAACAATAATATAAACAACCCAAGTCAGGTAGTAAACTCACTTTGAAGCAAGCATATTCCAAACGGACTAAGCTGGTAGTAAAGCTTAAAGACGGATCCGGTTAGCATGAAGTTATTTTTTTGGTAAGTTGGTCAATTGACCAATAGAATACTGACACACATACAACCTAGCCTGCGTGTCGGTATTCTATTGGTCAATTGACCAACTTACCCCAAAATAAACTTCATACTAACCACTTCTCTTAAAGACATTATATGCCAGAATTGCATACAAAGATTAACTTGGCACCATAAAAAGCAAAGCATTATAAAACCAAGACTTACAATTCAAGTTAATTGATGATCATATTCTTGCACAAATAATCGAGACACATTCGAAAATATTAAAATATCATCAAAATTACAGAACATAAATTAGAGAGATAAATTACATACTCGACTACCGATATATTTAGCTCGTCTGAGGCATTCACGATAAAGCTGAAACACCATAAACAAGGGAAAACAAACAAATGAGAGTTCTTTTTCAACAAAGACTAAGAACCAGTTATAATAATTAGATAATAATTGCATTCTATACACTCCCTCCATCGCCAAATGAGAGTTCTTTTTCAATACCAATACAATCAAATCTATTACATTTCAATAGCAAAGTCAAATTTCTCTTTAAAATGTTATTAAAGAAAACTTTTGACTTAAAAGTGGAATCTAAAAACAAATTTTGAATAGAGAAATAGATATATAGAGTAAAGAGATGAGGAGGCTAACTCTAATAGCATTATTGGCAAGTTCAGGAGGCAACGCTGTTTGAAGAGAAGGCATTTCTTCTGCAGATTCTTTATAGTGAAGCTGAATTAAACGTACAAAATAAAATTAAAAATCCATAACAATTCATAAGCTATACGAATTAGGGCACAATATATATACATCAAAAATCTCCAAACAGAAAGTTGGACCTAATAATAGAAAATCAATATAGATACATAAATAGGAGTATTATATTTACAGATTAAAGAACATTTGGAACAGCAATTAGTATCATGTGAGATGACGACTTGCCGGAGAGTGAGGCCTCAGTTTCAACGTTACTGAGGAGAGAAAATAGTTCAGTCGTTAATTTGGAGAGAGTTTTTAACAGGGACAGCGGTGAATAGACAGACTTGGACTTGGACTTGGGTCGGGTAAACGAATGTTTTTAATTTCCGGCTAGACAGTTGGGCTACCTGTAAATGGATTGGGGCTTCAGCCCATTCTAAATAAGAATCTTCTTAATTTTATACTCCCTAAGGTCGTTTTAGAGAAATATTTTTATTCCTTAATATAAGTGGTTTTAGAATTTTAAATAAGCATTAATTGCTTAGTTTTTAATATTACCCCAAATATTAAATGTAACTTTGGTTCTCTCACTATTTTCTGTCCTATAAATAATAATCTCTTATTTTAATACAAGAGTAATATAGACAATTGGTATTATAGTTAATGTTATACAATTATTACCTTAATACTTGTGCATAACCCTAAAACGACCTATATTAAGGAACGGATGGAGTATATAATTTAGAAACTAGTACCTTGTTTCCAAAATTAGAGACAGACCGCCCCAGGTATGTAGTAAAATATGGGAATGCGTTGTGGTTAGGGGTGAAAGGTTAATAAGTAAAGTTAATCTTTTCGCAACATTTATTTCAGTAGAGCATATGATGTCGATGGCCGCTATTTCATCTGCTTTTTTTTTACATGAATGTGAAATCTACCAACACTTGTACAAGAAAAAGATTTAGTAGAATTAACAAAATAATTTGTGGAAATAATCCTCCACTATATTTATTCTAAACTCTACTTCAAGTATTTGCAATTTTGTATCAGTTGAATGGACTTGTAGCAATAAGATCCAATTACTGATATATTTGCAAAGCCCAATAGAGCACTTGGTATTTTTGCCAAGGTTTGAATGACCATATATAAACGAGAGACCAGAGTGAGACACTAAAAGTGTTTTCCTTAATAACATACATATATGACAAGTTACTTATATAGTAGGCCAAAAAAAATTTGATAATCTCATCACACAATTAGGGAAACAAACATAGCCCAAGGGGATGGATCTTTTGTAACCAGCAATCAACCAAGATCCATATCAAATAATGGGTCTTGGGGATCTCTACTTTATATGCACTATTAATTAATCCATATGTACAAGTAAGTAACTATGCAGATTCATGTAGAACATATATACTTAAGCACTCAAGAACACTGAAATTTGAAGGTCTCTACAACTGAGTCTGGCTCCCCATCTTGTAAACAATCAATTGGAGGAATGGTTAGTGTGTCTTGAGTTCCATAAGCATTCCAACAGAAAGGATCATCCACCAATTCCCCTTGTACAGGAAGAAGCTCGACTTCTGACATTGTTATATTTGTGCACGCCACGGTGTCACTGCATGCAAAGTGTATAGGAGGGCTTCGGACATCGTAGGTTCCCTTTATGTTCCTAAATGATACGTCTGTCACGAAAACGGCGGAGGTTTGGTTACGACATGCATTTGTTGAGCAGTAGTACTGGTCTATGATCACGCAGTTTCTAACGTTGTTCATTTCAATATCCTCGAATGATATGCCCCTCACTGATCCCGCCCCAGCTTGCCATGTCTTGATCCTCACACCATTGTCCGAATCATTTATTACCGCATTACGAACCGTTATATTTGAAACACATGCTTGGGAATTGTGCACCCCTAGGCTTCCGATGCTGTACGTACGTAGTTTAGGAGGAGGAAAGGAAAAAATAAAATAGTCAATGAATCCAATGAAAAAACTAAGTACTAGTACGCTAATGAAATTCACATACCTAATTCCATGACTAGGTCCACAAGTGACGCCATCTATGTTAACATTAGCACAACCAGGTCCAATTGAAATGCAATCATCTCCTGTAAAATCAAACAGCATGCCACACTTTTTAACATAATTCACCGGCTAAATACCAAATTCCGTAATATTAATTTTGTTACCATTCCCAATTACTGAATCATATATGCCCACTGATTTGGTATTTTCAATATGAATCCCATCAGTATTGGGGCTAAGTTTAGGAGAAGAAATGGACAAGTTCTCTATCAGCACCCCTTCACAGCCATCAAATTTCATGTGGAACTGGGGACTGTTTTGGATTCGCAACCCACAGACCACCAAGTTGGAGCTCATAAAGAATCGAATTAACTGAAACAAGTATAAACAATTAACTTTATTATTTACTGGAAATTAAGTAAAATAGAATACGGTTTCATATGGTTTTACTCACCGCAGGGCTGTCGCATGGTCCATGCAGGGTCCAACCCTTGGGGACCCTGAAATGGCATTTCTTGATGAATTTAGTATTTCTTATTCCAAATTCCATTAATTTAATGGATAAAAATATTGGTTTAACGAAAATTAGATGGAACTTCATTTCCAAACAAAACAAACTAACGTTATGTTCGGTAACTCAATTCCAAGTTTATGCAATCAGAATTAAAAGCACACTTGCAGTTCCATAAAAAAAAATCCATACTATGCCGTGGATACAAGATCAATATGGCCATACAATGCAAATTTAAGATAATTCAGATTAATTATAGGTGAAAAACAGAAGAAAAATAAATACCCTGTGAGGTTTGCATGGAAGTTCCCACCACTGCTCACCATTTCCTTCAATGGTACCAGTTCCGGTGAAAGTCATGTCATCTAGCCTATAAAACACAAGCCATTGCTTATTACTATCTTTTTTTGGCCAGCAATCGGGTCCATTTGGCGGCATTAGGACCCCATCCACCTATATACCATGCATCCACAATTTCAATTTAAAGCAAAATTAAATGAAAGAAAAATCATTAAAAAATTTACCCGGGTGAACTAAATCTTACTTGAAATACAAGTCCTGGTTTACATGGACCATAAAAGACCGTTGAAGTAATCAGGAATATGTAGTCTGCAGGAGCTAAAAGAAGAGCTGATTCTACTGCACAAGCTGCCTTCCAAGCATCCCTGAAGGCATCAGTGTCATCAGTTGAGCCATCTCCAATTGCCCCGAAAGATGTCACGTCGAATAAGCAACCCGAGGTGGAGTTTCCGGGGTCATTTGGGTCTTCAGGAATTGGATCATTGTTGGGGTCTGAAGGAATTGGGGGTGGATAAGGAGGAGACTGAGAAACAGGGGATTCAGGATTAAGAGGAGCACAAACAGGGGATTTATTCTTGTGAAAGTGATATCTTCCTTCCACAATGCTTTGATTCAAGCACAAGAGAACCATGATGAAGAAACAGCAATTCCCACAACATAAATCCATTGGAAATGATGAATTGAAGATTTTTCAACAATTGTCAAAGAGTTTTTCAATAATAGAGCTTAGTTGCTTTGGAAAATGACTGGAAATTCTTCAAGCTTTAGAGAACTTAATTGAATTCCAAAACTTTTGGAGGAAAGAGAAGAAAGGTGAGCTAACAGCAGAGAAAACTAAACTAAAGTGATCTATCTGGCTAGTGGGATGGACCATTTGAAGTAGTATTGTATTAAGAGCTGATAAAAGTTCCTCAGAGCCAAAGGTCTCCTGCAACAGTTTGACACGTGTAAATTTCATGTTGGTCCAAACATCACGTCATCAAGGAACAAGGTTCTTGAAAAAGATTATGCTATTATGGGATATATTTATTTTCTGTGGCGATTTACTAGGGTGGTCTTTGTTTGTTTCACTGTTTCAAGGTTCAGATACGTTCTGTTTCTGCATTTCCTAATCTCTTTTTTTTTTTCTTTTTCTTGAGGCATATATCAAGTTGGGAAGAACTTGTGATCTGCTTGTCTGCTTTAAGGCTAGTTATGTTGTAGAAAGAAAAGTGTGCCAAGACCAATACAATGCACTACTAAAATTTAAAAGTTTAGTTAAAAATTTTAAAGTTTGTGTCGTACGTACCTCTTGGTTGAGTGTTCACTCGTTGAATAATTGGGACGCTTTAAAAATTTTATTTAATTATTTGCGATTATTAGTTTTGTAACTTGAGTAATGCATTATGTGTAGTGTATTACTCCCTCTATCCCATAATAACTGTCGTTTTAGCTTGATGCACATGGATTAAGAAAGTCATTTAGTGCTATCATTTATTAATTAAAATTGGTGTGAAATTTCATTACTATCTATTTATGGGAAGTTGAAAACTATTAATACAAGAGAAAAATTTCTTGAGACAATGAGAGAAGGTAGGGGTGATATAGGAAAGTAAATAATTTATTCTCTTAGAAAGTTATAAACGACAAATAAATTGGAAAAAAAATTTCTTTCTAAAACGACAGTTATTATGGGATGGAGGTAGTAATAACTATTTAGCTTAGCCATCCGGAATATAAAATAAATGGCCGCAAAATGAAAATGAAAATGAAAATAAAAATAAAAATGAAAATGAAAGAAGAAGTAAGAGTGTAGTGATCGATCATGCGAGTGAAAAGGTAGGAAATATATCTATCTATTTGGATTTTGGTGTGTATATAGAGAGAGGGAGAGAGAGAGGTCCTCGTGACTCTTTCTTGTTGTTTAGCTTCCTTAGTTGTGGCCATCAAATTGGAAGCATAAACATACAAACTAGGCGCACGACAACAGAAGTTAACCATTCACGATTCACGGGATGGGTTTTCTGGTGCTCAATTAGACAAAGAGAGAGAGAGAAGAAAGTTCATATATTAGACACATAAGCCATGGTTTTTGTCCCTTGCAATGTACTACTTTGTACTATTTTAGTATTTTATTCAATAATAATAATTAATTCTTTATTTAATCATATATTATATGGTTTGTAAATTTTATAATCTCAAGTAAAAATATAATATTATATATATTTTTTAAAATGATCTTAAAAATGATAACAAATATTTTATATTAAATAATAAATTGACTACTACATCCATACCAAATTATAAAATTAATATTAACTTTTTAAACTTGTTTTTTAATATTTTTAAATTTAAAATTGACATGCGAATAGGAATAGTTTATGTCAATACAATTATAAATATCATAAATTACGTAAAAAATACTACTAGTTATAAGATTTATTATTTTTAAAATATTTAAAAAAATCATGTCAATTTTAAATTTATATTATTTTATTTTATTTTTTAAAAAAGTCAATAATAATTTTATAATTTGAGATGAAAAGAGTATAATTCTGCTAATCTGGCTCTAATTAATTTCTTTAGATGAGCTGCTTTCATACTGCTTTATGCAAGCTGATTGATTAAGATTATAAAATAAAATAGAAAAAGAAAAGAAGAAGGTATGTTCATCTCACGGTAAATGTGTGGCTTAAAATGCAAAGGGATCAATTAATGGACCCACTCTCTTGGACTAGGTTCAAATAATTTTATACTTTTATCATTGTGATTGTGACATACATTTTTTTGAAAAAATTTAATTAAAAATTTCATGTCATTTAATATTGTCTAAATCAGAAATTTATCTTTAATTTTGAGATGAAATTTTTTTGATCAAAATATAAAAATATATTTTTAAAATGATAATTTTTAAAGATATTTTTAAATATATTTTTGATATAAGTTAATAATTTAATAATGGTTGTGTGATATGATAGTAAGAAAAATATTTTAAAAATTATTATTATGCTAATGTATAGTAATATAATTATAATATATCTATAATTTTAAAAAGTGTCTGAAAAATTTATCTCCAACAATAGATATATGTATGGCCCATATTCATTCAACCCATTTAAAGTCCACTTATGTGTTGGTCAAAGTCACCCAAACCTACATTATCAGCCCATTTTTCAGGCCCAGTGCTGATACTGTCATTTAATGAGGTGTCCCTCAAAAAATACCGCCAGTACACGTAGGAGTATATTGGAGGCTATGTTTTCAAAAACACTCCAAAATCTAAAATTATACGCATTCACACGAGAGCAGATCCTCTGTCTCCAAATTTTCTGTCCTCTTGTATTCTTCCATTTAAATCTTGATATATAGTCTCTTACTTAACACTAATTAATTCTAACATTAAATAAAAGGACATGTGTCAAGATTTAAGTGGAAGGACACAAGGGAAACAGGAAATTTGGGGACAGATACTTAACACTAATTAATTCTAACATTAAATAAAAGGACATGTGTCAAGATTTAAGTGGAGGGACACAAGGGGGATAAGATATTTGGGGACAGAGGATCTGCTCTCCATTCACACACAGAGGATTGTTTACAACCATTATAATTTTGATATTATAATTTATAAAATTATTATTTTAATCTTAATATTATAATTTTAAAATTATAATTATTATGTCAAAATTATTAAATTATTTTATAATTATAAAATTAATAGATCAAATTTAAATTTAAAAATAAATAAAATAAATTAATAATTGAGATCCTAAATATAATTCATACAAACAAACGTGCCCTAATCTTACCCTAATCTTTTAGATAACAAAAACAACTAAACAAGCATCGAAACCCTAACAACTAGGCCTTTTTATTTTCTTGTTTTGATTACAGTAGTTTGTCTCCTTGTCTCCCTCTGTATCTGCTGCTGCTGTGGATTTAAGCTTCAGGTTTTGTTATTGTTCTCATCAATTGCTTTATTTTATTGTTTTATTACCTATACATATAATGCTCATCTTGAAAATCAAAAATTTCCCTGCTCATTGTTGGTTTTTTTATGTTAGAAAAAAATAGTAGAAATTAAGCTAAAGATATATTCAATCGCTGTGCCTATGTATGGAGGCTTTAGTGTTTTTAAGCCTGTTGTTACTTTTTCACAGTAACCCATGTTTAAATAATGTATGTTTTGCTTGTGTAACATTTGTGATTTGTGGTTGATTTCTAAAGAATTATGTCTATTTTCTGTGATTGCTTTCTACAGCAAACTATGTCTAAATTTTTTGTTTGTTTTGTATGTTAAAAATGATTTTGTACTTTTTTGACACTGGGATTGTTCTTATAGTTGTGTAACACAAACACAGCCCCCTAAAAATTTCTTATGATTTTGCACTATTTGGCCATTCAAGACAAAGCCCTATTTAAGCCCGTAACTTTGATTTTGACTGATTCCCAATTCCATTTCCTTTCCAGTATATTGTTGTTGGTTTCCAAAACCTTGTTTGGTTCTGGAAACAAAACATTGGCATTTGAAGCTTACATTTTATGATATTTTGAATGAAGAACAGGAATTACTTGCAACAACATTAAAGAAAGGAATATGTAGAAATTGTAAGAATTATTGGCAAGTGAGTAACTTAATGAACAAGACTCTGTCTGAGTCTCCCGTTGATCGGGAAAGAATAAAATTAGTAACCTTAACAATGTAGGGGGCTTGGTTTGGCTCCATACCAGCAAAATTCACCGCCATCAATCAAAATTCAAAGCACAACTCACCCCACTAATTAGGCATGTAAACATACGATCCACTATGTTATGGAGTACATTACATTTTCTCGCTCGAAAGAAACAGATACAGCTGTGAACTTAGAGAATGAAAGAGACTAGGAAACAATTTATCGGGTATAGACTAAGCTCTACTCCTTGTAACTGTAGGCTAACCAAGGAATTCTGCTTTGAGTGAATAAGAGGAAGCAACACCCCTTTTATGCACGGAACACCTAAATTGGGTATAGACTTAAATCATTTTTCCATTTCATTATTATTTGTTTGTTTAAACATTGAGCACTTATATAATTCATTGGTTTTTAAATTTTTAATTTTCTCTGTGCATGGTTGATGAAATAATGTGGTTTATTTTATTTTGTTTTGTCCTTAAGAAATGGATATGAACCCAGAAGTTGGAGATGCTGCTGAGGGTAGTATCCAAAGAAGAAACAACAGCGATGCTGATAATGAAAGCAGTGGCTCTTACAGTTGTGATAAAGGTAATTAGATTTCTCTTTTTATTTTGATGCAATGTAAGCTCCAACTCCAGCTAATTTTTGTTTGGCAAAAGTTATTGTTTTCCTATTTTGCTTTTCTTTCTGGTAAACCTTTCCCCCCTAAAGTAGAAAAAGAAAAGCAAAAAAAGTATGCTTCAAAATAGTTATGCGCCCTAACTAATGCTAAAAAATTCTTTTCCTGATTCTTTGGAGTGAGAAAATATTAATCTGATTATTCTAAATGTGGATATCATTTGCTTAGATTTAGTTTTGATTTGGGGGGTTTAAACTTGAAATTCATTAATATTGCATGCATTCTTGATTTTGAGAAAACTATATTTTATATTTCTAATGTATATTGCTGCATATTTCGATTCTCCTATTTTAAAAAACCTAGCATGTAATGTGAATGAGATTTCATTTCAGATTCCGGATCTGAGAATGGTGATGAGCATGCTGGTATTGACCGCCAGAAAGCTCACAGGCTTCTTGCAGATTTGATATGTTCTTGCGAGGTGGCGCCATTGGCTATGCTGGATTTTTCAAATCAGTTAAAGATTATGATACTGTCAAAGCCAATTGCTTGAAAATTTATGAGGAAGAGAAAGTCAAGGTCAAGAATATCTTCAGAAATATGAATGGACAGATCAGCCTTTCGGTTGATGTATTGAGATACTACAGACGCAGTGGTAATTACGACGAATTTATGTGCCTATGGTCACATTTTATTGATGATAGTTGGAAACCAAGAAAGTGGGTGCTTCATTTCCAGCATTTATGGGACTGGGAAGATGATTTCATTTCTGAAGCCATTTTAAAGACTCTAAAAGATTGGGAGATTGAGGAGAAAGTATCCACTTTCACATCATCAAGTCTTGATGAGGATGAAGTTGATGAGCGTGTTGAGATTAGTTAAAAGTCAAATCCAAACAGTCAAGAATCTTCAACTTAGTGGTCAGCTGTTTCGTATAAATTGTTGTGCTGTGATGTTCAATCAGATGGCAAATGATGCTTTTAAGGAGATTTCTGACATAATTACCAAAGTTAGTCTACTGTGTTATTGGAAATCTCCGCCTCTTTGGTGTCTTACAACCTACAAGCTAAAAATGGCTCTAGAGCAAGAGTCCATGGGGGAATATTCTTCAGATAAGGTTAGTGATTTTTATGATATTCCATCTTGTGATGAATGGAAGAAAGTTGAAGTTGTTTGTAAACTGACTGATATAGCTCATAGTATAGCAAAGGTGTTGTTTGAAACGAAATATCCAACTGTCAACAATTATCTTAATAATCTTCAAGAGCTTAGGGTATATTTGGTTCTAGAGTCCACGAGTTCATGTAGTTTCACTAGCAATGTGGCCTAGAAGATGCTAATGAGACTTGGTAAGTACTGGAAGAATGTCTTCGTATTATTGGGAATTGCATCAGTTCTGGATCCTCCTTATAAGATGAAATATATAGAATATCTTTGCTCAAAATGTGAGGTAATTGATGGCAGCTCAGAAGTTGCACTCATCTTGGATGCCATTCACAACCTTTATGATGGTTATGTTACAAATGATCTTGAGAAGGAAGATCCTATGGATGATTCGGATTCCTCCAACTTGGAAGAGGAAGAAGAAGAAGAGGAAGAGGTAGAGGAGATTTTGAGGAGTGAGGAACAAGGGTCCAGCAATCCCAGTTGGGTGCAAGATTACAATCAGTTCATTAAAATTGGTGATAAGCCCCCAAAGTCAGATCTGGATTGGTACTTGGAAGAACCTGTCATAACTTGGAGCCAGGACTTCAATGCACTGAAATGGTGGAGAGCTAAAAGCCCCAAGTATCCCACTTTGTCCAAGATGGTCCGTGATATTTTAGCAATTCCGACGTCTGTTGCTACTTCAGATGGTGCTTATTGTACAGAACCAAGAGAGCCTAATCTAGACCGTCTTGGCCGGGGGAGAGACCTTCAGAATGCTTTGATGTGTACTCGTAGGTGGTTGTCCAAGAAGAGAGTCGGAAACAATGATACTTATCAGGTTCCAGCCCTTCGTGGCTCTTTTTACTGATAATCACCATGCTCACTTCTTTGTGAAATTTTGGATTGTTATGAAAACCTGGACATCTTAAGATTTATAAGAGGTGCTTACTTTTGGCTGCTTGCTGACTTGTTGCTCTCATATCTTTTCTCCTTGCGCCTTTTTAAGAACCAATATGCAGTGGTTGTACCGAGGAATTTATGTTAAAAGTTTTACTTTTTCTAACTTAGATTTTGCTTATTATAAGCAACTTGAATTTTTAAATATTTATGCTTTTTGTTTGAGCATTGTTGAATACTTAAATCTCATAATTATTTGAAAAATTAAGCCTTATTACAAATTGGCTATCGCATAATTTAACTGTGCGCCTAGGTCATAGTTGAATGGTATGGAGTATAATTTTTCAAAAATCTCTATTTTAAATTTATCTTAAAAAAGAAAAAATTTATAAATGAGAGAGTTAATATAAAGGTTAGATTGCAAACAATTATACTGTTAATGTACACAAGTTGGTTTAATTATAGTAATATTTTTTTAAAAGGTTAGATTTCTGGTCATCTATTCTTGTCCTTCATCATCACATGCAAATTATGGTTAAGAAAATAATTAGTGTTCCATTACTCTTTATTTTCCTCCAAATTATTATTCTTTTAAGTGATAAATAAAATAAAGTTCGAAAAAATTAAAATAAATAAGAGAGAAAAAAAGTAAGCGTGCGCTTCAGACAAAAAGAAGAATGCGTACGGGCGGGCGCCATGTGTATTAGTAAAAACTTGTGTGTATAAGCAGCGTGTGTGCCGCAGAGTGAGCCTAAGACGGCGTCGTTTGTTGCTCCATAAGCAATGAAACTCGATTAAACTTGAACGTAACAGTGGCTAGTGGAGCTAAGAGATCTGACTAGCTAAATCAAGAAAATTATTTTTGCTGCTTTCTATTCTGTTTTATAGATCCAAACAAGATTCTACACTTAAATCACTTCAAAACAAGAAGAACCCATTAAGAGGTATGTCTTTCAGTCGCCGTGATTTTGCTTCAAGAGTTTCAAATCTCGCTGAATTTTACTTTCCTTAATGCCGAGAACCATTTTTAAAGCACTTTCCTTACTTCTTAGAAGCAAAATATTTTACTTTTTCGACATATATTTATTTACTTCTAAAAGCCAAGAAAAAAAAGGCAAGAAAAGGTCGCTTTCCAGATGCCAAATAGATTATTGTACTTCATAAAGATTTGAACTTTTTTTGGTTAATTACCGACACCCCTTTTGGTACATATTTACTTTCAGAGATTTATCAAAAAATGACTAAAGTTCGTGTATAAAGAAAGCTCTCTTCTGCTATGCATTTCAATCTTTTGGAATCAAATTTTCTTGGCGTACTACATTTGAGTATCCATTTTCTTTATCTATTAAGTTATTGACAATTTCAATTATTTGTTTTATTTTTTTAATTTTCAATTTTTTCCATTGTAGTACAGTGTTCTTAGAATGTTTGATGTGTAAGAGAAGATGATAGGAGGTGAATATTTGAGTGTTGGGTTACTGTCTAATTCATGTTTCTTAACGGTAAAGAAGCCGATTACAAGGGCTGCTTAAGTTTGCCTACATATTTATCCTTAAAAGTTTCAGATAAAGTTTAAAGTGAGTGGGAATGAAGAAATGGTCCGGAGGTGTATTGATACTAGGACTTGGTTTAGTTTTATTTCTTCGGTACAGTTTTATAGGAAAGCAGCCACAGAAGCAATCAGCTTATGATTTCTTTAACAACCATCCTTCTGATGATTCTAATGAAAATGGAGGTAATTCTGGACAAATGAAAGTGGAAAAAATCCAACATACTGGGAAAAGGCCCTACCTTATTGATGTTGAGGGACTTGATGATCTGTATGCTTTGACGAATTTATCCAAAGAAGAGTCTAAGGTGTTACTTGTTTGGGCTCAAATGCGTATGTTGCTTTCTAGGTCGGATGCTCTGCCTGAAACAACTCAAGGTATCAAAGAGGCTGCCGTAGCATGGAAAGAATTATTCTCGTTAATTGAGAAGGACAAAGCCTCCAAGTCTAATGACAACGTTCATAAAGATAAAAATTGCCCGTACTCTGTTAGTGCATTGAATGGGTTGAATAAATCGATATCCAGTAGTGGAAATATTCTTGAGATTCCTTGTGGTTTAGTTGAGGATTCGTCAGTTACCTTGATAGGAATTCCAAATAGGGGACAGGGTAGCTTTCAAATAGAACTTGTCGGCTCACAATCTCCAGAAGAGCAAAAGCCTCCTATAATTTTGCATTATAACGTGTTTTTACCCGGAGATAACTTGACGAAGGAGCCAGCCATAGTTCAGAATACATGGATCAATGATATTGGATGGGGGAAGAAGGAAAGATGCCCTGACCATCGATCCACTAACATTGTGAAAGGTACATTATATACATTCTCCTTGCTAGCTTTTGTTTGATAACTTGTAGTTTCGTTTGTGCAATGTGGTAGTGCATATTCATCACGTTCAATGTGCTATACATTCTTTGCTTATAAAAGAAGCAGTGTCCGTAACTGAATTTGAGGCTTTTACTTGAATATTTTTTTGAATTTATAATGTGAATTAATAGTATATTTTTTATGCATTTCATAACTTAATTCAGCTGTGGGTTGGATAGCAAAGTTATTGGTGCTAGTCATCCTGAAGAGAAAGCCAGTACTTGGTGTTTGTCACCCTTAGTTGAGAGTGCAGTCTGGACCGGAAAATAATTCCCTTCATGCTCTGGAAAATAAGTCCCACCAAGTGAAGTGTCAGATTTCTAATAGCTAAACTTCGTGACTGAACCAGATGCACCTTTGGATGTATTTGTATGTATATATATATATTGTTTTTGTAAACTGATGCTATCTTATTTATGCTTTGGAATGATTTGGTTGTGAGTGGTCCATTGACTTTCTGCTCAATATATAAATCAGTCATCGTCTCTGCTTGGTGCATATCTGGAGGCGATGATGCTTATGTTAATCTAGAAACTTCAAGTATAATCATTCTATACGTAGTGAGATCTTGATGTTTTTATCTTTTCGATAATTGAAATCTTGAGGTTTAACAGTACTGCTTTCAACAATTGGAATTCTAATGTACTGATTCGGATTTCAGTTGATGGGCTTGCAAAATGTAATGAGCAAGTTGTCAGAAGCACTGAGGAAGAAAATATACATGCTAGTCATCTTAGTGGCGGCCAATCAACCAATGTTTCCAGTGGAAGTGCCCATGTGAGTGCCAATTTCCCGTTCTCTGAAGGAAGCCTGTTCACTGCCACATTGTGGGCCGGTGTGGAGGGATTCCACATGACTGTGAATGGAAGACATGAAACATCTTTTGCATATAGGGAGGTAAGGTATAAATTAACCTGCAATTACATATTAAAATTAGAGGCTGGGTTAGATTAAATGTTCCAAAATGAAAAGGGATAATAACTCGTAGACCGGATGCATAAATGCATATACAGAATCTTGAACCATGGCTGGTTAGTGGAGTCCGAGTTCTGGGTGACGTGGAGCTTGTATCTGCCTTAGCTAAAGGTTTACCTGTTTCTGAAGATCTGGATTTAGTTATTGATGTTGTGCACCTTAAAGCTCCACAAATTTCCAAGAAAAGACTTGTAATGCTGATCGGGGTATTCTCTTCTTGCAATAATTTTGATCGCCGTATGGCATTAAGGAGATCGTGGATGCAGTATGAAGCTGTATGTTCTGGGGAAGTGGCTGTTCGCTTTTTCACTGGCCTTGTAAGTGATGCATCACAAATAGAAGTTTGTTTTTATCATACCAAAATAGTATTCTTCTGTTTACCCAATTTTGGTGTGGAAAGCTGTAATAACTCTTCCCTTCAAATTTGTGTGCCTTATAAGTTGGGAGCTTGTTTTTTATTTAGCACTATTAGACATAAGAATTCCTTCAACCACTTTTTTTTCCCCTGGTAATCCCTCGTTTAAGTGCTGTGTAGGCTTGAATTATCAATTTTAAACATCTGTGCTCTACAATTTTAGCCTGATTTACTTCAGGTATATAAAATTCAGAAAAGTCTGAACACAACTTGATAGTGTCTCATCTACATTAATTATTTATTTATTTACTAGCTTCAATTCCTGGGTCAAGTGAATTTAGTCCACCTCAGCATTCAGTAATATTATTTAATTGAGTTCATAACTACCTCTGTTAGGAAAGACATTTCAAGAGTATTCTTCAAACTGAGAATTCTCTTAAATGAAAAATGAAGAGAAAAATGGCACTTGCTTTTGCAACGATATTTTTTCTTCTTCTTAAAGCATCCATTCTATGTTCACTAACAATATACTCTTCTGTACCAGAAATTTGTTTGGAACAACTTGGAGTTTTCTTTTCCTCATGTTTTTTGTAATACCTGCAGCACAAGAATGGTCAAGTCAATTTTGAGCTTTGGAGAGAAGCTCAAGCTTACGGAGATATCCAGCTGATGCCTTTTGTTGACTACTACAGCTTGCTCAGTTTAAAAACAATTGCGATTTGCATTATGGGGGTATGTGGATACAAGTTTTTTCCTATAAAAAATTTTCTGGTATTCAGTCCTACATATACCTCAGCAAACTTAGGATGATACTAACTTTGGATGCTGTAAACATTCTTATACAAGTCTCGTAACCTAACACGAGGCATTTACTGATTGCCTTCTTAAACTAACTTTGGATGCCTTAAAACATTCTTATATACTCAGATTAGATGTTTGTGCAGTTGAGCTTCCTAGAAGAAGGTTCCTTGTGAATTTTATTTATAAGATTGTAAACAAGTCAAATTTGATTTGAACATAATCTATTTTTGATATCTTTCCATTACTACATATTTTTAGTATTCCTTGGTTGTTTACTGATCAAGAAAGATATTTATATAGTTTCTCCATTGATCAACATAACTTGTATATCATAGTGCTTTGTTGACATAGTTTCATGAATTTGCAAATTAATTATCTGATCATCAAATGCAGACCAAAATCCTCCCAGCCAAATATATAATGAAAACGGATGATGATGCATTTGTGAGGATAGATGAAGTTCTATCCAGTCTCAAGGAAAAAGTTTCCGATGGCCTCTTATATGGTCTTATATCCTTTGAATCAACACCCCAAAGAGATAAAGACAACAAATGGTTTATTAGTTCTGTGGTATCAATCTTAGTCGAATTTAACCTTTGATAAAAATATAATATTTGCCTGATACTTATGATTTTTACACCATCATGTATTCTTTGGCAGGAATGGCCACATGATAAATACCCAGCATGGGCCCATGGTCCAGGTTATATAATTGCCAGAGATATTGCAAAATTCATTGTCCAAGGGCACCAAAAAAGAGACCTCAAGGTAATAAATCACCTTCATACACAGATGGAAACAACTGACTTTTACGCTGTCCTGTCTTTTGCGGGTTTGACTGGTTGTTTCACCTCTGCTCAATGAAAAATGCTCCTTTCCCTTTTCTTCTTCTCTTTTCTTCCAGCATGAAGAAAATCATAATGTTTTTTGTTAAGAGATTGTGTACTTGAGAAAAAGAAAATGCTATTTATTAATAAACAGATGACGGTCTAGTTACTACACCTCGTGCAAAGCATCGTAAAGTATAAAAATGGTACCAGATAAATCGTAAGTGTATGATAAACAACTCGGACATCAACTAAAAGAACAAGAAATGTGTAGTTGTTGTACCCTCAGAATGATATGATGTTAAGGGCTTGAGGATAATCAAATGAGTGTAGTACTAATTGTCAAATTGTTCAACTTTCATTTGCTTAAACTGATTCTTGTCCTGAATCTCATCTTGAAATTTCTGACATATTTTTATATTTTTTCAGCTGTTCAAATTAGAAGATGTCTCCATGGGCATATGGATTGAACAATTCAAGAAACATGGTCACAAAGTGCATTACATGAGTGATGACCGATTTTACAATGCTGGATGCGAATCAAATTACATTCTTGCACATTATCAAAACCCACGGATGGTCTTATGCCTGTGGGAGAAGCTGCAGAAAGAACACGAGCCTAATTGCTGTGAATGAGGATACACCCTACAAAATCTTTAATGTGACAACTGAGTTGTAGCTAATACAAATGTCATATGTTGTAATTCTTTGTTGTACCATAATAATTGTAATGTGATCTTTTCATTTTTTTTCTCTTTCAGTTTGTTTCTTCACTAGAATTTACAGTTAGATCCACAGTTTTGGTATCTCAACACTTGATAGTGATGCTAACTTACTATTGAATAACTTGAGTACTGAATACAGTGTTGACACGCAGGTCAGGTCTCTATCTATGTGTTGGCACTGTCAATTGACCAACTTAATTTCATCTAATAACTTGTGTGTAATATCTAAAAAGAAACGTTCAACGAATACTTACTTTTTGTAGGCATTTGATTAATTCACTTTTTTTTTTTATTATATGACGAGTAGTTATAAGGTGCCACTGCCCACTAGTTTTGCTGACAAAGAAACCTGCATGGCTTTCTTTCTATTTTTAATTCTTAGATATGTCACACAATTAAGGTATCTAGACCATCAAGCACAATCATCCACCATTATCAAAAGTATTAGTACTAAATCTACTCTCTTCTCCAAATGCCAATCACATCTACTTCAACTATATATACTACTAAATTATTAGTCTATTTTAAGAGAGCTGAGAGTTGAGCCCTATCTTAACTTAACTCAGGCTAAGTTCTTGAAACAATTAATTAATTAATTAAGAAAGAGAGAATATGTCTCAAGTTTACATACATTTTATTATTATAGCTCCCGAGTCGCATATTCTTTTTTCTCAATTAAATAATTAATTAAGTTTTATCCTTCCACTATTTCATTAATCAAAAAAAGGATTTTAGACTTAAATAAGTTGGTGCTTAGTTTTCCTCGACTTCATTTTTCTTTAGATTAATCCTTGTCTCGCCTAACAAGAATTCTCTCAATCTCTCTCTATAAATATGGTCCTCTTTGATGACTAGATAAGCTTTCTCCCTCACAAAAGATGATTATGATTTTCACAAGTAAATTAAAACATAGTAAGGACTGACTGACAATTATTTTTTCTATCTTTTAACACAAAAGTATTAAAATGAAAGAAAAAAAAATTAAAATAGAAGTAAAATTTATAAATATTCTATACGGACAAAATAATTAGACCGAAATAACAAAAAGAGTTTATATTTATTCGCGCGAACTCCAATGTCCAATTTACCAATGAAATATTCAAAACTTATGGGAAGAGGTAAGCTACTTTAGTTGTTACTAGTTGGGGCCATGAACAGACGAATTCCACTTAGGAAATTGGGATGCATGGATAAGAGTTATTCCAATTTTTATTTTTTTTTAAAATAAAAATTTAATGGTTGGAAAATGAAACCCCATCTTGATCAGATTGTATATTGACACACTTTAGCCACAAGGAGTCACTACGAAGTACGAACCAATAATGAGTGAGGGATCATATTCATGGTTGTGTGATTTTGGTAGGGCCGTAGGGGGGTGCCACTACTTGAAGCTCCATTCTAATTTAAAATGAAAAGCCTTCATTTAAATGTCTAAATTTAAAGTTATTAGATATAATATCTAGAAGTTATCATCTCATTTAAAAATCATTAACTTCCGATCACTTCATTTAAAATTTACTAACCTAACTATAATCAATTCATTTAAAAATTACTAATCTAATTCTAATGATTAATTTAATATAACATTATATTATTATTATTATTATTATTATTATTATTATTATTATTATTATTATTATGAGTACTTTGTTATTATAATTTGTTTATTATTATTATTGTTTAACAAATTATAATTCTTTATTATTTTAATAAAATTGTTTAACAAATTATAATTTATTATTATTATAATAATAAAATTGTTATATTAAAATAAATAATAATAATAATAATTTGTTAAACAATTTTATAATAATAATAATATATTAGTGTTATATTAAAATAATAAATAATAATTTGTTAAATAATTTTATTATTATTATAATAATAAAATTATTATTAATAATAAAATAATAATTATTAAAAAACAAATGAGAGACATAACAAAATGCTCATAATAATAATAATAATATATTAGTGTAATATTAAATTAATGACTAGATTTAGGTTAGTGACTTTTAATTGAGTTAGTGAATTTTAAATCGGTTAGAGTTAAGTTGGTGTCTTTTAAATGAAGTGACATAACTTTAAATCTAAACCTTTTAAATAGAGACTGCACTTCATCCCTGTCCCTTTATTGTTTTGCTCAATTAGTCAATACTAATTTCTACTTGTAATTTATGACGAGACTCCCATTAATAGTCTGATGCCTATAGCAATAATTCTTAAATAAATGATTAAAAATGAAGTGCATTTATCGCTTTCCTATGTAATTTTCTTAAAATTATTACTACATAATTGTAATAACGAGACATGCTTTGCACCAGAAATTACAATTTCAAAATTTAGATATAACCACCAACTAATGTGAATTGTAGATGATCGAATTAGGATGTTATTTTGAAATACGTTCCGTCTTTTAAAGGCTAAAAAATTTATTATTTTGTCCCTCAAAAAATAATAATACATATATCAGAATAGTACTAGTTTATTTAACTCTATGGACTAAGATATAGAATCCGAGTCATTATGATTTATCCGGAAATTATGACCGTTATTTCCTAATAATAATAATAAAAAAAATCTGAAAATAAAACGCGTCAATTATGATTTATCTGGAAATTTTGACTTTTTTTTCCCCAAGTTCTAATTTCCTTTTCGTTTCCGAATAGGATTAAGGTTTCTGACCGCCTCTCCCATATAAATTAGTCCCGATACAAACAAAACCCTGATATCAGAATTCCCCCAATACTTTTCATCAATCGTGAAAATTTCTCGCATAAAAAGCTCTCGATTCGATCATTTTGTCTAAAGGTTTAATCTGAATCAATCACTGTAGTATCAGAAGAAGAAGAAGAAGAATTAATTAGGGTTTGTGGTAGATGATAGTAAACAAGAATCATAATATGGTAGCGGAAGCTGGTATTTTGTCTGTTCAGTGCATCTCCGACGCGGTTTCGATCGGACAAGACTTCTTCGACGTCTCTACGTCTTCGCCTTCTCAGGGATTTCTTGATGTTCCTGCTTCTGAATCTATTTCCATCGAAATATCTCGTTCTGAATCGGTATGTATTTAGTTCCCTGATTCTATTCTTGCGCCTTTTCTTTCTGATTTTTAATTTGCTTGTAAGTATGATTTGTTATAGTATCTAAATTATATGTATTTGTAGGTCCGTCTTTATATGAATTAGAGTTTTTGTAGATGATCATGATGTTATTTTCGTTTTTCTTGACTAAACCTTGGCTTGGGTGATTATTTTGACGAATTAATATGATTTATGGGCTTTATGTTTTTTTTTATATATATATCTGTATCTGGGTATCCATTGGAGTATAATGATGCTCTTGCAACCCCATTTTTTTTGGATGGGTCTACCCTGATAATCAAGAATATGTAGTACCTTTTTTTGTTGTGAACATAATATGGACTACTTAATTGATAACTTTATTTTACTGAAAAATTCATTGTCAGTTTAGATATTCTAGCTTATGGGTATTCTGTGTTTTTTTGCTAGCTTAATCATTTGATAGTTATAGGGGGTGTTTGATAAATTCATTGTTTGATTGCAGCTGAATGGCTAAACGATTCAGCCATTCAGTGCGTTTGTTTTGGAAAAAAATCGTCTGCAGTCATTCTGAATGACTAAATGAGCGGCTGAATGAACTTTTTTTTTTACAATATTAACTATTATACAAGTAATATTAAATAAATTTACAACAATTTTTTGAATTTTTTTAGAGAGGAAAAATAATAAAAATATGTTATTCAGATGTTTCAGACATGTCAATTATCAAATAATTTTTTTCATTTAGATTCAGTTCATTCAGATTTTATCAAACACTCCCTGAATCTGAATGAAAAAAGCTGTTTGATAATTAATATGTCTGAATCATCTGAATGACAAAATTTTATTATTTTACCCCTTGTTATAAATTTATTTAATATAATAGTTAATAATTTTTTTTAATTTTTTAATTTTTTAATTTTTTTTACTTTATTCAGCTGCTCATTCAACCAAAAAAATCTAACTTAGCCATTCAACTCAATCATCTGACCGATTCAGCTATTCAGACGATTTTTTTCCAAAACAAACAAACTTAATGGCTGATCGATTCAGCCATTCAGACGTATTCAGTCATAAACAAACACCCCCATAGTTTTACTTTTCTGCAGAATTCATAAGCCACTTAATCATTAGATTGTTTAGACTCAAAAGGTGAATGAAGAAAGAAAGAATAGATAAGAAATAAGAGAGTACCTTTTTTGATTGATAGCTAGTAGCTTGTGAAATCATTGCTGAGTACATATTTTCTGATATATATCTCAAGTTAGCTAGCTCTGTCTGGGTGTGTTATCTTACTTTTTGTATTGTCGTCAAATCATGATTTATGTCTCTCCTATTGCTTTTATCAAAGAATATTTACTGTTTCTAGGTTTGCACGATCTTGAGATGTATTTTGGACTTGGTTTAACCTTCTTTACTCCTTGTTTAATAGGTTTTGGCATGCTCAACTAGTATTCAAGTTACTTCACCCGTCTCTACTGCCTCAAAATTTCTTCCATGCATTCGTTCGGGCAGTCACACTGACATTGGACCTCGCAGATCCAATGAGGATGAACACATTCGGATTGATGATCTATCTGCCCAGTTGGGTTCTCAATACAAGTGGTTGCTGCCGAGTTCCTTTTATGCTGTGTTTGACGGCCATGGAGGCTCTGATGCATCAGCTTTTGTCAAGAATAATGCAATGAGATTATTTTTTGAAGATGCCGATTTACCACAAACATCTGATATTGATGACGTATTCTTGGAAGACTTGGAGAATTCTCACCGGAAAGCATTTTTGCAGGCTGACCAAGCATTGGCGGATGAATGTAGTGTCAGTGACTCTTGTGGAACAACTGCTCTGACTGCCTTGGTACTGGGAAGGCATCTATTGGTAGCAAATGCTGGTGACTGTCGTGCAGTTCTCTGTAGGAAAGGAGCTGCAGTTCCAATGTCTCAAGATCACAGGCCGAGTTATTTACCAGAACAGAAAAGGGTTGAGGATTTAGGTGGCTACATCGAGTGTGGGTACCTTAATGGTGAACTAGCAGTCACACGAGCACTTGGAGACTGGTACATGAAATTTCCCTCTGGGAGTCCGTCGCCTCTCACTGCTGAGCCTGATGTTCAACAAATGTTATTGACAGAGGATGACGAGTTCTTAATCATTGGTTGTGATGGAATTTGGGATGTTATGTCAAATCAGGAGGCTGTGAGCCTTGTTCGCCGCCTGCTAAGACAACATGATGACCCGCAAAAGTGTGCCGAAGCTCTAGTGGATCAAGCATTGCGCCTGGATACATTTGACAATCTCACTGCGATCGTAGTGTGCTTCTCTTCCCCTGCTGAACGCAGAGAGTCGGTCCCTTCTCAGCGGCCAAGGTTGAGGTGTTGCAGCCTGTCTGAGGAGGCCCGGAGTAGGTTAAGGAGTTTGTTACAAGGCAACTGAAATGCAAATTGTAATTGTTTTTTGGCCCAAGCAAAACAACTGCCGAATGTAAATAACAATATTTTTGCTGATTAATATTAATCAAATTATTTTGACGATATAACTACTTTTTTTTGTTCTTATTCGTAAGCTTGATTTAGTAATTTTGTCGTACTATTGTTCCTCCATTCTTCAAAAGAAGAGATAAAAAGACGAAATTTATCAACATATTATGTTTTTTAATAAAAATTGAAAAACGACCATTGTTGGAACGATGAGAAAAATGCAGTATGTAAAAACATTTTTTTGATAGGAAATAAATAAATATATAATCCTATTTTTATATAAATAAGAAAATAAAAAGTGGAAACCTCCATTGTTGAAAAGAAGGGAAAATAGTAGCTTTTTTGTTAAAAAAGAAATTAAATATACAATCCTATGGAATTGGGATTATTGCAAGTCGAATGGAAGTTTTATTTTGGGACAAAATATTATAGTAAGCATTATATTATAATTATTAGTATTATTTTTGATTGGATAAGAAGAAGAGCTTATTTGCTCTCAATACTGAGTAGTGTTGTGAAGGTAGGCGATCTAATCCAAATTATCACTTGAAATTGTCCACCTTCCATATTCTTTTTAAAAACAAAAATACAAAAAAAAAAAAAAAAAACCATTTTTTTTACGATCAAAACCTGTTCCCGTTTTAATATTTTAATCGAGAAGACCATAAATAGGACTGTGAAGGGCTGCGCAGACTTTTCATCGTCTTGGTAGACCAGAAAAAAGGGGAGGAAAAAGAGGTAGTAGGAGCATCCCGATCCCAATTTGAATTTGATTTGCGTAGCTGCGAAAATGTCGATGGCGAGCTTTGCCAGAAGAAAAGGGACGCTTCTCTCGATGCATCTCTCCAACTATAGTAACAAGTCAGGCGATGCTTTTCGTTACTCTTTTTCTCTCAACTCTTTCTCCAGAGCCTTTGCTTCTTCCTCTGATGAGAACGACGTCGTCGTCATCGGCGGCGGTCCCGGCGGTTACGTCGCAGCCATCAAGGCCGCTCAGCTCGGTCTCAAGACCGCCTGTATTGAGAAGCGTGGCACTCTCGGCGGTACTTGCCTCAACGTGGGTTGTATTCCGTCTAAGGTATTACACTTTCTGATTTCCGATGATGCGTGTTTGTTTTTTAGAGTTTGCAATTAGTTATCAGATCTGATTGGTTGAATTGCACACAGTTTAATTTTATTGTGTGCTTGATGAGTAGATGAATTCTTAATTTCAGTTGGATAACTTATGTTTGTGAAGATAACTCGCTACTCATATAATTGGGTTCACGATCTAGGATTTAGGTCTTGTGAGGGCAAGATAGAACAGTAAAATTATTGAATGAAAGTACCAAAAAAATTAAGTAGGGTATATTCAATAAAGACTTTTAAATACTTTTTTTAAGTAACAGACTTTTGCAGAGTTTGTGAATTTTAGAGACTTTCAAAGATTTTTAAAATTACTTTCAAAGACTCAAAATAAGTGACAAACTTTTATAGACTTTTTATTAAGATTTTGATAAACATTTGTATATTTTTAATATATATTTCATCATATATTAATTGTTAAAAAGTCAACAAAGATTTTATATTTTAGATAAAATGAGTACGATATAAAATAATATTACAATATTTTGACCATGTCATAGCCTAATTTGAAATAAAAGGCATTGTTAAAGCTGAATTATTAGATCATACCTAGTGTATTACAAGGAAATGTCATATTTTATAATTTTTATATTTCACAAAAAAAGTCATTTTCTACTAACAGTAAAATAAAATAATAATTTTGATTTTAAAATTGTTCATTGTCGTTTTCCTATCAAGTCATTATTACTAAATTAACAAATTTATTACTTTTAAAAATAAACATAAAACAAAATATCTCCTTAATACTTACAAATATAATAAATGAGATTTTTTATGGGAGAGAATAAATATAAAATTATATTAAAATATTTGCTATCTCCATTTATACCATTGGTTCTATTTGTAACTCTTATGCTCTGTTTCTGAGTTTTAAAATGGACAGAAAAAAAAAATGGACGAAAAATTTAAATTTTCTTTTCAATTCTTATGTTTCTGTGTTTTTTAATAAACATAAAATAAAAGAAATGGATAGAAAACTTGACCAACCACTTTTTCTGCCAAAGTTTTCTGTTCAAGACTCAAAAACAGAGTGTTAAAGCTACTCCCTCTTTTTAATCCCTTCTCCTTTTTCTCTCTCCTCACCTGCTATAATAGCTCTTTTTTTTTTGGAATTTTTATTTTGAGAGGACTAAGGTAGAGAGAGAAAGTGAGACTAATATATATATATATATATATATATATATATATATCTATATATATATATTGTTTTCTTTTCTCTTTTTTGTTTGTTCTCCTCTATCTCTCTCTTTCTCCTCTATTCATTTTCTCCATTTTTCAAATATTTAGAAGTCTTTGAAAGTCTTTAAAGATGATGTCAGACTTTGGATATGTGTATTTCTCCTTCTAAAGTCTATTAAACTCCACCATTTGATAGAAATCTAAAAAATCAATTACTTTTTAAATACCAAAATACTTTTATAGACTTTATAAAAGTCTCAATTCAATACCACCTAACTTTTAAAGACATTACAAAAGTTGTAATTGAATACCAGTAAACTTTTATAAACTCTTTAAATATCTTGATTGAATACAACCAAACTTTTAAAGTCTTTAAAAATATTTAAAAGTCTTAATTGAATACACCCTCCTAAGTCTTTAAGCAAATATACATCTTTAATGATATACTCCTACAGAATAAAACTCGTAAAAAACAAAATCTTTAAGCAAATATGCATCTTTAATAGCACTCCCTCCGTTCAATAAGAGTTCCAACTGATTTGTTTCCTTGGCAATTTGGGAAATCTAGAATTTTAGAATTGATGTGAATTTATTTGAAATTGATCAATGCAATAGTTAATATTGTAAACTATCTAATAAGTAATCTTGTATTATTTTCAGTAGCTAAATTTGTCACATCAATTTCAAATTTGTTAATATGTCAAATTAACTTTTAAAAGTAAAAAATAATCTTTTATTTTGGAATGGAGAGAGTACTTAAAAAGTGTTACGAAGTTCAAATTTGTAATTTCGAAAATTGATATAAATTCACATCATAAAGGAATTTAGGATTTCATTCTGTGGAATGGAGGACGAGAGTGCTTTTTATGTAATGGATTCTTATTAGGATATGCTTGGCATCTGCTTGCAGAAACCAACTCCAATATGGTTTCCAGAAAATTGCTGAAACTGTATGATTTATGCAGGAAACTTGTGTGACCTAGTATGCTGTCGAACTTTCAGGTTTAGTTTAGGCATGTAACCATGTTATTAAATATTTAGAATTTAATGTAGCTGTAGCTGGCTTCATAACTCTACATCTACGTGACTGATGTAAGATCGCAGTTTACTCAGTTTGAATAACTTTCTTATATTTAATCCTTATCACTTTGTTTTTCAGGCACTTCTTCATTCCTCACACATGTATCATGAAGCGAAGCATTCTTTTGCGAACCATGGTGTGAAGTTCCCTTCGGTTGAGATTGATCTACCTGCCATGATGGCCCAAAAAGACAAAGCAGTGGCTAACCTGACACGAGGTGTTGAGGGTCTGTTTAAGAAAAACAAGGTAACCTATGTTAAAGGCTATGGCAAGTTTATCTCCCCTTCTGAGATCTCTGTTGACACGATTGAAGGTGGGAACACTGTAGTGAAAGGCAAGAATATAATCATTGCCACTGGCTCTGATGTCAAAAGTCTACCCGGTGTCACCATTGATGAAAAGAAAGTTGTATCATCGACAGGTGCTTTAAGTTTACCAGATATCCCTAAGAAACTTGTAGTGATTGGAGCTGGCTATATTGGCCTTGAAATGGGCTCCGTGTGGGCTCGTCTTGGCTCAGAAGTTACTGTTGTTGAATTTGCACCAGATATCGTTCCAACAATGGACGGTGAAGTTCGTAAGCAATTTAAACGTACCCTTGAGAAGCAAAAGATGAAATTCATGCTTACAACTAAGGTGGTATCGGTGGACACTTCTGGTGATGGTGTTAAATTGACCCTTGAACCAGCAGCTGGTGGTGATCAGAGCATTCTTGAAGCAGATGTGGTTCTTATTTCTGCCGGTAGAACTCCATTCACGGCTGGACTGGGATTGGACAAGATAGGAGTTGAAACTGACAAGATTGGTCGGATCCCTGTCAATGAACGTTTTGCTACAAATGTACCAGGAGTGTATGCTATTGGTGATGTTATCCCGGGGCCAATGTTGGCTCACAAGGCAGAAGAGGATGGGTTTGCATGTGCCGAATTCCTTGCAGGCAAAGAAGGTCACGTGGACTACGATCTGGTCCCTGGCGTTGTTTATACACACCCTGAGGTGGCATCTGTTGGCAAGACTGAAGAGCAGGTTAAGACGTCTGGGGTTGAGTACCGTGTTGGAAAATTTCCTTTGCTAGCAAACAGCAGGGCCAAGACAATTGATGACGCAGAAGGACTGGTCAAGATACTTGCTGAGAAGGAGAGTGATAGGATATTAGGTGTACACATCATGGCCCCAAATGCTGGGGAGCTTATTCATGAGGCAGTGCTGGCCTTGCAGTATGGGGCGTCAAGTGAGGACATTGCACGCACCTGCCATGCACATCCTACAATGGCTGAGGCCTTGAAGGAGGCCGCCATGGCCACTTATGACAAACCCATTCACATTTAGTAGGTGTGCTGCTATGCATGCTCTTGTTTTTCTTGTGCTAGTATTTCTCTTGCGAATTTTGGAATGATCTAGGAAAGCATTCTGTTTCCTTCCTGTCAGTTGAGTATATTAAAATGCTTTGTGCAAAAAAATTGATTTTCTTCTTTCCTTTGTTTTGGAGTCGTACTAAATCTGATCCTCCTTTGTCAGCATATTGAATTACTCAATAACAACATGAGTTGCTGGTTATATCACTTATTGATATATAGAATTGATCCTGTCCGGGAGTCCCGGACAGGCTAAAAATACGGATTATTTTTTTATTTATTTTTTTTAGAACAACTAAAAAAAAAATTATGAAACTTGAATTTTTAAATAATATAGTATTTTGGGTATGATTTAGATACATATAAAAAAAAGTTCGGATTTTGTTATGGTCCGAGAGTCCGGATCTGATCCAGACTCTATATATATATATATATATATATATATATATATATATATATATATATATATATAAAAGCTGTTTAGTGTCATTTTCTTGAACATTCCAGTGAAACTAATTAAATATTTATAGGTTATTCAATACATTTGATTATCTAAATAGCTTGATTTTTCATTTGTATCGAAGATGGACAGATGCGTCTTTTAGATGGAATCCAATATAAACTATTATGATATAAAAGGAAAATTTCACTTTTTTCCATCTTGAATATTCCACTTATTTTGGGCCTTTTTATCTTTTGATTTAGCCAGTATTTACTCCTCATCTTTGACTTTGGGGATGTTTGATAAAAATTGAATGAATTTGAATCTGTATGAGCTGAATCTGAATCTGAATGAACTGAATCTTAATGAAAAAAACTGTTTGATAACTGACATATCTTAAAGATCTGAATAACATATTTTTAATATTTTACTCCTCTGAAAAAATTCAAAGTTGTTGTAAATTTATTTAATATTACATAATATAATAGATAATATTTTTTTATTATTATTTTTAATTTTTTTTACTTCATTCAGCCAACCATTCAGCCATTCAGACCAAAAATTCGGACTTAACCATTCAGCCAACGCATCTGATCGATTCAGCCATTCAGACGATTTTTTTTTTAAACAAACGCACTTAATGATTCAGCCACTTACCGATTCAGCCATTCAGACCCATTAAGTTCTAAACAAACAGCCCCTTACTTAGCATTTAGTGTGGTCGTTTAGATAACATATTTAGATATGAAGCAAGTTTAAATAAATATCAAAATTATCTAATATTAACCTTGAAAAATATGAAGCAAGTTTAGATAACATATTTACCTAATATTAACCTTGAAAAATATCAAAACTAATCTAATAAAAAGGTGTCATTGCTAATGCAAGTGTTGTACCATTTGGAGAGGCAAATAGAAAACTTTAACAAACAAATATTTTAATTAATTTTTAATAATAATGTTATCACTAGATTCTCATAATTTAAAATGAATAAATCTATTCAAGTTGTAATTAACAAATATTTTAATTAATTTTTAATAATTATATTTATTTTGCATCAATTTTAAAATTTATCAAATAAATTTCAAAAAGTCAAAAATATATATTTCTAATTTTAAAATAGAGGGAATATATTTTTTTGTTGTACCGTTATTGAAGTATAAGAAAAAATTAACAAAAATATTTTAATGCGAAAATCTCTAGTTACTAAAAATGTTAGATTAAAAAAATATATTTTAAATTTTAACATATAGTACCACCGATGCCTCTACGTGGAATACACCGAATCAAGAATATGATCGCCTATACAGACACAAACTCTTTTACAAATATTTTACATACAGCTGATGTGGCATACTCCACCTCAGTGTATTGATCAACAAATTGTTTCAATGTAATCTTCGGTTCCACACAATATGCTGAGATGGAGTATGCCACATCAGCAGTTTGTAAAATATTTATAAAATAATTTGTGTCTCTACCATTATTCTTCTATTTTGAGCTTGGTTTTCGTTCTCTCCGTTTTTTCTTCAGCCAAAACCCTAGTAAAACCTCACAGCTTGCAGTCAAGTGTACCATTAGAATTTGCGAGCCTTTTTAGAGCACGATGTCGAAGGCTTCTCCGGCAATCAGTGTGACGGAGATAGAAGGAAGAGGAAGGGCTCTGATTGCCTCACAGCAGCTAAAAGCCGGCCAAATCATCCTCATCGACACTCCAATCCTCGTCTACTCTGTTCTTCCTTTTTCCAGCGATTCTACAACACCATCTCAACAACAACAAATATATTGCTCCAATTGTTTCAAATTAATCAAATCCCAAAAACCCTCAATCATTTCTTGCCCTTCGTGCCCTTCAACTATCTTTTGTAGTCCTAATTGCCGCTCTATTTCTCTATCTTCTTCTCATTCCCCTTGGGTCTGCCAAGCCCTATCCCACCTTCGGGATGCCCTCCTAAATCACCACCATTATAATCATGATCTCCATATTCAAGCCCGATTCCTAGTCGCCGCCTATAATCTCGCCGTCGTCTCACCTCCGGCCTTCGCCACCCTCCTTTCCCTTCAAGGCCAACTTTGGAATCACGATTCGGCCCATTTCCTACATTCCCTCATCTCTTCTCTTTGCCCTCCGCCGCAGCTGCCCCAGGGTTTTGGGTTCTCGGTGGAGCTGACGGCGGCGCTGCTGGCCAAAGACAAGCTGAATGCGTTTGGATTGATGGAGCCTTTTGCTGAGGACAGAGAGAGATCAGTTAGGGCTTATGGTATATACCCAAAAGCCTCTTTCTTTAACCATGATTGCCTGCCCAATGCCTGCAGGTTTGATTATTTGGATTCTGATTCTGCTAGTAATACTGATATGGTTATTAGGGTGATTCATGACCTTCCTCAAGGGAGGGAAATTTGCCTTAGTTATTTTCAGGTGAATCTCAAGTACTCTGACAGGCAAAAAAGGCTGAGGGATGATTATGGTTTTACTTGCGACTGTGACCGCTGCAAGGTTGAGGCTAATTGGTCCGACGAAGATGAGGGTGGGGAGGCCATGGATGATGAGGAGGAGCAGCTGGAGGAATGCAATGATGACGTCCAAATGGCTGATGATGAGGAGCCAGAAGAAGAAACTAATGATCAGAGTAATGATTTTCCGCACGCTTATTTTTTTATTAAGTACATGTGTAATAGAAACAACTGCTGGGGCACATTGGCTCCCCTGCCCCCATCAGATTCCAGTTCTAATTTGATGGAGTGCAATGTTTGTGGCAACTTAACTAAAGAAATATGATGAGGTGGTTGATGGATGGCGATGAGTGATGATTGATTGGAGTGAAAGGATGAAATCTTCGGTTCTTTCTGCCCAATTCTAGAAGATTTTCTTTTGAGGACATCTTTGTAGAATGACCATTGCTTCCTTGAAGAATGATCATTGCTTCTTTATGTATGTTTGTAGGTGGTGTTAATTTTGTACTATGAATGTTTGTTCCCATAAATATGCAATCTTTAGGTTTCAAATTTGCATTCTTGCTGGTGTAGTTTATACTAATTTCCCCCAAAGTCTGATGTATTGTAAAATTGCATTGTCATAATGAAAATTTTGGGATGATGTTGATTCTTCATACATTTTTTAAGTTAGCATACTGGTGTTACATTACACCTAAGCTTCTGGAACTTGTATCAATCCAAGTATTGAGTCTCCAATAAACTCACACCAGATATGTTATTTTCAAGACATGCTTATGGTATTTAATTGCTAAAATCTGATTATATTATTCTGGTTTCTGGAATCTGATTGCTAGAATGTAATTGCTAAAATCTGATTCTGTACTTTAATTATCATTTTTCATTAAAGCTATGAACATATATTCTTAAATTAACTATTATAATCCATTGAATCTGATTATAGTAATCTGATAGTCATAATCTACTCCCTCTATTCCTTTTATTTGTCTTTTTAGAGAGCGGTAACTTGGTTTCTTATATTATCCCTCCATTAAATACTAAATTATTTCTCTTTCATCTTTTTAAAGGGTAATACTAAAATTTTATACCTATTTTGATCAATCAAATAAAGCAATATTTACATTTCTTTATCTTTTTGTTTTCCCTTAAAACGTCAATTATAGAAGAACGGAGGGAGGGAGTACAATATCGAAATAGAAGATTTCACCTGAAAATGGTATCTTCTTTCTTGAGTTCCTCTATAGTGATTTCAACCTTGCTTCTGCTTCTGTCCATCATCAGTCCGTCCACTAACAAAAGCATAATCCAAGTAGCTTTTACCGACCAAAAAAGAAGAAGCAGAAAACAATCTTATCCCTGCCATTTGCCAGGCTACCCTAGATCCAGACCAAGTCTTTATCATCCGCCCCTCGGTGTGCCACAGCAACTCTTGAAGGCATGAGGGAAAAACAAGTGCTAAGATCGTAATACTTTTGGCGCTGACAACTGACCTTACGCTGCTGGAGCGTTACAGAAATTGCGCTACCTATTATGATATAGCTGCCCACAATCTTCAAGAAGCAAAAGATGAAGTGAATTATCATATTCCTGATTATGGTGGCGCTAAGGTTAATGCAGTAGGAGTCAGTGGTGAAGCCGTTATGTGTGAGAAAGTATTTGCTTTACAGCAGCCACCATACGTCCATACCCATATCCTACAGTTACGTACTTTTTGTTTCCCTATTAGGTTCTCTATGTTATCTTAGTTTGACTATATTATAATCTGCTACACAAAATTGACATTGTTCGGGATGATCATAAGAGAAAGAAACCCAATTGACCAGCACATAAGAACTTCATACAAAAGATACAAAAATTATATTGCATAAATCACAAAAAATCGTCTCTTACATATAGAGCAGCCTCTTAAAAACAATTGACAAAGCATCATGCATGCAACAAAATGAAGATATATATATATATATATATATATATATATATATATATATATATAACATTAAATATGAAAAGTTAAAAACAGATCGGATAAATTTTGGTAAAAATAATACTTTTGCATGGATTTTTTTTCTCATCTGGGTCACATTTCTTCAAGTCCTACAATTTTTTTTAAAAAATTAATGGACCCACATATAAATATATCAATTTGTTATATTATCTTATGGAACTTTGTTACTATCTACTCATTTCGGTCCCTTAGAAGTCGTTTTAGAAAAATTGTTTTTTTCTCTTAATATAAGTCGTTTGAAAATTTCAAGTAAGTATTAATGGTTTAATTTCTAATATTACCCCAAGTATAGAATATTACTACTTTGGTTCTCTCACTATTTTTTGTCCAATAAATAATACTTTCTTTTTCCGATATAAGGACAATAAAGACAATTTATATTATACTTAATGCTATACAATTATTTTTTTAATACTTGTACAACTTATATTAATATTAATAACGTACCATTTATTAATAATAAATACACACTGCCTGTATAAGAACTCTAGTTTCATGCACTAGTAAATACACAGAAGAAAGAAAAAACAAAACAAGAATGCCTCTTTCTTTTTCTTTTTCTTTCTTTCTTTACTACATGTTACTGCTCACTTTTCTTACTTGTGTTTATCCATCCTTCATTTGCAAGGCCAAGCAGAATTGACTGCTCACACTTGGCCTCTAAAGTTTGTCGTAAGACTCAAATTAATAATTCCGGGATTCTGCACCGATCTTTTTTTGTCCGATCCTCGACCGGCCAACCCGACCATCCCTGTCCTTGGGGAAATCACATGTGAAAAGGCCATTGCCACTGCCACGGCCATGCTCGAATTAAGATTCAGGCACTTGTTGAGCAAACAAAAGATGCTCAGCTTATAGGTCATTTCCATTGTTGTACTGATAATTATAATGATGCTGTCCGTATGTAATATTTCTATAAGCTTGACTGCACCAACAACGCAGCCTCAGGTGCCGATGTCCGCGGTTGTGAACAGTGCTTTAGTCAACCACCATTCCCTCTTTTCGATGATAACTATATATATAATTTGGATCGGAGCTTCTTAATTAGTGAAATAATTGCTGCATGATATATATTTCACTTGTTCCAATAATTAACAATATAATTCTACAATTTAATTCATATATATATAAGAATTTATGAGCTACGTACACATCATATATATATATATATATATATATATATATATATATATATATATATATATATACTAGTACCTAGCTAGTTTGTGTTCCGTTAATTTTGTGTTCGTTAGATGATAAAGATATTATAAAAAGTAATGGAGCCATTTACATTTCAACAATCAAAATGAATACACAATATAAGACTAGCTACTTTACATGCATGAAAGTAAGCTAAACAAGATCGATCGGGATCACAATCCAAATAGCTAGGATTTAACAGCTTTAATTAGTTGTTCTGTTGGAATTAACCCCATCCCAAAGTATCATACGTACTCACCAAAGTCTACTAACCAAGTCCGACTGTGACTGCATAACAACTGTAGTTGATATATGCTTCCACGGGGCCTCCCAAATAACCAAATAGGTTCTTGCTGGTGAAGAAATATTGTTGGTTCGTACCGAGGAGAAGTGACAATGTTGAAAGACAAATCCCCAGTTTTGTAATTTGGAATTCTCCTTTCATGTCCCGATTTTACAATATTATTTTCAGGATGAGGATCAGTACTGTCGACGAAAGATCTTTACAAGTGGTATTGCCTTTTTTCATTCACGCGATATTGTTAGATCGGACTTTCGCGATTCTTCACTGTTACCCCTGTGGGAGTCTGGGTGGTGTCTCAATCCAAGTGTGGCTGACCTGACTCATATTTTACTCTGTACTATAATATTCTATTGTGTAGAAACAAAATTTATTGCAAAACTATAAACGAGATAAAAAAAATTATAAAAAGAAAAAAAATATTAGAATGATTTTTTTTTTAATAACTTGAGAAAGATTTGGAATAATTTTTAAGTGTCAAACTTATTTGGATTTACAATATATTTATAGGTTTCCAAGTACATACATATATTTTTGAAGAGATACATCCTTTTAAAAATGTATTTTAAATATGAGAGATATATTATTTTGAAAGAATATGTAGAACCAGTCTTATCAATTTGAACCATATATTGTATCGATTCAGTTGTTTCATCATGAACCATTGCATGAGTACAATATATTAGTATTTCTTAACCCGAATCAATACATTACTTATCCTCTTGTTTAAAGAGTTATAACCTTCAAACCAACCAGCACATCTATTGATTTTTAATTACAGGCCCATATAAAATACTCTATCCGTACCTAATTATTTAACGTCTTGGAATTTTTTATTTGTCCCTAATTATTTGATGTTTGTTCAAATCTAGGAGAATTAATGACAATATTTTCAAAATTACCCCTCATTACTCTACCTATTGCTTGATACTTTAAACTCTTTCTCTTTCCTTATCCCAACAAAACTCTTCTTATCCCAACAAAAGATTTAAGGGTATTATAGACAATTGAGTACTATATTTAATATTTTCTAATCATTATCTTAATTCTTGTGTTCACCTCTAAAACGTCAAATAATTAGGGATGGAGAGAGTATTTATTATATATATACTTTTCAGATTTAAAAATATGTACTCCCTCCATTCCTAAATTAGTGACGTTTTGGAAGAAAAAATTTATTTCAAATTATCTGTCGTTTACAACTTTCTCGGAGAATAAATTATTTACTTTCCTATATCACCCTTACCTTCTCTTATTGTTCCAAGAAATTCTCACACTTAGTATTAATAGTTTTTAATTTTTCATAAAGGGGTAGTGATGAAATTTCACACAGATTTTAATTACTCCCTCCGTTTCTAAAAGATTATCGTTTTAGGAAATAATTTTTGCTCTAAAAAAATTATCGTTTTGAGTTTATCAATACACATTATGTAAGACCCCGAATTTTATGAAATAAAAGTATTCAATTTTTCTTATAATTACAATTTAGTTAATGGTTAAATTGATAAAAAAAAAATTAAAGTTATGGGTGAAATGTGAAAATTGTTCAAAATAAACAAGTGGTTATAAAATAATCATTGTTGTCGGGGAATATTCGTTTGGTCGTGGAATATTCTTTCTGCCGGGGAATATTCGTACGACGACGCAGCTATTTGTGGGCCCCATAACGAATAACTGTCGGATGAAGAAAACGATAAATTTGAGTTTTTACAAATAACGGCGTAGTTGTTACCGTTAACACTGTTGGAATACCCGGTGGTTAAAATACAGTAATACGCGTTATTGCACAGTAGCACACGGTATTGCATAGTATTTTTGAAATTATTGATTCTTACGTAAGAAGGCACTACTCAATAATTGTTACAGTAGTTACTGTTCAATATTTTATTTTATTGATTCAATAATTGTTGCGTTGATATTTTATATTATTGTTGTTTCAATAATTGTTGCTGCACAGTATTTGTAAGACCCCGAATTTTATGAAATAAAAGTATTCAATTTTTCTATTCAGTAAATGATTAAATTGATAAAATTTTAAAGTTATGGGTGAAATATGAATTTTTTTTCAAAATAAGCAAGTGGTTATAAAATAATCATTATTGTCGGGGAATATTCGTTTGGTCGTGGAATATTCTTTCTGTCGGAGAATATTCGTACGACGGCGCAGCTATTTGTGGGCCCCATAACGAATAACTGTCGGGTGAAGGAAAATGACAAATTTGAGTTTTTACAAATAACGGCGTAGTTGTTACCGTTAACACTGTTGGAATACCCGGTGGTTAAAATACAGTAATACGCGTTATTGCACAGTAGCACACGGTATTGCATAGTATTTTTGAAATTATTGATTCTTACGTAAGAAGGCACTACTCAATAATTGTTACAGTAATTACTGTTCAATATTTTATTTTATTGATTCAATAATTGCTGCGTTGATATTTTATATTATTGTTGTTTCAATAATTGTTGCTGCACAGTATTTTCTATTATCATATCAATAATTCATATTATTTGAATAGTATTATTAGACAGCATTATTGGCAATGTCTAGAAAGTTCTGTCTAAGGAGAGGTTTGGTCATCTAATTGCGCGCCAGTAAGGAGAAATTCTTATTGGAAAGCCCCCTCTTTCCTGGGAACGGCCTGGTTGTCATAAATGTGATTCTGTAATATTATTTGTGAATAATTAATTATTGATTCATATGATAAGGAAATATTTATTTTATGTGGATATAAATGAGGGATATATTTTTGTGGTTAAAAATGATGGAGTTAATGTTGAGGTTTTTATCAGTATTTTTATCTGAATGGAGGTATTAAAAATCAGGGTTTTTGAGATATTTTGCGAGGGTTATAATTTTTAATCCGACCGGTAGATCGTGGTAATTTTTGGATATGTTATACATATATAAGTTGAGTATATGTCCACAAATTTTGAACCGTTAAAAATGAACGCATGATTTGTTATGAATTTTACGAGATGACTGGTTCAGAAATTGTTGAATTTTCGGAGTTTATCATTTTAGTAGAAAATTCTAGAATTGGTGGGCTCCACTTGTGGTTGGTGAAGAAATGTGCTGAATTATATTTCAAATCTGGTGGGTGGGAATAGTAGCAGGTAAAGCCATCAGGTTGCAGGTCAAACCTACCAAAATTTTCCTATAAATAGAGGGCTAAGTTAGAATTGAAAATCACACCAGAAACATAAGCTTTCTCTCTTTCTCTCTCTATATTATGAAGCATATTTTATGAGTTTTTAGATACTTGGTGAGTTGCTATTCATTAGTGCAAGTTTCCTTCAGCATCATATCTGATATCCAGTCAGAAGTACTACTCTTTTGAGGTAAGGGATAGTAAGGGATAGTAAGGGATATTAAGGGATTTTAAGGGTTGTTATGATTTTCAGTTTCGTAATTTTTCTGATCTTCAAAAATTCTGGAAAAATTTGAAATGATATTTTGATGAGTTTTCTTGATTGTGTCCAAAAATGGTGATTTTTGGATGTATAGATTGAGAGTTATGAATTTTATGAGAAAAGACTATTTTAGAAGTAACAGTTTATAATTCCTTGTGGTTAACTCCAAAATTGATGAAATTTTTATTGGGAATACATGTATATGATAGAAGTATACTCTGTAAATTTCAGAATTTTTAGACAAAAGTACAATTTTTGATAAATGTCTAAATATTCGGCTATTTTGGCCATATGAAAAATAGTAAATGACTTTTAAAAATTCTGAGAAAAATATATGTTCACTATGGGACTATATTGTGCTAAATTCCAAAAAAAAAATATTTTTGGAACGGATTTGGTATTTTTCATGAAAATGGTCTAGTTATGAGTAAATGAATTAAATATGTTTTGTGAAGAAAGAAAATTGGAAAATAGGATTTTATGGCTTGAGAATCCTATATGAGGTATATGCAGATTTTTGATGAGGGTTTTGGTTATTGATGATGAAATTGTAAGAGTTGGCATTTTATGATGATTAAATGCATTAATTAGTAAAGTGTAAACAATTAAAATAAATTGTTTATAAATTTAAGTAATGTTATTCTTTCAATATCATTATACAGAAATATTGGTATGTATTTTATTGTGGAATTTCTATCTTTTGTGTCGGGGTTACTATTCATGAGTTACTATTCACGAGTTACTATTCACGATAAAAATTGGTTTCTTTTTTCTAACCAAATTATAGTTGATTTATGAATATTACTCTTGAGATTAAATCTATATGTTGATTATATTGATTTTATTATCATATATAACATTTTTATAACCCTGATGTTGAAATTCTCTTTCACTGGAGTGTAAAGATGGGTAGATTATTGGTATGATCATGACTAGGGTTCTCTTTGGCCTGTAGTGCAAAGTTGAATTGTGACTGGTATGATCATGACCATTGAATTTATAATTGAATATCTTAAGCTTAAGTGCAAAGGTGAATTGATCAACATGGTTATAATTATTGTTTATATAAATTCTGAAATGATTATATATTTCTTTGAGATATGAATATATTTGGCCTGTAGTGCAAATATGAATAGTTGATGAATATCTTTGGCCTGTAGTGCAAAGATGAACTGTTGTTGAATATCTTTGGCCCGTAGTGCAAAGATGGTTTGTTGATGAATATCTTTGGCCCGTAGTGCAAAGATGGATTTGTTAGTATGATTATAAACAGGAATTGTGATTTGGTATAACCATGATCTTTGATGTTTCAGGTAAAGACAGGTGATGAAAATATTCTTCGTCCTGGGTGCGAAGAAAAATTTATAGTCACAATTATGATTATAAGTTATTCATATGATTGTGGAAAGGAACTGTTGAGTGATGTTACATGGATAAAATATTGTTGGTGGATTTTTAACATGGAGAAGATAATAGACTTTATAGTCTATTTGACTCTTCTAATGGATTGCTCGTTCCGCTGCAACTATGGTTGAAATTTTTATCATTTACCATATGTTCTAAATCTCTGATTTATTGTTGATGAAGGCTATTGATAATTGAATTATCTTTAGTCATGATATTCTTTACTGAGCTAGTTGTGCTCACCCTTTTGCTTCACAATTCCTTTCAGGTAATAAGAGTGTAGCTGGGTCGAGCGAGGGTAACAAGGGAATAAAACGGTGGTCATCATTTAGTAGTTATATTTGGTGAAGAAAATAGGGTGAGGCGAACCCAACGTTGGAAGGGTGTTTTGTCACTATCATACAAGATGTCTAATGACATACAACCTCGTGTCATCATAGGACATGGTTGTTCTCATCCACTTGTCGAGTATATCTACAAGCACTACCTATATAATCTTGGTGTTTGTTTGAAGTATAATTCTCAATTAGAGACAGTGGAGATAATGATAAGTCAAGAGAAGACTCACCATTGGGAAGAATATGATAGTAATCTTCTCATTTTTCTTTGGGGTCTATTGGGTCAACCAAGGATAATTCTGTGGCCATATGATATCTATCATAACCTAGACGCATGGCCTCCCATGTACGAAGGTTTCCTTGAGCACTTCCCAAAGATTCTAGTTTCTAAAACAGTTTTTGACTATACCTTTATGTAAGGGGTTATTGTGAGGTGATGTCCACGGTTGGAACATGAGTCACATTTGGTATATATTTGTATCCAAACTCACAGCATATGTGTTGTTGTATTTTGCACGACAATTGTTGTAATAAAGTTGTAGTTGTTTTCTGTACCATGTATTTGACGACTCAAAATGGGTTGGGTGGAATGGACCTATTTTGGGGTTGTCACAGTATTTTCCTTTATCAGATCAATAATTCATATTATTTGAATAATATTATTAGATGACATTATTGTCAATGTCTAGAAAGTTCTGTCTAAGGAGAGGTTTGGTCATCTAATTGCGCGCCAGTAAGGAGAAATTCTTATTGGAAAGCCCCCTCTTTCCTGGGAACGGCCTGGTTGTCATAAATGTGTTTCTGTAATATTATTTGTGAATAATTAATTATTGATTCATATGATAAGGAAATATTTAGATTATGGGGATATAAATGAGGGATATATTTTTGTGGTTAAAAAATGAAGGAGTTAATGTTGAGATTTTTATCCGTATTTTTGTCGGAATGGAGGTATTAAAAATCAGGGTTTTTGAGATATTTTGCGAGGGTTATAATTTTTAATCCGACCGTTGGATCGTGGTAATTTTTGGATATGTTATACATATATAAGTTGAGTATATGCCCACAAATTTTGAACCGTTAAAAATGAACGTATGATTTATTATGAATTGTAGTGCAAATATGAACTGTTGATAACAAATCATACGTTCATTTTTAACAGTTCAAAATTTGTGGACATATACTCAACTTATATATGTATAACATATCATAAAATTACCACGATCCAACGGTCGGATTAAAAATTATAACCCCCGCAAAATATCTCAAAAACCCTGATTTTTAATACCTCCATTCCGACAAAAATACTGATAAAAACCTCAACATTAACTCCTTCATTTTTAACCACAAAAATATATCCCTCATTTATATCCACATAAAATAAATATTTTCTTATCATACGAATCAATAATTAATTATTCACAAATAATATTACAGAATCACATTTATGACAACCAGGCCGTTCCCAGGAAAGAGGGGGCTTTCCAATAAGGATTTTTCCTTACTGGCGCGCAATTAGATGACCAAACCTCTCCTTAGACAGAACTTTCTAGTCATTGCCAATAATGTTATCTAATAATATTATTCAAATAATATGAATTATTGATCTGATAATGGGAAATACTGTGCAGCAACAATTATTGAACAACAACAATATAAAATTTTAACGTAGCAATTATTGAATCAATAAAATAAAATATTGAACAGTAATTACTGTAACAATTATTGAGTAGTGCCTTCTTACGTAAGAATCAATAATTTTAAAAATATTGTGCAATACCGTGTGCTACTGTGCAATAACGCGTATTACTGTATTTTAATCACCGGGTATTCCAACAGTGTTAACAGTAACAACTACGTCGTTATTTGTAAAAACTCAAATTTGTCGTTTTATTCACCCGACAGTTATTCGTTATGGGGCCCACAAATAGCTGCGCCGTCGTACGAATATTCCCCGACAGAAAAAATATTCCACGACCAAACGAATATTCCCCGACAACAATGATTATTTTATAACCACTTGTGTATTTTGAAAAAAATCATATATCACCCTTAACTTTAACATTTATCAATTTAACCATTTACTGAATAGTAATTATAAGAAAAATTGAATACTTTTATTTTATAAAATTCGGGGTCTTACAATCTCCCCTCCTTATGAAATTTCGTCCCCGAAATTTACGTACCTGGTATTTCGAAAAGTTGAGAATACCTTCCTTTCATTTCAGATTTCATCTTCCCTGTCATCATAATTTCTCCATTGCTCATCTCCTGTATTTCAAATATCATTCTAGAATACAGCTTCAAAACAAGGGTTAATTTAACAAATTAACATATCACATAATATCCCAATATTATGACTGACCAACAAATAAGCTTAGGTAGGACACACTAGCGAAGGATTTACTCATCTCTCCCCTCCTAGTTGTATTCCCCGATCTCCGCCAGAGATCATATCCCTAAGCTCTGATACCAAATGTAACTCTGGACACCAACCTATGTCAGCACCTTACATTGATACCTATCAGTTTGCCACCGCAGAACGGCGTCCCCTACGGAGAGTCTGGCTTCGGTGCATCCCCCATCAACAGGAAGTCACCAGCGAGAGGCTCGGGGCTCTTTACTTATAGTTCTGATACCAAATGTAACAACCCCAAAATAGGTCCATTCCATCTAACCCATTCTGAGTCGTCAAATACATGGTACAGAAAACAACTACAACTTTATTACAACAATTGTCGTGCAAAATACAACAACACATATGCTGTGAGTTTGGATACAAATATATACCAACTGTGACGTTGGACACCATCATGTATCAGCACTTCACAAAGGTACCTTACATAAAGGTATAGTCAAAAACTGTTTTAGAAATTAGAATCTTTGGGAAATGCTCAAGGAAACCTTCGTACATGGGAGGCCACGCGTCTAGGTTATGATAGATATCATATGGCCACAGAATTATCCTTGGTTGACCCAATAGACCCCAAAGAAAAATGAGAAGATTACTATCATATTCTTCCCAATGGTGAGTCTTCTCTTGACTTATCATTATCTCCACTGTCTCAAATTGAGAATTATACTTCAAACAAACACCAAGATTATATAGGTAGTGCCCATAGATATACTCAGCAAGTGGATGAGCACAACCCTGTCCTATGATGACACGAGGTTGTATGTCATTAGACATCTTGTATGATAGTGACAAAACACCCTTCCAACGTTGGGTTCGCCTCACCCTATTTTCTTCACCAAATATAACTACTAAATGATGACCACCGTTCTATTCCCTTGTTACCCCCGCTCGACCCAGCTACACTCTTATTACCTGAAAGGAATTGTGAAGCAAAAGGGTGAGCACAACCAGCTCAGTAAAGAATATCATGACTAAAGATAATTCAATTATCAATAGCCTTCATCAACAATAAATCAGAGATTTAGAACATATGGTAAATGATAAAAATTTCAACCATAGTTGCAGCGGAACGAGCAATCCATTAGAAGAGTCAAATAGACTATAAAGTCTATTATCTTCTCCATGTTAAAAATCCACCAACAATATTTTATCCATGTAACATCACTTAACAGTTCCTTTCCACAATCATATGAATAACTCATAATCATAATTGTGACTATAAATTTTTCTTCGCACCCAGGACGAATAATATTTTCATCACCTGTCTTTACCTGAAACATCAAAGATCATGGTTATACCAAATCACATTTCCTGTTCATAATCATACTAATAAATCTATCTTTGCACTACGGCCAAAGATATTCATTTGTATCACCAGTTGGTCATGTTTATCTCAACATCTGTTCATCTTTGCACTACTGGCCAAAGATATTCAACAACATGTCATCTTTGCACTACGGGCCAAAGATATTCATCAACAATTCATCTTTGCACTACAGGCCAAAGATATTTCTCAACAGTTCATATTTGCACTACGGCCAAATATATTCATCAACAGTTCATATTTGCACTACAGGCTAAATATATTAATATCTCAAAGAAATATATAATCATTTCAGAATTTATATAAACAATAATTATAATCATGTTGATCAATTCACCTTTGCACTTAAGCTTAAGATATTCAATTATAAATTCAATGGTCATGATCATACCAGTCACAATTTAACTTTGCACTACTGGCCAAAGAGAACCCTAGTCATGATCATACCAATAATCTATCCATCTTTACACTCCAGTGAAAGAGAATTTCAACATCAGGGTTATAAAAATGTTATATATGATGATAAAAATAATATGATCAACATATAGTTTTAATCTCAAGAGTAATATTCGTAACTCATGAATAGTAACCCCGACACAAAAGATAAAAATTCTACAATAAAATTCATACCAATATTTCGGTATAATGATATTGAAAGAATAACATTACTTAAATTTATAAACAATTTATTTAAATTGTTTACACTTTACTAATTAATGCATTTAATCATCATAAAATGCCAACTCTTACAATTTCATCATCAATAACCAAAACCCTCATCAAAAATCTGCATATACCTCATATAGGATTCTCAAGCCATAAAATCCTATTTTCTAATTTTCTTTCTTCACAAAACATATTTAATTCATTTACTCATAACTAGACCATTTTCATAAAAAATACCAAATCAGTTTCAAAAATATTTCTTTTCTGGGATTTAGCATAATATAGTCCCATAGTGAACATATATTTTTCTCAGAATTTTTAAAAGTCATTTACTATTTTTCATATGGCCAAAATAGCCGAATATTTAGACATTTATCAAAAATTGTACTTTTATCTAAAAATTCTGAAATTCACAGAGTATACTCCTATCATATACATGTACTCCCAATAAAAATTTCATCAATTTTGGAGTTAACCACAAGGAATTATAAGCTGTTACTTCTAAAATAGTTTTTTCTCATAAAATTCATAACTCTCAATCTATACATCCAAAAATCACTATTTTTGGACACAATCAAGAAAACTCATCAAAATATCATTTCAAATTTTTCTAGAATTTTTGAAGATCAGAAAAATTACGAAACTGAAAATCATAACAACCCTTAAAATCCCTTAATATCCCTTACCTCAAAAGACCAGTACTTCTGACTGGATATCGGATATGATGCTGAAGGAAACTTGCACTGATGAATAGAAACTCACCAAGTATCTAAAAACTCACAAAATATGCTTCATAATATAGAGAGAGAAAGAGAGAAAGCTTATGTTTCTGGTGTGATTTTCAATTCTAACTTAGCCCTCTATTTATAGGAAAATTTTGGTAGGTTTGACCTGCAACCTAATGGCTTTACCTGCTACTATTCCCACCCACCACATTTGAAATATAATTCAGCACATTTCTTCACCAACCACAAGTGGAGCCCACCAATTCTAGAATTTTCCACCAAAATGATAAACTCCAAAAATTCAACAATTTCTGAACCAGTCATCTCGTAAAATTCATAACAAATCATACGTTCATTTTTAACGGTTCAAAATTTGTGGACATATACTCAACTTATATATGTATAACATATCATAAAATTACCACGATCCAACGGTCGGATTAAAAATTATAACCCCCGCAAAATATCTCAAAAATCCTGATTTTTAATACCTCCATTCCGACAAAAATACTGATAAAAACCTCAACATTAACTCCTTCATTTTTAACCACAAAAATATATCCCTCATTTATATCCACATAAAATAAATATTTTCTTATCATACGAATCAATAATTAATTATTCACAAATAATATTACAGAATCACATTTATGACAACCAGGCCGTTCCCAGGAAAGAGGGGGCTTTCCAATAAGGATTTTTCCTTACTGGCGCGCAATTAGATGACCAAACCTCTCCTTAGACAGAACTTTCTAGTCATTGCCAATAATGTTATCTAATAATATTATTCAAATAATATGAATTATTGATCTGATAATGGGAAATACTGTGCAGCAACAATTATTGAACAACAACAATATAAAATTTCAACGTAGCAATTATTGAATCAATAAAATAAAATATTGAACAGTAATTACTGTAACAATTATTGAGTAGTGCCTTCTTACGTAAGAATCAATAATTTTAAAAATACTGTGCAATACCGTGTGCTACTGTGCAATAACGCGTATTACTGTATTTTAATCACCGGGTATTCCAACAGTGTTAACAGTAACAACTACGTCGTTATTTGTAAAAACTCAAATTTGTCGTTTTCTTCACCCGACAGTTATTCGTTATGGGGCCCACAAATAGCTGCGCCGTCGTACGAATATTCCCCGACAGAAAAAATATTCCACGACCAAACGAATATTCCCCGACAACAATGATTATTTTATAACCACTTGTGTATTTTGAAAAAAATCATATATCACCCTTAACTTTAACATTTATCAATTTAACCATTTACTGAATAGTAATTATAAGAAAAATTGAATACTTTTATTTCATAAAATTCGGGGTCTTACAGTTAGCATAGCACTTCGTTATGTAGCCCAACCAGCTAATTCCATGGCCCATTTTAATTAAAAAAAAGGGTCCTTAACACTAATATACAACAATTAGAAAGTATTTACAAAAATAAAACATTCACAAAATAATTACAAAAATAACGCAATAACACAATATTACGTTGCTAAAATTACGGTCATTAACACCCTACACGTCAGTTACCGACTTTTATATTTCCAACCAACCGATCAACAATTCACGCTAATGAAGAAAACAAGCAACTTTCAGATCCGAAAAAACAGAGCAACGACAGATCGGAGAAGACGATTTCTCCTACGACGATGCAACTCTGAGATCGGATAATATCGAAGAAGATCAACAACAACTTCAGATCAACAGCAACTTCAATATCAACAACAACTTCAAGATTAGTAACCAGCCTCGATCTGTAACAAATTTGATTGTTGATTGTTGATTGATTCTTTACATAACCAAACTGAAACCTTTTTTTCTTCAGACCCAAACTGAAACCCTTTCTTCTTCACATCGACGATAAAAAAAGAAGAAGGAAGCTTTGAGGCTATCTCTTTGTCATATTCACTCTGAACTCAGGCATCGGTTGCTGCTTAAAATGGTGAAACGGCGTCGTCGTGAGACAGAGTCTGGTAATGGCACTGCAGAAGGAATAAATTGGTTACTATTTTATTATTGATTTGGTTACTGTATAGTGTTTATTTGGTTGCTGAATACTTTAAATGTTTATTTGGTTACCCCGTGGTTACTATATACTCGTATATTGGTTACCTTTCTTAAGTTTTTCGCTCTTTAATTGGTCACAAAGTCAGTATGCTAACTGTTTTGATTGCAAAATGCATGTAAAAATATGTTTTATATTCTGGTTACTAAGTACATAGAAATTGGTTACTGTTTATTATTGATTTGGTTACTGTATAATGTTTATTTGGTTGCTGTGTAAAATTATAATGGTTAGTGCATAATATTACTTACTAATACTGACTTGGTTATTAAAAAATGATGACTTGGTTACTGACTAATGCTGACTTGGTTACTGTTTAACATTATATTGGTTACTGGCTAATGCTGACATGATTACTATGTAAAATTATAATAGTTACTCATTAGTGATGACCTGGTTACTGTATTAATCTAATTATACTTATACTTATGTGTTTTATATTAATGGTTACTTGTTAGCTACATTGGTTACATTCTTACAATATTTAGCCTTTAGTTGGTAACAATCAAGTTATACTGTTTGGTTTTTACTATAAAAATGCAATGGAAAATGTGTTTATCTTGTGGCTACTAAATAAATATGTGTTGGTTACTGTATAATGTTGTTATGATTATTACTATATAATATTACGGTGTTTATTATTTGTTTGTTTTATTATGATGGTTACTTGTTGGCTACATTTGTTACCTTCATACAACTGTTATAGTTTAATTGGTAATAAATATCAATATACTGATTATTTCCATTGTAAGATGAATGTACAAATATATTTTATGTACTGGTTACTAACATTATGTAGTTTGGTTACTGGCTAACATTGATTTGGTTACTTTACAGTACTTATTCTGTTATCAGACAATGGAATTGATTCCTGTTGTACTTTATTTCAACGGTACATGGACTGATAGTAACCAATACACCAAATTTGAAGTTACCGGCATACTAGTTCCATCAACTTGTTCGCTTGGAGAAATGCAAAACATGATATGCATTGTTCTATCAAATTTAGAGTGTCGAATTCTGGCGTTTCCAGAGCCTAGTTTCATTAGAAACGGGTCAACGATCAAAAGTCACAGCGTTGCTGGTGAACTGCAGGATTTTTTGGTCAAATTCTATCATTTAGACCTTCAAAATTACATGTAAAAATGTAGTTTATATTCTGGTTACTAAGATTATGTAATTTGGTTACTGTCTAATATTAATTTGGTTACTTTATAATGTTTATTCAGTTGTTACATCTCAAACTACTTTTATTTTAATATGAGATCTATAAATGACTATCATATATATAAATGGAAACTCTTAATTGGAGTTTCTTATTCCATCATGATGACAGGGTATAAATAAAATATATACATTTAACACTTTATAACAGTCCTCATACGAACTTATAATTATAATAAAATAGTAACCACATAATTATATGATAGTAACCAGAACAAGTTTTAATAGTAACCAAAATATAAACATCATGTAATGAAACCCAATTTAGACAATTCATGTATACTAAATAATTACATATTAACCAGAATAAAAAATAAAAATAACCAAAATCTCACACTGGGGAAACAATGATAGTAGCCAAACCATAATATAACAGTAACCAAAACATAATAAAGAAGTAACCAAATAGTTATATAAAAGTATCCATAACATGTTTTAATGGTAAACAAAACAGAAACAACCTGTATATCAAACCCAATTTAGGCAACCTATGTATACTCTCACATGTACATTTTAACATTTGATATATGTCATGATACGAGCTTGTAACTATCTGGTTACTACCAAAAAATAAAATAGTTACCCTTTTATGTATGTTTGGTTACCAACTGCAATTTTCAAACAATATATCAGACACAACTTAGAAGTAACAAATACGAACCAACAAACAATGTCAAATAATTGATAATATAATCAAATATGTAATTCCATTTACATAAGCTCCAATAAACATTACATATTTACTAACCATAACAAATGGTTATGAATATCCAACAAAAACCAAGGTACGAAACACAATTCAGAAGGACAAGACAACAACAACCGAACTAATCAAAATCTGTTATAAATCTTCTTGAAACTTTAGTTTTTTGGCTGCTGCTACTTTTTCTTCATGACTGCTCTCATTCTCTAGAAAAGACTTCTGCATTATGTATGAACCTGTGGGAGGAAGAGAAATATCTTGGGATTAGTGAATAGAGAACCCATTAATCATATGTATCATATCATAATATAACATTAACCATACCATAATAAAGTAGTGACAAAAAAATTATATTATATAAACTAATTGTAACCAAAATATAAACAACATGTAGTACAAACCATTTTATGTAATAAACAAACAGTTATATATAATATTAACCAAAACATAATTTAAAGGTCACCAAAACAAAAATATGTATACCAAAAAATATACTAAAGAAGTAACCAAACATTTATATGATAGTAACCAAATCATGTTTTAATGGTAACCAACACATAAACAACATGTAGACCAAACCCAGTTTAGTCAACCAATGTATACTAAGCAAATACATTGTAACCAAAACAACATATAAAAGTAACCAAAAACCCAATTAAAAGAAAAAGAATGGTATCCAAATCATAAGCTAAAAGTAACAAAAAATATACTCATGAAGTAACCAAACAGTTATATGTTAGTAACCAAAACATATATTAATGGTAACCAATACATAAACAACATATAGACCAAACACAGTTTAGTCAACCCATATATATTAAGCAAATACATGGTAACCAGAACAACAAAAAATAGTAACCAGAATCCCAACTCAAGGAAACAAAAATAGAATCCAAATGAGAAACTAACAGTAACCAAAAATATACTAAAGATGTAACCAAATATTTATATGATAGTAACCAAAACATGTAAAAATGGTAACCAATACATAAACAACATGTACACCAAAATCAGTTTAGTCAACCATGTATACTAAGCAAATACATGGTAACCATAACAACATAAAAAAGTAACTAAAATACCAAATCAAGGTAACAAAAATGGTATCCGAATCACAATCTAACAGTAACCAAAACATAATATAGAAGTAACCAAACAGTTATATGATAGTATCTATTTTTTATTGCTTGACGTAGCTACAACGTAAGCACTACATCAAGCCCCCAAAAATTGGTCTTGTGTCAGTATATGATGCAGAAGTAAAATGACAAAATGAAGATGAGACAATCACGATCATTCAAAAGCAGACTATATATGTTAAGAGCCTAAACAATTTGAAAATAATTATCCACTTTAGCAAATATTATGCTGTTAAATGATGTCTATCACAAATAACCCAGTCATGGAGATAAAGAAAAATTCATTCAATAAAAAAATTAACATAAACAGAATGTGGCCAGAAGTACAGACTCATAGTATGACAACATCACTTCAACCATGTACATACCAAAGCAAGAACTCCATCGTCTGAAGAAATAGATTCAGTCCGCTGACGACGAGTGGCTTCAAGAGGAGAGAGAAGTATTAAGGGCGGAGAGAGAAGTAGATTCAGTCCGCTGACGACGAGTTCAAGAGGAGAGAGAGAAGTAGTAAGGGCGGAGAGAGAGAAACCGAACGTGAGTTAAGGGCGGAGAGAGAGAGAGACCGAACGAGAATGAATGTTTGATGAAGATGGAAACTAAATTACCATGTCAACCTATTAATACTAATCCCTTAATTTAAGGACTCCTAATTGTATTAGTATTGTAAATAAATATGATGCAATGTCATATTTTTGTAATTATTTTATGGATGTATGATTATTGTAAGTATTTTTAAAAATGTACTATAATATGTAATTAACCCTAAAAAGAAATTAGATGGGCCATTCCTTTTTAGTAGTTGTAAGACCCCAATTTTTATAAATAAAGATGAATTTTCTATAAATATCATTTTTGAATTTTATGGAGTTAATTTGATATAATGTTATAGTTGTGGGTAATATTTATAAATTTTGCAAAGTAAGAAAGTTGTTATAAAATATTCGTTTGGTCGGAGAATATTCTTTTTGTCGGGAAATATTCGTACGACGGCACAATCATTGGTGGACCCCACAACGGAATTATTGTCGGATTGAGAAAACGACAGAATTATCTTTCTATAAAAATAACGGCTGAGGTGTTACCGTTAAAACGGTTAAAACTGTTGAACTACTCGGTAGTAAAAGTACATTAATACGCGTGGTTGTATAGTAGCACACGGTATTGATTATTGATGCTTACGTGAGAAGTCACTCAGCTATACTCAATTATTGCTACAGTAATTGCTGCATCATATCTCTTAAATTATTGTCATAGTATCATCTGTATAATATGTTATATTATTAAATCAATAATTGAGACGTTGTGGTAAGTTTGGTTATTTTATGGAGGGTCATATGTCATCATCTAAGAGTCTCTTCGTCAATAGTAATTACCGTCGTCAATAGTAATTACCGTCGTCAATAGTATTTACCTTGGTCAATAGTAATTACCTTCGTCAATAGTATTTACCTTGGTCAATAGTAATTACCTTCGTCAATAGTATTTACCTTGGTCAATAGTAATTACTTTCGTCAATAGTAGTTGTCCCTTCAATATTACCAAGAGTCATTTGACCCTTCGTTAAGACCAAGAGTCATTTGACCCTTCGTTAAGACCAAGAGTTACCCTCAGTTTTTCTATAAATAGAGGCCTAGGGCTTCATTATTTTTCACGAATTCATTCAAGCTATAGAGAGAGAAAGTATAGAGAGAATAAGAGAGAGAGAATAAAAGTATTCTGCTACATCACTTTTCCAATATCCAGTTCTTTTAAGGTAGGGAATATTATTTCTTTTATATTCATGAAGAGAACTTCTGTTATTCTATTTGTTATTATTCTGTTGGAATAACCAGTATACGCGGTCTACCCTATACTTGGTGACATTCTTCTATTATTCTGTTGGAACATCCTGTCTGTGTGTTTTACACCGGACCTGGTTCCGTTTATTATTCTGTTGGAACATCCTGTCTGTGTGTTTTACACCGGACCTGGTTCCGTTTATTATTCTGTTGGAACATCCTGTCTGTGTGTTTTACACCGGACCTGGTTCCATTATTTATTATTCTGTCGGAATATCCTGTCTGTGCGTTTACGCCGGACCTGGTTCCATTATTTATTATTCTATTGGAATAACCTGTCTGTGCGGTCTATCGCATGCATGGTGATTTCTTTTGTTATTCCATTCTTTATTGTACTCAGTTGGTTAAGTTTTGACTTCTATACTCCATGAAATTTGTGGAATATCCTTGATAATTGCGGTTCATCTAGTATCTATTCATGAAAATATTCTTCTGATCATTCTTGAATTTTACTCCACAAAGTAGTATCATGTTGACAATTTGGACGTTGTTAATTTTTGGATAAATTAATTCTTGAACTTGTTTTATTGAATTCTTATATCATTGTCATCATCCTCATGTTTATATTCTGTTGAAAGTCATCTGTGGCCTGTAGTGCATAGATGGACTTGGTATGATTATGACCAGGGATTATTCGGTGTAATCATGACCGTAATGTTACAAATGATGTGGTAAAAGTCCTCATTGGCCCGTAGTGCATTGATGGACAGTTGTTGGCATGATCATGACCATTAATGAATATACGAATATCCTTGGCCGTAGTGCAGGGGTGATTCGATGATGTGGATTATTTTATTAAGCTGAGTCCCAGCGATCACAGTGTTGAAAAACCTTTTAAATCATAAAAGATAGTAGAGTTTATTTTCTACTTGACTCTTTTAATGGATTGCTTGTTCCGCTGCAGTTAAACTTGATGTCTATTATATTTTATCAGTTTAACATTGTTGAAGGCTAATGATAATTTATTCTGCATTATCTTAGTCATAATATTTCTTACTGGGCTAGTTGAGCTCACCCTTTCTTTCACTGTTCTCTTCAGGAAATGAGAACGTAGCTGGGGCAAGTCGGGAAAACGGAGTGATGGTCCGAATGATAGTATTAGTTAGTAGTCCTCACTATTCTATGTAATGGTGTGTTAATAAATGTAATGAGGACTCCTTTTGAGTATGAATACTCTCTAGAAGATAATATTTGTATTCAAACTCACAGTTTATGTTTTGTCGTATTGTACACGACAGTTGTATTATTAAGTTGTATTTGTATTCTGTACTATGTATCTGACGACCCAAGATGGGTGATGTATACCTAATTTTGGGGGCGTCACAGTTGGTATCAGAGCTTAGGGATATGATCCCTGGCTAAGATGTGAGAATAGAACTAGGAGGGGAGAGACGGGGAATTCCTTCGCTAGTATGACATACCTAAGTTTATTTGCATGGTATTTAATTGGTCGGTCATAATATAAGGATAATATATGACATATCAATTAATTTTTATTTTGTGGCAGTATCTGAAAATGGCATCTGAGAATGTTGAGAATAGCAATGGAGCACAGACGACTGTTGATTCACCACATATCAATAATCAGGATAATGTGCATCAGGAAGGTGTCAATCCTCATGCAAACAACAACACTGACCAAATGATGAATGATCAAATGTTCAGAGGCTTTATGCAATTCATGCAACAACAGGTGAAAGCGGCTCCTGTCCACAACGTAGGTGGAAATACTGGAAACTCTCTGGCGGTCACCGCTAAACAGTTTAAGGAGCTGGGACCACCGGAGTTTAAGGGAGAACCCAAACCACTTGTAGCTGAAACATGGATAAAGCAGATCACCAAGATATTTGATGTCTTGGGTTGCTCCGAGGAGCAAAAGGTTCCCTTTGCCGCCTTTATGTTGCGAGGAGAGGCAGATTACTGGTGGGAATCGATAAAGCGTACTCAACCTGCCGCACTGAAGATGTCCTGGGAGAAGTTCCAAGAGCTGTTTAACGACAAATACTTTCCCGAGAGTATTCGTCACATGAAGGAGGTGGAGTTCATCAAATTGGAGCAGAATAATATGACCGTGTCGCAGTACGAGGCAAAATTTGCGGAGTTATCCCGGTTTGCGTCCCACCTGGTGGATAATGAAGAAAGAATGACGCGGATGTTTTTAAGAGGTTTGAAGCCGGAGATACGTCAACATCTTGTTTCTCATAAACTGTGTTTGTATTCAGATGTTGTAAATAGGGCTCAGTTGGTGGAGCGCGATAACGAGACAACGCAACCAAAAGAGAGCAGCCGGCAAAATGATAATACCAGTGAGAGCAGTCATCGAAGCGGTGACAACAAGCGTGGAGGGAATCAACAGGCCAGAAATGGTAACCACTTCGGTGGTAATCAGGGCCAAAACAATAAGAATGGACATTTCAAGAAGAGGAGATTCAACAATGATGGAAAGACGTCAGCACCAGCACCTGTCGTTAAGGAAGGAGAACGACCACCTATCATATGTTTCAAATGCGGAGGGGAGGGGCACATCAGTCCAAACTGCGCGATGCCGTCCAAAGCATGTTATAATTGTGGAAGAGAAGGTCATTTAGCCCGATTTTGTCGTTTACCGAAGACAAATTCAGCTAGGATGGAGGCACCAAAAGCCGTCCCAGAAAAGTCAAAACCGGTTGTGCAAGGGAGAGCGTTTGTTGTGAACTCCCAGAGAGCAAGGAACCCGAATGAGGTCATCACGGGTAAGCTTATTATAAACTCTAAAGAAGTTTATACTTTATTTGATACCGGTTCAACCCATTCTTTTATTTCTCCTACTTGCGCTCATCGATTAAATTTGATTCCGGAGAAATTAGACTTTGACTTATCTGTGGAAACTCCGTTGGGAGAAACCTTCATTACCTCCACTGTTTATAAGTCTTGTTTGGTTCAAGTTGGTACCCACACATTACCTATCGATCTGATTTCATTAAAAATACTTGCATTTGACGTGATTCTAGGGATTGATTGGTTAACTACTCATTATGCAAAAATTGATTGTTTTCGTAAGGTTGTTAGTTTTCATATTCCTAATCGACCTATTATGCGAATTCAAGCAACCAAACCATTAAAATCAATCGCTGTCATCTCAAGCCATAAAACTATTCGTTTATTGAAAAACGGATGTCAAGCTTTCTTAGCTCATGTCACAGATCTAAACAAAAATACGTCAGTTTTGAATGATATTTCTATTGTTAATAAATTCCCTGACGTATTCCCTGAAGAACTTCCTGGCCTACCCCCAGAGCGTGAAATTGAATTTTGTATCGATCTTGAACCCGGTACAAAACCCATTTCCAAAGCCCCATATCGAATGGCTCCTATTGAACTTCAGGAGTTAAAGATCCAACTGCAGGAATTGTTAGACATTGGCTTTATTCGTCCTAGTACTTCTCCTTGGGGAGCTCCTGTTCTATTCGTGAAGAAGAAAGATGGAAGTATGCGACTTTGTATTGATTATCGGGAGTTGAATCATGTCACCATCAAAAACAGGTACCCATTGCCACGTATTGATGACCTGTTTGACCAGTTGCAAGGAGCACAATTCTTTTCAAAGATCGATCTTCGTTCTGGATATCATCAGCTGAAGGTTAGAACTGAGGATATTCCAAAGACGGCTTTTAGAACTCGGTACGGGCATTATGAATTCCTAGTCATGTCCTTTGGATTGACTAATGCTCCTGCTGCCTTCATGGATATGATGAACAGGGTATTCAAGGAATATTTGGATCACTTTGTGGTCGTCTTTATCGATGACATCCTTGTTTATTCCAAAAGCCGTGAAGATCATGAGCAACACTTGAGGCTGGTACTCCAAAAGCTTCGTGAATACAAACTTTATGCCAAGTTGAAGAAATGCGAGTTCTGGCTGGAAGAGGTAGCATTCCTTGGGCACGTAGTATCAAGTCGTGGAATATCTGTTGACCCGGCAAAGATTGAAGCTATTCAAAGCTGGGAGCAACCTAAATCAGTAACCGAAGTACGTAGCTTTCTTGGTTTAGCTGGTTATTATCGGAGATTCGTGGAAGGATTTTCTCGAATCGCTACTCCATTAACTCAGCTGACTCGGAAAGATACAAAGTTCGGTTGGAGCGAAAATGTGAGCAGAGTTTTCAAGAACTCAAGAGGAGACTCATTTCAGCACCTGTTCTAACAATACCATCTGGCTCGGAGGGATTTGTCATCTACAGTGACGCTTCGAGCAAAGGGTTGGGATGCGTTCTCATGCAACATGGAAAAGTCATAGCCTATGCATCAAGACAACTCAAGGAATATGAGAGGAATTATCCTACTCATGATCTAGAGTTGGCAGCTGTTGTCTTTGCACTTAAAATTTGGAGGCATTACTTGTATGGGGAGAAAGTGGAGATCTTTACGGATCATAAAAGCCTCAAATATTTCTTCACTCAAAAGGAACTCAACATGCGACAACGACGTTGGCTTGAACTGTTGAAAGATTATGATCATACCATTCAATACCATCCTGGAAAAGCGAACGTGGTAGCTGACGCATTGAGTAGAAGATCATATGCGGGTACAAGTGCAATATTAACAACACAAAGGCCCATTTTGTGTGACTTGCAAAGGATGGAGATAGAGTTGAAGACTCCAGGGACCCATGTGATGATGGCGAATATACGAGTAGAACCGACTTTAATCGATAAAGTTAAAGCTGCTCAAGCTACAGACCTGGAGCTGATGCGTATGAGGAAGAAAGTGCAAGAAGGTGCTATGCCGGAAGCAAGAATCGATGAAGAAGGAATACTTCGAGTCAACTCCAGACTTTGTGTTCCTAACAACCCTGATTTAAAGTATGAAATCATGATGGAGGCGCACAACACACCGTTTGCAATCCATCCTGGAAGTACCAAAATGTATCATGATCTTCGTCATACATTTTGGTGGAGCAATATGAAGAGAGAGATAGCGTTGTTTATCTCAAGGTGTCTAACTTGTCAACGAGTCAAAGCGGAGCATCAAGTACCAAAAGGTCCATTGCAACCACTTGAAATTCCAGAATGGAAGTGGGAGCACATTACCATGGATTTCGTTACCGGTCTTCCTAGGGTTTCTCAAGGTATTGATGCGATTTGGGTCATTGTTGATAGATTGACCAAGTCTGCTCATTTCTTACCGATACGAGAAACTTATACACTTGAACGTCTTGCTCGTATGTACATAAACGAGATTGTAAGACTGCATGGTATGCCAGTATCCATAGTTTCTGATCGAGACCCAAGATTCACTTCACGATTTTGGGTTAGTTTACAAAAAGCTATGGGCACGGAGTTACGATTTAGTTCAGCATATCATCCTCAGACGGACGGACAATCAGAGAGGACTATTCAAACTCTTGAAGATCTATTAAGACTCTGTGTCTTTGACTTCAAGGGAAGTTGGGACAAGTTCTTACCATTGGTGGAGTTTTCCTACAACAACAGTTATCAAGCAAGTATTGGCATGGCTCCATTCGAAGCATTGTATGGAAGAAAATGTCGTTCTCCAGTATGCTGGGATGAGGTGGGCGAAGCAACGTTGTTGGGACCGGAGTTGGTACGTATGACTACAGAAAAGATTCAAACGATCCGACAACGTATAAAAACCTCACAAGATCGACAAAAGAGTTATGCTGATCTTCATCGAAAGGACGTGGAATTTGATGTAGGAGATCATGTGTTCTTACGTGTTGCTCCATGGAAAGGAGTTACGAGATTTGGAAAGAGAGGAAAGCTAAATCCTCGATTCATCGGTCCATTTTTAATCCTCGATCGAGTAGGAACTGTGGCTTATAGACTCGCTTTACCGCCAAGTATGTCTCGTGTTCATAACGTTTTCCACATATCCATGTTACGCAAATATGTGGAAGACCCGAACCACATTATTGAGTTAGAACCGGACGAAATAGCGGAGGATTTGACGTATGAAGAAGTTCCTGTTCAAATCTTGGATAAGAAGGAACATATTCTACGCTCCAAGGTTATACCTCAAGTCAAAGTTTTGTGGAGAAACCACGATGTTGAGGAAATGACTTGGGAGTTAGAATCAGAAATGAAATCAAGGTATCCTTACCTCTTCGACATACCAGGTACGTACCCTAATTTCGAGGGCGAAATTTCATAAGAAGGGGAGGTTGTAAGACCCCAATTTTTATAAATAAAGATGAATTTTCTATAAATATCATTTTTGAATATTATGGAGTTAATTTGATATAATGTTATAGTTGTGGGTAATATTTATAAATTTTGCAAAGTAAGCAAGTTGTTATAAAATATTCGTTTGGTCGGAGAATATTCTTTTTGTCGGGGAATATTCGTACGACGGCACAATCATTGGTGGACCCCACAACGGAATTATTGTCGGATTGAGAAAACGACAGAATTATCTTTCTATAAAAATAACGGCTGAGGTGTTACCGTTAAAACGTTAAAACTGTTGAACTACTCGGTAGTAAAAGTACAGTAATACGCGTGGTTGCATAGTAGCACACGGTATTGATTATTGATGCTTACGTGAGAAGTCACTCAGCTATACTCAATTATTGCTACAGTAATTGCTGCATCATATCTCTTAAATTATTGTCATAGTATCATCTGTATAATATGTTATATTATTAAATCAATAATTGAGACGTTGTGGTAAGTTTGGTTATTTTATGGGGGGTCATATGTCATCATCTAAGAGTCTCTTCGTCAATAGTAATTACCGTCGTCAATAGTAATTACCGTCGTCAATAGTATTTACCTTGGTCAATAGTAATTACCTTCGTCAATAGTATTTACCTTGGTCAATAGTAATTACCTTCGTCAATAGTATTTACCTTGGTCAATAGTAATTACTTTCGTCAATAGTAGTTGTCCCTTCAATATTACCAAGAGTCATTTGACCCTTCGTTAAGACCAAGAGTCATTTGACCCTTCGTTAAGACCAAGAGTCACCCTCAGTTTTTCTATAAATAGAGGCCTAGGGCTTCATTATTTTTCACGAATTCATTCAAGCTATAGAGAGAGAAAGTATAGAGAGAATAAGAGAGAGAGAATAAAAGTATTCTGCTACATCACTTTTCCAATATCCAGTTCTTTTAAGGTAGGGAATATTATTTCTTTTATATTCATGAAGAGAACTTCTGTTATTCCATTTGTTATTATTCTGTTGGAATAACCAGTATACGCGGTCTACCCTATACTTGGTGACATTCTTCTATTATTCTGTTGGAACATCCTGTCTGTGTGTTTTACACCGGACCTGGTTCCGTTTATTATTCTGTTGGAACATCCTGTCTGTGTGTTTTACACCGGACCTGGTTCCGTTTATTATTCTGTTGGAACATCCTGTCTGTGTGTTTTACACCGGACCTGGTTCCATTATTTATTATTCTGTCGGAATATCCTGTCTGTGCGTTTACGCCGGACCTGGTTCCATTATTTATTATTATATTGGAATAACCTGTCTGTGCGGTCTATCGCATGCATGGTGATTTCTTTTGTTATTCCATTCTTTATTGTACTCAGTTGGTTAAGTTTTGACTTCTATACTCCATGAAATTTGTGGAATATCCTTGATAATTGCGGTTCATCTAGTATCTATTCATGAAAATATTCTTCTGATCATTCTTGAATTTTACTCCACAAAGTAGTATCATGTTGACAATTTGGACGTTGTTAATTTTTGGATAAATTAATTCTTGAACTTGTTTTATTGAATTCTTATATCATTGTCATCATCCTCATGTTTATATTCTGTTGAAAGTCATCTGTGGCCTGTAATGCATAGATGGACTTGGTATGATTATGACCAGGGATTATTCGGTGTAATCATGACCGTAATGTTACGAATGATGTGGTAAAAGTCCTCATTGGCTCGTAGTGCATTGATGGACAGTTGTTGGCATGATCATGACCATTAATGAATATACGAATATCCTTGGCCGTAGTGCAGGGGTGATTCGATGATGTGGATTATTTTATTAAGCTGAGTCTCAGCGATCACAGTGTTGGAAAATCTTTTAAATCATAAAAGATAGTAGAGTTTATTTTCTACTTAACTCTTTTAATGGATTGTTTATTCCGCTACAGTTAAACTTGATGTCTATTGTATTTTATCAGTTTAACATTGTTGAAGGCTAATGATAATTTATTCTGCATTATCTTAGTCATAATATTTCTTACTGGGCTAGTTGAGCTCACCCTTTCTTTCACTGTTCTCTTCAGGAAATGAGAACGTAGCTGGGGCAAGTCGGGTAACGGAGTGATGGTCCGAATGATAATATTAGTTAGTAGTCCTCACTATTTTATGTAATGGTGTGTTAATAAATGTAATGAGGACTCCTTTTGAGTATGAATACTCTCTAGAAGATAATATTTGTATTCAAACTCACAGTTTATGTTTTGTCGTATTGTATACGACAGTTGTATTATTAAATTGTATTTGTATTCTGTACTATGTATGTGACGACTCAAAATAGGTGATGTATACCTAATTTTAGAGGCGTCACAGTAGTGGGTCCCGCTTTCCTTCTCTCTCCCTCTTCAACGTCCATATTCTTATCTAACGACTAAATGGAATGGAGTAACCAGAAACAATTTCTCTCTTTTGAAAAAGAAAATGGCGTCTCTGGCCCATCAAATTGGCGCCCTAAGATGCCCACCTCTCTCAGCCTCTCGTCTCCTCAGAAAACCTCACAAGAACGCCAACGCCTCTTCTTTTCAAAAGCCACTAGTAACAGCTGCTGCAGGGGCAATTTCAAATGCCCAGACCAGAGAAAGATTAAGTCTCAAAGAAATGTTCGAAGATGCTTACGAGAGATGCCGTACTACCCCCATGGAAGGAGTTTCCTTCACCATTGATGATTTTCACACTGCCTTTGAGAAGTACGACTTCAGTTCCGAAATTGGCACCAAGGTCCCTTTTTTAAATTTTTTTTGAAATATTTTTATGGAGTTTAGATAAAGGTACTTTCTTTTGTTTTATACTTTCTGACTTAGCATGCCATGCTTGTTTGTAGGCATTATGGTAAAATTAATGATTATGAACTCGAAATGGTTTTTGTTTGCATGTTATTTGGTTGAGCTCTTAGAAGAATATATGATTTAGGTAATGATTGAATCACTCATGCTCAATTCAAGAGCATACTAAACTAGGGAAAATGAAAGAGCTTAAATTTACAGAACCCAAGCTTCATATGTTGATATTCAAACAAAACTTGAAACATAAAAGCAAACCCCTTTTCGTATTAGAACTATGGGGCCATTTCAACTGTTTGTTTGAGTGATTCATGTGAAGAAGCCATAAAGCTTAATATGACAGAAATGGACTCCTTAATGCATTCAAAATTTTATTGTTATTTAGTAAGATTCATCTGCATCTTTCTGATATTCTGTTGGGTTGTAAATTATCAAAAAAAAAAAAAAATCAATTAGATTGCATTACAATGCTTTTATCATGTTTAATTCAACTTGTGAGTAAGAACAGTTTGATATTATTTTCTTACATGTGTTTAGGTCATAGGAACGGTATTCAATACAGATGCTAACGGAGCACTAGTAGACATAACTGCAAAATCTTCAGCATTCTTACCTGTCCAAGAAGTGTGCATTCACGGTATAAAGCATGTAGAAGAGGTAGGAATAGTTCCTGGTTTGCGTGAGGAGTTCGTAATTATTGGTCAAAATGAAGCTGATGATAGTTTGATCTTGAGCTTACGGTCCATCCAGTATGACCTTGCATGGGAACGATGTAGACAGCTTCAAGCTGAAGATGTTGTTCTCAAGGGTATGGTATGTTTCTCATGTCAATAATTGTGGTTTTACTTTTTCATACCACGTTCACTGATAAAAATATTTAGAATATGGCTCCTCCTTCCATTAACTCAAATCAAGCAAGGATAATGGTGATAATCACCTCTTATGCTCCTATTGATCAAATGATTTATGGTGTAATCACTTGGTGCAACTATATGCTTTAAGAATGTGTTTCTATGTTTTATATGTGTTCTTGAAGACTACTAGCTGTTTTGTATTATCCATAAAATATAAACAAAAGAAAAATACTTGCCCTCTTGTATTTCTTTTATTAACTTGTAAGTCTGCTATTTTGAGTAATCTCTCATTGTGATGGTTGACATATGCAGGTTGTTGGTGCAAACAAAGGTGGAGTTGTGGCCGTGGTTGAGGGCCTTCGTGGATTTGTTCCCTTCTCACAAATATCAACAGTTTTTTCTTCAGCCTGGCTTGCAACTTTTGATAATCTTTTTTGTTTTTTGTTTTTTTGAAGTCATCATGTAGATTTCCTGCATTCTAGATTTCATTCTCTTCTTGAGGTATCCTTAACATTGATACTGGTTTGTCCACTATGTCATGGATAGGGGGGAGGAAGGATTGGAGGTATTTGATAAATTACTGCTGTCTTTGCGAAAATATACACCCCACTCCCTTCTACTCCCCCTTGTTTTTCTCTTGCTTTCCAATACAAAGACGGTTGAGGCCCTGATCATGTGTGGCTGAATGCAGATTTGATCAGTCATTAAACATGCTACTCTTTTCCCTTTTGGGTTTTATGCTTTCAGACTTTTATGACTGAGTTTGACCCTTCTGCATAATAAAAATAGACATATGAATGTAAGATGAGGAAAATCTCATATAGCTTGAAAAAGAATAATAATAGCTGGTTTTAATGGTTAATACTGTGAGCATTTTTTTTAGTCCTATGCATCAATTCTCCTTCTGTAATCCAATGGTAAAAGTATGAGCAATTTTGTTATAGTCTACATAATGCCAAACTTTGTTACTTTCTCTTATTTTCAGCTATTAACTAAGAGGTGAATATCCAGATAACTTTGATAGATGGAGTTGTGTCAATAATTTTCTGATGCATAATGTAAAAACGTGGATTGCATTTTATTTATGTATAACATTTTCATTTAGTGTATAGTTGAATAAGTTGATGGATTGAGACGTATCACTGTTAACAATGCAAGCTGAGTGAAGAGTTTGCGAGTGATTTCAGATATAAAAGTAGCTTTCAATCTTTTCTCTTCTAGTTTTACATCTCCAGTCAACTTTCTTCTGGATTAATTTCTAGACTCCATTTAATTATAGCATTAAATGCATTTATCAAAAATAAAAAATTATAGCAGTCATGCACTATGAAGTTCAAAAACATTACTATTAGTACCCATTTATGCATCAGAAATCAGTTGCGGAAGAGCTTATTGAGAAGGAAATTCCGTTAAAGTTTGTCGAGGTAGATGAGGAACAATCTAGACTTGTTCTCAGTAACCGCAAGGCCATGGCGGACAGCCAGGTCCAGCTTGGAATTGGATCAGTCGTCACTGGAACTGTTCAGAGCTTGAAACCTTATGGTGCCTTCATTGATATTGGTGGAATAAATGGGCTTCTTCATGTGAGCCAGATCAGTCATGATCGCGTCTCAGATATCGCAACAGTCCTTCAGCCTGGTGACACTCTCAAGGTCTGATTTCAGTGTGTATTTGATTAGTCAGTGCTTAAAAATCTCCCTTTCTTGAAGTTAATATCAATTATTCTGTCCTTAGGTCATGATACTTAACCACGATCGTGAGAGAGGCCGAGTTAGTCTCTGTACTAAGAAATTAGAACCTACTCCCGGGGACATGATTCGCAATCCAAAGCTAGTTTTTGAGAAGGTAATTCTTTCAAAGGCCTCACTATAGTTTATTTTATCTTCAATGCACCGTAGTCGTTTTATATAATTGCTCAGACTTCTCGTAATTTGGGTTTATATTCTCTCAGTCTGACCTTATTATGTTAGTATACAAGGACTTCAATGTTATAATTACCTGGTGTGCCTTTCTAGATGATGTTTGGATGTTACTGTCTTCACCTTTCTTCCCTTATAAATATGTCAATAGTACAGCTTTTATGTTTTGCTTCATTAATTTGAACAGGCAGAGGAGATGGCCCAGACGTTCAGGCAGAGAATTGCTCAAGCAGAAGCCATGGCTCGTGCTGACATGCTGAGATTCCAGCCTGAGGTATGTATTTGATCTACTTGGTTTTTGCATAGCTATGTCTTCCGGCTGAAATAATAAAGTAAACAAGTGACTGTGAAGTGGTTTTGAATTAAGGTTTGAGTCTTGTATTAAAGATTTTGCTACTTGGGCGTACATAATTGGTGCTCTTCCCTTCTTTATTGCTACCTTTGCTCAGAAAATTGGTAACTAAAAAGCCAATTGACTCTGATTGGTGTTTGATGAGTTCTACAATTAAATCATGGGAAAAGTACAGAGATCTTGGAAGGCTATAGTTTCTTATCTCCCCCCTTCCCTTTTTCCGTCTCCCGGGAGTAATAAATCAGAATACCATGCTAATACAGTTGCCTATATAGTAAAGAAATGATTTAAATATTATATCAGTCCTACAGTAGTGGCACGGCATATTCCTGGTCAACTATTTATTAAAACATTTCATAGGTTCTCTAAGTTGTACTCCCTCTTGTTAGAAAAGGGAATCCTACTCTTTGGTGATTTCTTTTGAATATTACGGCTCGTATAAGACGAAATTTGACATAATTTTTTGGATGATTTGTATTCAATAAAAGATAAAAGTCAACAAAAAAGAAAATATGGCTCACATTTTTAGACTTAGTATGATATTTCTAATGTTCCACAAAAAGAGTCTCATTTGACTGGAAAAAAAACTCAAAGCCCTCTTTTTGTTGATGGGACTCTTTTTCAGGAACGGAGGGAGTATATTAAGTTGCAACAGTGAATCTGTCATAAGGAGTGATACACTTGAAAGCAATATATCATAATGAGGGATTCAGGGTTTGCTGTCCATGTGTGTGATTTAGGTGCTCGGCCAATTTTGTTGAATCTTATTTGTGCCCTTTCCTACTTTTGCAGAGTGGATTGACTCTCAACTCAGATGGTATCCTGGGTCCACTCGCTTCGGACTTACCTGCAGAGGGTCTGGATTTGAGTGATATTCCCACAGCTGAAGATTAATGAAGATGAACATCATTTTCAACTACTACTCTCCCTACCCCTACCCCTACCCCTACCCATGGGGGTTTGTAAGCATAGTTTTTGTATAATTCTCCAAAATATAAATAGGTTATTCCTCAATCCTGTAACAATCTATTTTCATGGAGACCATCTTCTTCCCCCGTCTTTTGTACTTCTCATTGCAGTCTGTTATAATATATACTATACAATTGATAGGTTTTATTAATGACACATTTGTAATGAATAAAGCCTTCAAGTGCACATATTGTGTTAGGAACAAGATGAGTTCCTACCGGTGGGAGATAGATAATTAGATTAAAACAGAGTTTGGGAGAGAAAGAAAAAGCATAAATAGGGTAGAATGGAGGTGAGGAAGAGATAAGGGAGAAGAGTTCAAAGAGACTCTTTCATATATTTTATATAATTGTTCATAAAAATTGAAAATGAACTTCTTATCTATTTATACTAAAGTTATTAGCAGGAAAATAAAGTTTAACCTACACCTATTTTACTTATCCTACACCAGCTGCATATGGACATGCGAGGTTGTTACTTGGAGAATGTTCTAGATATTAAGACCTAGCAATGACTGACGATTTCCTCCTTTAAAATCAAATGGATTAAGGTTAAAATCAAGAAAATTTTGAATATAGGTGTAGGAGAATAAAGTTTAGCCTACACCTACTTTACGTATCTTATACCACCTCACCTGCACATGGGCACATGCTTATTTGGAGTTCTAGATATCTAAGACCTATACTTCACATGGGCACATGCTAAGACCTATAGAAAATGACTAGGGCTATGCTCGACATATTACCACATGGCTGCGACCGCATTTCAGATTCCCTTCGAAAGTAGTGCTTAAAGCAGCCATGGAATTTGACCGATGGATGAATGATGCTATAAATTTAAGTTTTAGGGGCTGAACGTGGAAGCTTGCGAGACTTTAGTGATGGACAACAACGTCTCAAGTCTGTTCATTATCTGGTTTTATGAGGAAATTGGAGAGGAACCTAAAGTGGAAGTAAGACCAATCTTTGCACAAGTTCTGGTACCATGTAATTGCACATCCTTATATTTTACTAAAATGCGGGTTTTAAAATTGTGCCAAATGACCCCTAGTGCGTGTTGATTGTCACATGCGATTTCATTTTTTTACATAAACGACTTTCGCGACAAGAAATTTCTCACATGGACTAACCAAATAAGAAGTTAAACAACAATTCAGCCATCAAGGGCCAATGCAATATAAAAGCCCATGCATAAAAGATATGAAGAACTTGCAATCCTACCCTCTTCATTTCTAAATGGAGATCTAACTTGAACATCCTTTGCTATACATCGAGAAAAAACAAAAAATGTATTGTTCCCGGACCAGAACATCTTGACACGGTCTTTATTTGGCAAAACCTTTCTGGATTTGAACTCCCTAATTCTGTTGTCTGATAGTTTTCTTTCCTTTCTTTTGCTTCTGCTTCAGTTGAGTAAGACCTGCTGCTGAGATTTTCACATTGCCAATAATTGCAGCAACAAGTTCAGGATCTGTACATGCTTTCATCAATTCCTTCTCTCTTTGTGTTGCCTCGTGCATATGACTGAACAAGTTCATAGACATTTTGGCAGCTGGAAAAAAGAAAAAGACGGGTGAAAAAAACATCAGCTTAGAAAGAACACAATGCTCAAGGATCTTGCAAATTAGTCAGAGCTCAGAGAATACTGAAGAAATCAACTTTCTCGAAACCTAAAAGTAGACAAAATGTTGTGCTGTGATCGATCTGAGACCATAACCAGGAAGAAGCTAAACTATGCTAGACTGTATATTTAAGCTAAAATAAATTGGATACCTTTTCCTCTCTTTGCTGTGCCTGGGATTATCTTGACTCGATATTTATACGATTGCACTGCATTATAAGGGCCGCAGACAGGTACAGCATATAATAGGATATCATTAGGCAGTGGATTCCCAGTCAAATAATCCGCATCATTTAACTTCTCTTTCTCTTCTTCGCCAATCTCATGTATATCATCTTCTTCCATTGCAACCCTATCCATCTCATTAGCATTACTATCAGAAGTGGCATGGGAATCATTCTCAAGTTTATTATTTGCATGGCTCTGCACAGCTTCATCCAGATGCTCTTGACAATCCCGAGACAGATGACCTGCCTTTTTACATTTATAACATATTTTGGGCACATCTTCTGAGCCTGACATGAAAAGATACTGGTATTAGTTAATAAAACATTTTTTATATTCAACAATTACTTCCTCCGTTCCTTTATATTTGTGTTTTTAGAGAGATTTTTGTTCCTTTTTATTTGTCGTTTGTAGATTTCAAGGAAGTATTAAATACTTGGTTCCTCATAGTATCCCTTGCGATTAAAAGCTAATTTGTTTCTCTTTCAACTTTCTGATAAATTTTATTAGGCTAATATTAAAATTTTAGACTCAATCTAGTCAATCAAACAAAGCATTAATTGCATTTCTTAATCTATGTGCATAACCTTAAAAAGTCAATTAAAAAAACGTAGCGAGTACATAAAAGTGGTAAAACATAGGGATTGCAATCCCAACATCTGTCCGCCATGTGATGTTCGTTTCTACCTCTAGGAGTCTAGGGCACAAAATAATGAGTTAATATTTGTAGAATTGTAAACATCAAGATCATCTATTGAATAGAAAATTCTAAAAAAACAAGGAAAGTGTAAATACTCATTATTTACAGACATTATAAAATAAAAACATACCAGTAACAGGTTTCACCATAGCTGCTGCTTCATTCTTGGGCTCTATATCATTCTTTTGTACTTTTCCAGCAGACTGAGAATTCATTGTAGAAAAATATAGTTGGTTGTATTCATATATTTGAAATTCCAAAATGTTATACAACATTAATGTGAACTATTCTATCAACGTACGAGACAGCCAGAATTTGAAAAGAAACTGTTGAATATTTTTAGAAGATTAGTAATACTGCTTAAATAATATATACACACACATAAATATTTAATTGTCAATCCAATAATCAAAAGCTTCATATAGGAACCACATGAAATGCATAACAAACACAACCGCAGAATTAATGATGCCCTCATAAGATTGAAGATTATTCATGTCAGATATGAAATTACATGATTGATCAGAAGACTCGCATATAAGCAGGGAAAGACGGTTCCACTTGATAAATTGTTATCGGGTAATAATCATGTAGAAAAATCATTCTCCTGATTCTCATTTGAATTCTTTTTTCTTAAATATACTTTTCTTCCACAAAAAAGAAGGGGGGGGCGGGGGGGGAGACTATCGCTTCATAAAAAATATACATGTTCAGAGCTATATGAACTTTAACAAATCATGTAGTAATGGTAAAGAAAAATAAAAGATATAGACAACAGTCGGTAAAGGAGATTAGTCATGAAAATTCAACCAAAGGCCCCAATCACCACGGCGAGCAAAACAATAAGATATATTTGCAGTTGATCTTCAAGAGCAACAACGTTTGCTAAATTATTGTAAATCTTTTTTGCTCCTTTCTTGAAATCAAACTTAGAAGTTGATTTTCTTAGCCAATCAAGTAATGAGCTAGTGATGTTCCACCTAGTATTGATTTTTCTACGGAAAACAAGCAAAGATGAAATAATTTAATATTTGCCTTAAGGATGAAAGACGGAAGAAAGATGTGAAGACCTTGATAAGAGAGAGTAAAGACAAGTAAATAGCAAAATATTTGTATTAGTCAAGCGATTAGTTAAGGTGTAGTAATGCAAGACCAATACTCACAGCCAGTAAAGCCATTCGAATTTTCCTTTCCTCCTCATCTTGATCAGCATACTTCTCCTTCATCTTCTTGAGTTTACCCTTCTGCCCACGGCTGATCTTTCCACCACCACCTGGCCTCGAAATCTGAACATTTTTGTCAGGCTGACTTACTATATGGCTATTTTCGGTAACCTCTTTTGTTCCATGCTCAACAGACCCATCTACACTACTATTTTTCTGGCCTTTCTTCTGCTTTCTTCTCTCTGCTTTTGAGACATAAGGTTTTTCTCTCTGTGCTGTTTTTGTCTCTTCAATACTATTTTCCTCAGATTCTTCATGAGAAGCTTGTAGCCCATAGTTTTTAGCAGATGCGGAAGCAGGCCCAAGCTCTAGAGCTCTATCAATAAGATCCTCAAGTTGTGGGGTAACAGAAGCAGCAGTTTTCCCAGAAGTTTCAGCTTTATTACGCTTACCATTCAAAGTAGTCCCAGCTTCAACAGAAAATTCTTGATTATTTGTAGCTTTGACACTGGAGAAACTGGGACCCTTGCCAGAGGTAACTTCAGAAGATAATTCTTTCAGTTCCAGTTGTTTCTTCTCTGAAACTTCCTCCTCAGAATCGGAGATCTCATTGAAAGGCCCACTTTCTTCGGTATCAATGATTTCTTCCTCTTCACCCCTTACCCTTCTTTCATTCAAGTGAGACCCCAAGGAACTTTCATCCAAGCGAAATAACATTCCAAATCCCATAACAAGAGGCTGTGGAGGAAGAAAATTCTTCTTCCCCCTGATCATGAAACTTCCAACTGTAAGATATTCTCCAGTAGGAGCAGTTTTACTGACCTGGTGAGGATAGACCCACCAAGCACTTGTTACAATCTTGGAGTCCCATGCCTTGCTGTGGCAGACCTACACCAGAATATAATTATGAAGTTAACCCTGCATGGATAGAATAGTAGAACATAAATTGGAGAACTAAGTTACATGCGTACTTACAGTGAAGCATCCTGCTTGATTCAAAGTAAGAGGGGGTACAGGGTTTTCGGGCTTGTGATTCTTAATCACAGTGCTAGAAGCTCCATGAAGTTCCGCATGGACATACCTGTTTTTATCGTTGAATCCGCAACATCAGCATGATTAATATCTATAAGAATAAAATTGACAATACATTGCTTTACAAAGGTCTACAATTTCCAATTTCTAGCATTATGTTGTACTTTATTATAAACAGAATAGCAGCAAAAAGGAGCTTGCTGGTTGTAGCTGATATCATGGAGGAGTATGGCCGGTTTGTCCATGAGAAGTAATAATACCCAAATAACTGCAAATTTTGGCAGTTATGCCAACATGTGAATATATACGTATATACATATATCTCTTTTAAATTCTTTTATCAATACCATTAGAACGAAAGTGAACAAAAAAGCAAATGGAGTAAGAAAACATTAGCAAGCACCAACTCATACGGAGATGTCCTTTTCCACTGATTCCAACCAGAAACAGATTAAAAAGAATAAAAAATTATCTAATGTTGCAGTCTTGAAGAAGTCAAATTCCTTTGGAAATTGAGGTCTTATCCCACTGAAATGTATGGTTCAAGTCATTTTCAGCAGTCAACTGCACTGGACTTTAAATAACTAGGCTTTTAGATGATAATAGCACCAACCTTCCATCAACCCCTACATGCTGGATCAAAAAAAGTTCAAATGTACTAGAATGGATTCTTTTCAAATATTTCATCTCAGCATTGTAAAATGATTATAACCCCACCTTCCATCAACCCCCAACCTATTGGACCTGCATTTCTAAAAGTACTAGTTTGACCAATTTTCAAAAGTTTCTTCTATACATTTTAAAATGATAAAACTTCATCTTCCATCTACCACTCCATCTCTTACGTCATTGGAACTGAGTTTTGGGCAGTGAACAATTTAGTACCACTATTTCTAGGATTTTTTCAAATAATTCAAATGATTAACGTCTGAACTATCATCCGTCCATTGACCAGTGACCACCAAAATTGCACAATCGTATAATTCTGAAAAATAAAGCTGCTAGGTTAAAAATATGAGGACAAAAACTCTAATGACATTAATTACTTACAAATCTCCTTTGGACATATAACGTTTGACTATCATCTCATTTTGTTGAGCATCACGTCCACTGATAACCAAATAATTCTCACTGCTGATGAACCAATTAAATTTTTCAAACCAGTGAACTTTGCGCATATGTGAAATTGCAGCAACAGTTTTTTCCTGCAAATTTAAAGATAAAATTGTTGCATTAAGCACCACGCTAATAGAATAAATAAATAAATATACTTAATTAAGGTTGTATTGTACTAAACGAAAGAAACTATAGTGTGATGGTAACAGATACCAGTACCGTTCCATCCCTCCTTACTTCTACATTTATTGTTAATTCCTTTTTCTTACACTTCCATTATTCTTAACTCTATTTTATGTTAGTTTACTTTCTGCAGAGTAGCTAGTCTGTCGCATGATGTAAATTAAACGGTGCTCATGAATCTCTACAAGTTAGCTAAGTACACTCCAATGATATCTACTAAACTTTAAGGGTTTGCCATAACAAAAATCCACTGGTATGGGACATCAGAAAGTCTAGCAAGACCATTATAATGTCAAGCAATGTATGTTGAGTATCTAACTCTAACCCGGTTTGAGTATTCAGTAATATATTACATTTACACAATGACCCAAATCATGTAGTTACAAACTAGGTAAGAAAGTAAGCATTTTTTATGTGAATAATTGAGTAACCCATTTGAGCATGTGATTATGACTTGTTGCAGTCCTCACATATTTGAAACTTTGAAACGAGGGAGGAAGATGATGTTATTCTTCTGCCAAAAAAATGCTATTATCTAATAATTCAACTATGAAAAATCCTGCATGTCTATTAGTTTGCAGTGGTGTCAAAAAATTCAGAATCGTAGTAAAAAAGTAAGCAGGCATGCAGGATCACAAACTCATGTGGGAGGGAACTTGTTAAAGTATCAAAAATTACTTGTGGAAATAACAATTCCCATAGTAAATTACTCTTATGTTCATCTACCTGTGAAAGCTGGAGCTGGGTCTTTCTCTCAGCAGCTTTGAAGGCTTTGACATGAGCTGAGATCGTCTTTTCCTGTTTGCTTTCCTGTCTTTTCTTCATTTCATACCACCGTCGTGCATTGGCATGAGCTGAAAGTGCCAAATCAACTTCCACCTAGAAGGTTGAACAAAAATGAAATTGAAAATATAAGCAAGAATACTTTATTATTGAGAAGGTATGTGTATTTGATGTAATTGGATACGGGGAGCTAAGGGAAGGCAACTTCTGAGAAAAAAGATACAACAGCAGTAGCAAAGACCATCACAAGATGGAAGATATAAAACATCTCCACTTGGATCAAATACGAAGATGTCAACAAGCAGATTCTGCTATAGTGATCAGATGGATGTCTAACATCACATCAAAGCATGATATTGAATGTATAAATGTATGTGTTTAAATCATGTATTTGAAACAAAATAGACTGAACATCGCATCTTACATACTACCTCCGTCCCAGGATAAAAGTCTTTATTACTATTTTAGATAGTCCCAAGTTAAATGTCTACTTACCAATGATCTATTTTTTACAATAATTTGCTTATAATATCCTTATTATTAATTGTTATATTTCTATTATCTATGCATATTTATGGAGCATCACTAGTAATATGCAAAAAACTATGCAATTAAATGAGAATTTAAATATGGACAATTTTGTCATTTTATCTTTTCTTAATATGCGCAAAAAGTCAACCATGACTTTTATCCCGAGACGGAGGGAGTATTTAAATTAATTAATCTAGATGACTAGAGAACTAAACTTAAACCTTCAAGTAGTACCTTATCCGCAGGTTGTGTCTTTTCATCATCATCCATTTCATCAAGATTGTTGCTCAAAAGCAGTGTCATGCAATTTTTTTCGAGGTAGAGCTTGTCAATGAGGCCAGCCACAGGATTACCAGATTTTTTCTCCTCTTTCACCATGCGAGCTAGATCTTCCCAACTCATACCATTTGCCAGAGCTACACGAACAGCTAAGATAGCAGCCTCGACATCTTCTAAGTTGTATTCTATCAGCTCCGCCATTTTAACACTATGATCAACTTCTCTCTTCAATGTATGTACACGATTTTCCTATAACATAATAAAATTAATTGATATCAAAAATAAGATTCAATATAGTAAATCCCAAAGTATGAAACACAATGCTGGGGAGAAAACAATCTTGAGATATAAATATTGTGAATTCAAAACCTAGAAATAACTAAAATAAGTGAAAGATTATTGCCTATTTTTAACTTGATAATTAATACATCCAAGAAGCCACCACACCTACTCTCAAAAATGCAACATAAAAACGGTATTAAAAACTTTACATATTATACGTTTTAGAAATAAGCTATATACTAATAGCTTAGCTCCTTAATTGCATAACATTATACAATTGTGGGATGAAAACCCCACAACTGAAGATGTAAAGGGTGTGTTCAATTAGCCGCTCGAGTTTAATAAACTAGATCAAATATCACCATGTCAAAAACCAACTCATGTCAAAATTAAAATGAAGTAATGGACCCCCTCAAAAAAGATCAAGGCATGCAACTTGACACCACAAATACATCCAAGACATGGGACTTAAAGAAACATAAGAAAAAAAAGAAAAAACACGGAATATGAAGTGATAAGGAAACCAAGCCAATTTATAAAATAAAAAACCAAGAATGATGGGAAGCAAGTAACTGTGAAAGATAGTCCTTATAGTCTATAATTGTGAAGCAGACCTGATCAGTGTGTATCTTGTTAAGTTTCTGCATTGCCGAGATCTCTTTAGCCTTCAACTGTTGTTCAGCCCTTTGAGTCTCAATTTTACTGTAGAACTCATCCAATGCTGCGTCAAATGTCTCAAACTTTACAGAATTCCTAGACTTAAACTGGTTCAGTAGTATCGGGCAGAATTCATCATAGACCTATGAAAGAGGTCTAAAATCATGAAGTACAAGCAAAAATTGGTAGTCCTTTATCTTATTTGATACATATAGTGTATTTAATAAATTTTTATATACAAATTGGGAAAGAACAAATACATTTCAATCCAGAAGACATAAAAATCAATGCGGAGTCAAGAAATGAAACCTGATTAGAATTTTGTGTTTCAAAAGTGGAAGAGTCCTTCCCCAAAATTTTCTGCTGCATTAAGATGTATCCTTCAGGGACCTTATCACCTGATATAATGTCCTCCAACCAGTTCTCAAACTTCTCAACAGATTCGACCAGAGCCTGAACTTCACTATCGTCTAATTTGAAATCCTTGACAAGTTTTACATTTGGAGCCAGACCAGCATCCAGAATAATATGTTCAGATAGTGCCGGCCCATAACCCAATGCTTCCCCAAGAACAACCTTCAGTGTGGGTTGCTTGACACGAGCACCAGTATTTGTTTTATTAGTATCACTAGATTTCCCACTTTTCCGACTTCCCTTATTTCCTTTGGGTGCATCAGAAACAGTATTTCCACCTTCGTTGTCCTCCACATGTTCATTGTTGTCAGGTTCCTTAACAGATGTAAGGGCATCCTGTACCTTTGCCCTCGTAGTCCGCTCAAAAACTCGACAAACATCAACTGGATATTGGTGGCGTGACATTATTGCAAATCCTTTGTCATCATCCCTGATATTAGTATGTTGTAATTGTCAAATTTGGGTAAGCAAGTGTGCCACAAAAAATAATAAGATCAAGTCCATTTTGTCTATAAGCATGGGCCTGGATAAGATTTAATTTGAAGTTGCACAAGGATCTAAACGTTCTAACAGAGTTTAGAGAATGAAAGCCACTACAATGATAAGAGGAACTTGAGCCATAATGTTCTGAGATCAATAATAGGGGAAGCTATGCATTGTACAGCACCTGTAAATTGTAATATTAGGGAGAGCTAGATGTCTATACGTAGCCATCTAATCTTTCAATTTATAGAAATTGAATTAGCCAAGAAAAAATTACAACAAAATTAGTGCTAGAACAATGTATAACTCAATTGAGATTATCCTTTAGTTTATTTGATTCACTGCAAACTTCATAAATCAAAACCTTACCATTTTTCTTAATTTTTTAATAAGTATAATCACCTAACATGGCATCACCAATTCTAAAATGTAAGCATACTTCAATAACCAAATCCTTTCAGACACAAACACACACACATATACACACCTTTTTATAGCAGTCAGAAACTTAAAATATTTAAAGCCTAGAATTTTTTAGGATACATTACCAAGAATACAGAAATTTTAAGGATAATCTATAATCTAGTACAAATAAGCTACAACAAACAAACAAGGCCTATTTAGACCTAAAGAAAATGACAATCAGAACTCTGAGCCAAAACCCAATAAACAAAAAGATACCACATGCTCAACAAGTTTTCTTCTGCATTTTGAATGATCTTCATACGCACATGCAACAGTAAAAAAATTGATTCAACTGCATGTATCCTTTTCAGTCAAAGAAATAGTACAAATATAATAAATACGCAAAGAGAAGACATCTATTAAATAAGTAACACAAATAGAAAACATATATACAGAGAAACATAGAGGTGTGAATCATTGATACATGATGCTGTCTTGGGGAAAAAGTTGAACAAAGATTAAGAATCACCAACCTGTGAGACCGGAGGAGAGTCATAACCATGAACTCCGAATCTGTAAGGATAATATTTCCTTGGGCATACAGCTCCAATATAACATAGTGCGCATTAGCACCCAGCCCAAATTGAAAGAGAATTATCTGAAATGAACACAATAGAGGCATTGCAAAAACATAAAAATAATGGAGTAATGAATAAATAAGATATTTATAAGCTAACTGAAGATCCCTAAGGTTAAATACCCTATCATATCCAAGCTGCCGCACATCCTCGAGCCTTCTTGTTCTTATGTGCTTCCTCAATTTGAGAGTATACCCAGAAGGAGTATTGCTTTTGTCCCTATAAAACAATAATGAACCAAAATGAACTTAAAAAGCCTATCTTTCTAATTCCTCATTTGAGATCTCTTGCGTATTTGCCCCCATATGTAATAAGGTTACCGCTAAATAAATCTAAATTGAAACACTCCCAATGTGCCAATGGTATTGTTGAAAGTGAAGTGTGAGGATGTGCCAATGGTATTGTTGAAAGTTAAGTGTGAGGATGTGCCAAAGTGAAGTGTACGGACTAATGATTAGGTTTGCATCCATAAACAAAAGTAAAAGTAAAAATTTGAATTATATTTGTTTTTTATATGCTATTTTGAGTGTCAATCAACAGAAAACTCAACTAAATACAGCTAAGCAATGCATTGTAGAGTCAAAGGGCTTACCGAAGATAAGCAGTGGTATGCAATCTAATACCACTTTCCATTAACAACAAAACCTTCTCACTTTCTCCAGATTCAGTAACTCCACTGCTATTCATAAGCTTAAACACATACGTCTGTAGGGGGAAAAAGCCAAATTACAAACCAAGCTCACTCAACTTTCTTGCCAAACCAATCAAATAGCTTTATCCCATTCAACAACCATGTAACAATTCAAAAAACGTAATAGAAAAATAATATTACATGTGTGTATATACGCAACCAGAAATACCTTGGGAGAGAGATCATAAACGTTGGAGCAGCGCATTCCGATTAATCGTCGCAAGCACTTGACCTCTGCGGCCACGTCGGCCGTGTTCATCCGTACCTTCACCATTTTCTTGCGTTCGAATCTTCTTCAACAACAAATTTATAGTATATGTATAGACAGACTGTTTAGAAAAAGAGGTTAGGGTTTGGTTGCTACTTGTTTCAGGAGGAGCTTCTGTTTTGGAAGACAAGGTCAAGGCAATTACTATCTGAATTAAGAAGACGACTACTACTCGAATCCCCAAAAAAAAAAAAAACTATCCCCGATTCCCCACAGTAAGCACCATTGCTATATAATACGACATTAGACTAAATTATAGTAGTAAATTTTATGCTTTTAATATTTTTATTAAATTATTTTCTAAATTTTATTTTAACATAAGTGTTTCTCGTATATGTATTAATTATGTAAAGATATTCCTCTAATATTCTGTAATTTTTTTTTAGCACAATTGTTCCTCTGCTTTATTCATGGAAACATGTTCCTTAAAAAAAATTACACCTATTAAAAATTAATTTTCTCTCTCCTCTCTCCTCAAATTTTTAATTTTTTTATTTTTAAAATTTATGTAAAAAAAATTAATGAGTTAAAAAAATGAAGTTCAAAATCAGTTTTTTTACGGACGGATACAATCTTTTTTATATTTGTTGGCTTCAATTTTATGACATTAGACAAAAAATCAAATCTTCTAATTACCAAGCTAAATTTTATATAACATTATTTCGAATGAGTAATTAGATCAATTTATACAAGGTTCATCGCACTTAAAAAGTCTGACGTGCTTAACTATATACTATTTTCCTCTATTTATTACTTGATATTCTAAAAAATGTTTTAATTATTAAAAAATTGTTTAGCTACACAATTATAATAACATGATCCTTAATCTTCAAAATATTATTGTTATTCGAGATAACATCACAACTTTACCACTGCAACAATTCCTGTGAACAAGCTTAGTTAAGAGCATCAGGGTGAGAGAGTAACGAAGAATCACAAGTTAATGTTTTTTTAAAAAGTTATTTTAAGAAGACAATGTTAAACGTTAAGGGTAGATTATAAAATACTCAACAACAACAACAAATAAATTAACATGTTAGTTAACGCGATATTAATTAAAACATTAACGTTGCACTATAAATATAGTTTGAGTTACATGCACAAAGGTGTTAAATGTATTACATGTTTTAAAAAAAAAACACAACTATAATAAGATGGTTGTGGACAATAATTATTCATCAAACAATATGTATTGAACAAGGGCGGATCCAGTTCCGGAGTTTAGTGAGGTCAAATTCAAAAAAAAAAAATCTCTTAAAAATAAATATTTAATAAAATGAATCACAAAATTAAATAATCCTTAAATATTATATACAATAATATTTTTCGAGATTTCATTATTTGAAATTGTTGCATGATAATCTCATTTTTAATAATTGCAAACATATCAAATTCAATGTAAGTTATCAATGTACCGTTGTATAGGTTTCATTGGGGTTGGGTTTTGACCCAAAGCTAGAATCATGGGTTGTGGACTATACACACACGAGATATTATGGCTCAGTTAAATTGGGCTGAGTTGATTACTCCTTTTGGAAAAGATTACAGCAAAAGTTGAAATTAACCTTCAACAAAATCTGTTACGTAAGCCCAACTTAATAATGTTATGTTTCTAGTTATCTATTATTTTATTTGGGCCTGGGGGATAACAAGTATTGTGTAAGACCCCAACTTTATAAATAAAGATAAATTTTCTATAAATATCATTTTTGAATATTATGGAGTTAATTTGATATAATGTTATAGTTGTGGGTAATATTTATAAATTTTGCAAAGTACGCAAGTTGTTATATAATATTCGATTGGTCGGGGAATATTCGTTTTAATAGGGAATATTCGTACAACAGCACAATTATTGGTAGACCCCACAACGAAATTATTGTCGGATTGAGAAAACGACAAAAATATTTTATTAAAAATAACGGCGGAAGTTTTACCATTGATACTGTTGAACTACTCGGTAGTAAAAGTACAGTAATACGTGTGGTTGCATAGTAGCACACGGTATTTGTAAGACCCCAAATTATTAATAAATGAAATTTAAATTCCCACTATTTATTATTTTGAAATAGTAAGTGTTAAATTGATTAATAAGGTTAGTTATGGGTAAAATGCGCAAATATTTCAAATAAGCAGGTGGTTATAAAATATTCATTGTTGTCGGGGAATATTCGTTTGGTCGTGGAATATTCTTCCTGTCGGGGAATATTCGTACGACGGCGCAGTCTTTTGTGGGCCCCATAACGGAAAGCGATTGGATGAAGAAAACGACAAGTATATGTTTTTTATTAATAACGGCGTAGTTGTTACCGTTAATACTGTTGGAATACCCGGTGGTTAAAACACAGTAATACGCGTTGTTACACAGTAGCACACTGTATTGCACCAATTATTGATTCTTACGTAAGAAGGCACTACTCAATAATGGTTACAGTAATTACTGTTCAGTATTTTATTTTATTGATTCAATAATTGCTGCGTTGATATTTTATATTACTGTTGTTTCAATAATTGTCACTACACAGTATTTTCCATTATAAGATCAATAATTCATATTATTTGAATAATATTATTAGATAACATTATTGGCAATGTCTAGAAAGTTCTGTCTAAGGAGAGGTTTGGTCATCTAATTGCGCGCCAGTAAGGAGAAATTCTTATTGGAAAGCCCCCTCTTTCTTGGGAACGGCCTGGTTGTCATAAATGTGATTCTGTAATATTATTTATGTGTAAGACCCCGAATTTTATGAAATTAAAGTATTCAATTTTTCTTATAATTACTATTCAGTAAATGGTTAAATTGATAAATGTTAAAGTTAAGGGTGATATATGAATTTTTTTTCGAAATACACAAGTGGTTATAAAATATTCATTGTTGTCGGGGAATATTCGTTTGATCGTGGAATATTCTTACTGTCGGGGAATATTCATACGACGGCACAGCCTTTTGTGGGCCCCATAACGGAAAGCGATGGGATGAAGAAAATGACAAGAGTAAGTTGTTTATAAATAACGGCGTAGTTGTTACCGTTAATACTGTTGGAATACCCGGTGGTTAAAACACAGTAATACGCGTTGTTGCACAGTAGCACACGGTATTGCACCAATTATTGATTCTTACGTAAGAAGGCATTACTCAATAATTGTTACAGTAATTACTGTTCAGTATTTTATTTTATTGATTCAATAATTGCTGCGTTGATATTTTATATTACTGTTGTTTTAATAATTGTCACTACACAGTATTTTCTATTATCGGAACAATAATTCATATTATCTGAATAATAATATTAGATAACATTATTGGTAATGTCTAGAAAGTTCTGTCTAAGGAGAGGTTTGGTCATCTAATTACGCGCCAGTAAGGAGAGATCCTTATTGGAAAGCCCCATCTTTCCTGGGAACGGCCTGGTTGCCAGTATTGTGGTTCTGTAATATTATTTGTGTATAATTAATTATTAATTTATATGATGAGGAAAATATTAATTTTATGTGGATATAGATGGAGAAAATTTTAATGTGACAATTGTTGAAAATTAATATTTTATCTTTTTCTGATAAAATAATTCATTTAAATATATTATTTTAATAATATATTAATGGTGATATTTTTACAATGAATATAGGATATATGAATAAATGAGGAAAAATATTTTTGTTGGATTAAATGATTAACACATGTTTTGTGTGTTGGTGGGCACAATTCTTGACCGAAAATTTATTATAGACTGTAAAATCATCCGTTTATGGATTTCAGTCAATTTCTGTTTGGAATTTAGAAAAACTTTCTTCTGCAAAGTTGTAGAGAATTGAATTTCCTATAAAAACTCGCGAGATTCGAATTTTCTGATAAAGGGCTATTTATTACGAATTATTGAAGTTCCGAATTATTGAGTCTGAATTGATTTTTGTTACAAAAATTGTTTAAAACATGTTTTGCATTTTTTGTGCATTTGTGTGAAAAATATGTTTTTGATGTGGTGGGCTAAGGAAAATTTGATTATAAATATATTGTTATATTCAATTTTCTACTTTGGTGTTCTAAGCAATTTCCTATAAATAGGGTGCTTAGGTTAGAATTGAAAATGACACCAGAAACTGAAGTTTTCTCTCTATTTCTCTCTCTATATATCGAGTGTATTCTTGTGAGTATTTTGATATCTTGAGTGTTGCTATACGGTGCAAGTTCGTTCAGTGTTATTCAAGTCAGGAGTACTGCTCTTTTGAGGTAAGGGATAGTAAGGGATTGTAAGGGATAGTAAGGGATGTTATTTCTTCTTAAATGATATTATTTTTTTCAATATCATTATGCCGAAATATTGATCTGAATTTTTTATCAAATTTGGAACTTTTCATGTCGGGGTTACTATTCATGAGTTACTATTCACGAGTTACTATTCATGAGTTACTATTCATGAGTTACTATTCACGACGGGTTACTGTTCATGAGTTACTATTCACGAGTTACTATTCACGGGTACTATTTACTACAAAATTGGTTTCTTTTTCTAACCAAATTATAGTTGATTTATGAATATTACTCTGGAGATTAAAACTATGTATTGATTATATTGATTTTATTATCATATATAACATTTTTATAACCCTGATGTTGAAATTCTCTTTCACTGGAGTGTAAAGATGGGTAGATTATTGGTATGATCATGACTATAGGTTCTCTTTGGCTAGTAGTGCAAAGTTGAATTGTTGACTGGTATGATCATGACCATTAAATTTATAATTGAATATCTTTAGCTTAAGTGCAAAGGTGAAATGATCAACATGGTTATAATTATTGGTTATATAAATTCTGAAATGATTATATATTTATTTGAGATATGAATATCTTTGGCCTGTAGTGCAAAGATGACCTGTTGTTGAATATCTTTGGCCTGTAGTGCAAAGATAAACTGTTGACGAATATCTTTGGCCCGTAGTGCAAAGATGAATTTATTAGTATGATTATGAACATGAACTGTGATTTGGTATAACCATGATCTTTGATGTTTCAGGTAAAGACAAGTGATGAAAATTATCTTTGTTCTGGATGAGAAGAGGAATTTAGAACTACAATTATGATTATGAGTTATACATGTGATTGTGGACAGGAATTGTTGATTGATGTTACAAGGATAAAACATTGTTGGTGGACTTTTAACATGGAGAAGATAATAGACTTTATAGTCTATTTGACTCTTCTAATGGATTGCTCGTTCCGCTGCAACTATGGTTGAAATTTTTATCATCTACCATATGTTCTAAATCTCTGATTTAATTCTATTGAAGGCTATTGATAATTTAATTATCTTTAGTCAAGATATTCTTTACTGAGCTAGTTGTGCTCACCCTTTTGCTTCACAATTCCTTTCAGGTAATAAGAGTGTAGCTGGGTCGAGCGAGGGTAACAGGAAAATAGAACGGTGGTCTCTAGCCGTGGAGGTTCTCCCGAAGCAGTATAGAAAAGTTCATTTAGTAGTTATATTTGGTGAATCATCTAGGGTGAAGCGAACCCAACGTTGGAAGGATGTTTTGCCACTATCATAAAAGATGTCTAACGACACACAACCTCGTGTCATCATAAGACATGGTTGTGCATATCCACTCGTCGAGTATATCTACGAGCACTACCTATATAATCTTGGTGTTTGTTTGAAGTATAATTCTCAGTTAGAGACAGTGGAGATAATGATATGTCAAGAGAAGACTCACCATTGGGAAGAATATGATAGTAAACTTCTCATTTTTCTTTGGGGTCTATTAGGTCAACCAAGGATTATTCTGTGGCCATATGATATCTATCATAACCTAGATGCATGGCCTTCTATGTTTGAAGGTTTCCTTGAGCACTTCCCAAAGATTCTAATTTCTAAAACAGTTTTTGACTATACTTTTATGTAAGGTGTCATTGTGAGGTGCTGTCTGTGACGCCCCCAGAATAGGTATACAACACCCATTCTGAGTCGCCAAATACATGGTACAGAAAGCAAACTACAACTTCAATAATACAATTGTCGTGCAAAATACGACAACACATACTGTGAGTTTAAATACATATATTGTCTTCTAGACAATATCAACACTCAAATAAATCCTCATTACAATTATTCAAACACTATTTTACAGAAATAGTGAGGACTGCTAATACATCTTTCTAGAACCATCACTCCATACCCCGACTAGATCCTGCTATGTTCTCACCTCCTGAGAAGAAAAATGGAACAAAAAGGAAAAGGGTGAGCTCAACTAGCCCAGTAAAGAATATTATGACTAAGATAATATACAACAAATTATCGTTAGTCTTCAACAGGGAAAAATCTGATAAAATATAATCGACAACAAGTTTTAGATCAACAACTGCAGCGGAAACAACAAACCATTAGAAGAGTCAAGTAGAGAAAGAATTCTACTATCTTCTAAGATTTAAAAGTCCATCATCAATATTTTATCCCTGTAACATCAATTAATAATCATCTTTAACCAAATATTCATCTTTGCACTACAGGCCAAAGATATTCATTTGTATCATCAGTCGGTCATGTTCATCTCAACACCTGTTCATCTTTGCACTACAGGCCAAAGATATTCATCAAGTAATTATACATCTTTGCACTACAGGCCAAAGATATTCAGTAATATCATCATTTAGGACTGAGGATGATGAAAAATATCTTAAAGAGAACGAATCCAATGAGACAGAAGGACAAATAGTAGGGATTCGTATAACAGTTTATCCAAGATCAATAATACTTCATAATAATCAATTGTGAAGCAGAATTCAAAAATAAAGATCAAAACATGGATACAATCAAAGATAGTAACCATAATAGACATCTTGGACAAAAAGGGAAAATTTTATTTTTCGGTGAATAGTGCCGTATTCGTGAATAGTGCCGTATACGTGAATAGTGCCGTATACGTGAATAGTAACCCCCGACACAAAAAGTTCCAAATTTGATAAAAACTCATATCAATATTTCAGCATAATGATATTGAAGAAAATAATATCATTAAGAAGAAAATAATATCCCTTACCTCAAAATATCAGTACTTCTGGTCGGAATACCGGTATAAGGCTGAAAGAAACTTGCTCTGATGAATAGAAACTCTCAAAGTATCTAAATACTCACAAAATACACTCAATAATCTAGAGAGAGAAAGAGAGAAAACTTGTTTCTGGTGTGATTTTCAATTCTAACTTAGCCCTCTATTTATAGGAAAATTTTGGTAGGTTTGACCTGCAACCTGATGGCTTTACCTGCTACTATTCCCACCCACCACATTTGAAATATAATTCAGCACATTTCTTCACCAACCACAAGTGGGGCCCACCAATTCTAGAATTTTCCACCAAAATGATAAACTCCGAAAATTCAACAATTTCTGAACCAGTCATCTTGTAAAATTCGTAATAAATCATACGTTCATTTTTAACGGTTCAAAATTTGTGGACATATACTCAACTTATATATGTATAACATATCCAAAAATTACCACGATCCAACGGTCGGATTAAAAATTATAACCCCCGCAAACTATCTCAAAAACCCTGATTTTTAATACCTCCATTCCGACAAAAATACTGACAAAAACCTCAACATTAACTCCTTCATTTTTAACCACAAAAATATATCCCTCATTTATATCCACATAAAATAAATATTTCCTTATCATATGAATCAATAATTAATTATTCACAAATAATATTACAGAATCACATTTATGACAACCAGGCCGTTCCCAGGAAAGAGGGGGCTTTCCAATAAGGATTTCTCCTTACTGGCGCGCAATTAGATGACCAAACCTCTCCTTAGACAGAACTTTCTAGACATTGCCAATAATGTTATCTAATAATATTATTCAAATAATATGAATTATTGATCTGATAATGGAAAATACTGTGCAGCAACAATTATTGAAACAACAATAATATAAAATATCAACGCAGCAATTATTGAATCAATAAAATAAAATATTGAATAATAACTACTGTAACAATTATTGAGTAGTGCCTTCTTACGTAAGAATCAATAATTGGTGCAATACCGTGTGCTACTGTATTTTAACCACCGGGTATTCCAACAGTATTAACGGTAACAACTACGCCGTTATTTATAAACAACTTATACTTGTCGTTTTCTTCATCCAATCGCTTTCCGTTATGGGGCCCACACAAGGCTGCGTCGTCGTACGAATATTCCCCGACAGCAAGAATATTCCACGACCAACCGAATATTCACCGACCAAAAATAAATATTTTATAACCACTTGCTTATTTTGCAAAATTTGCACATTTCACCCATAACCAAAGTATTATATCAAATTAACCCCTTATTATTCACAATAATATTTAGAGAAAATTTGATTTTATTCATTAATAAGTTGGGGTCTTACAACCTCCCCTCCTTATGAAATTTCGTCCTCGAAATTGACGTACGTACCTGATGTTTCAAAAAGGTGAGGATACCTCGCTTTCATTTCTGATTCCAACTCCCAGGTCATTTCTTCAATAGCATGGTTTCTCCACAAAACCTTAACTTGTGGTATAACCTTCGTGCGTAGGACATGCTCTTTCCTATCCAAGATCTTAACAGGTACCTCCTCGTACGTTAAATCTTCAGCTATCTCGTCTGGTTCTAACTCAATAATGTGGTTCGGGTCTTTAACATATTTACGAAGCATAGATATGTGAAAAACATTATGAACACGAGACATGCTTGGAGGTAATGCGAGTCTATATGCCACATTTCCTATTCGCTCAAGAATCTCAAATGGACCAACAAATCTTGGATTGAGCTTTCCTCTCTTCCCAAATCTTGTAACTCCCTTCCATGGTGCAACACGTAACAATACATGATCCCCAATATTAAATTCCACGTCCTTCCGATGAAGATCCGCATAACTCTTTTGTCGATCCTGTGCCGTTTGTATACGTTGTCGAATCGTTTGGATCTTCTCTGTAGTAATGCGTACCAATTCTGGTCCCAACAATGTTGCTTCACCCACCTCGTCCCAGCATACTGGAGAACGACATTTTCTTCCATACAACGCCTCAAATGGAGCCATACCTATGCTCGCCTGATAACTGTTGTTGTAGGAGAATTCCACCAATGGTAGGTACTTATCCCAACTCCCTTTGAGATCTAAGACACAAAGTCTTAATAGATCTTCAAGAGTTTGAATAGTCCTCTCTGATTGTCCGTCCGTTTGAGGATGGTATGCTGAACTGAATCGTAAATCCGTGCCCATAGCTTTCTGCAAGCTAACCCAAAATCGTGAAGTGAATCTTGGGTCACGATCCGAAACTATGGATACTGGCATGCCATGCAATCTCACAATCTCGTTCACGTACATACTAGCAAGACGTTCAAGGGAATAAGTCTCACGTATCGGCAAGAAATGAGCGGACTTGGTTAATCTATCAACAATAACCCAAATCGCATCTATGCCTTGAGAAACCTTGGGAAGACCCGTAACAAAATCCATAGTAATGTGTTCCCACTTCCATTTCGGAATCTCAAGTGGTTGCAATGGACCCTTTGGCACTTGATGCTCCGCCTTTACACGTTGACAAGTTAAACACCTCGAGATAAACTCCGCGATCTCTCTTTTCATATTGCTCCACCAAAATGTATGTCGAAGATCGTGATACATTTTGGTACTCCCAGGATGGATTGCAAACGGTGTGTTGTGTGCCTCCATCATTATTCTATGCTTCAAGTCAAAATCGTTAGGAACACAAAGTCTGGAGTTGACTCGAAGTATTCCTTCTTCATCGATTCTTGCTTCTGGAATAGCACCTTCTTGCACTTTCTTCTTCATACGCATCAGCTCTATATCCGTAGCTTGAGCAGCTTTAACTTTATCGATTAAAGTCGGTTCTACTCGTATATTTGATATCATCATGTGGGTACTTGGAGCCTTCATCTCTATCTCCATCCTTTGCAAGTCATACAAAATGGGCCTTTGTGTTAAAAACATTGCACTCGTACCCGCATATGATCTTCTACTCAATGCGTCAGCTACTACGTTTGCTTTTCCAGGATGGTATTGGATGGTATGATCGTAATCTTTCAACAGCTCAAGCCAACGTCGTTGCCGCATGTTGAGTTCCTTTTGGGTGAAGAAATATTTGAGGCTTTTATGATCTGTATAGATCTCCACTTTCTCCCCATACAGGTAGTGTCTCCAGATCTTCAACGCAAAAACGACTGCTGCCAACTCCAAATCATGAGTAGGATAATTCCTCTCATATTCTTTGAGTTGTCGTGAGGCATAGGCTATGACTTTCCCATGTTGCATGAGAACACATCCTAACCCTTTGCCTGAAGCATCGCTGTAGATAACAAATCCATCCGAACCAGATGGTATTGTCAAAACAGGTGCCGAAATGAGTCTCCTCTTGAGTTCTTGGAAACTCTTCTCGCATTCCTCACTCCATACGAATTTTGTATCTTTCCGAGTCAGCTGAGTTAACGGAGTAGCGATTCGAGAAAATCCTTCCACAAATCTCCGATAATAACCAGCTAAGCCCAGAAAGCTACGTACTTCGGTTACCGACTTCGGTTGCTCCCAACTTTGTATGGCTTCAATCTTCGCCGGGTCGACAGATACTCCATGTTTTGACACCACGTGCCCAAGGAATGCTACTTCCTCAAGCCAGAACTCGCATTTCTTCAGTTTGGCATATAGCTTGTTTTCACGAAGCCTTTGCAGTACCAGCTTCAAATGGCGCTCATGATCTTCACGGCTTTTGGAATAGATGAGGATGTCATCAATAAAGACAACAACGAACTGATCCAAATATTCTTTGAATACACGGTTCATCATATCCATGAAGGCAGCAGGAGCATTAGTCAATCCAAAAGACATTACTAAGAATTCATAATGCCCGTACCGAGTTCTGAAGGCAGTCTTTGGAATATCCTCAGTTTTAATCTTCAGCTGATGATATCCAGAACGAAGATCGATCTTTGAAAAGAATTGTGCTCCTTGCAACTGGTCAAACAGGTCATCAATGCGAGGTAGCGGATACCTATTCTTGATGGTGACATGGTTCAATTCTCGATAGTCAATACAAAGTCGCATACTCCCGTCTTTCTTCTTTACGAATAAAACAGGAGCACCCCAAGGAGACGTACTAGGACGAATAAAACCGATGTCCAACAACTCCTGTAGTTGGACTTTTAACTCCTGAAGTTCAATAGGAGCCATTCGATATGGGGTTTTAGAAATGGGCTTTGTACCGGGTTCAAGGTCAATAAAGAATTCAATTTCTCGTTCCGGGGGTAGACCGGGAAGTTCTTCAGGAAATACATCGGAAAATTCTCTAACAATAGAAATATTATTCAAATCTGACTTGTCTTTGTTCAAATCCATAACATGGGCTAAGAAAGCTTGACATCCGTTTTTCAATAAACGAATAGCTTTGTGGCTTGATATGACAGTGACTGATTTTAGTGGTTTAGTAGTTTGAATTCGTATGACAGGTTGGTTAGGAATATGAAAACTAACAACCTTACGAAAACAATCAATTTTAGCATGATGAGTGGTTAACCAATCAATTCCTAAAATCACATCAAAAGCAAGTATCTTTAAAGAGATAAGATCAACAGGTAATGTGATAGTGCCAACTTGGATCATGCAAGATTTATAAACTGTAGATGTAACGAAGGTTTCACCCAACGGAGTTTCAACAGATAAGTTAAAGTCCAATTTCTCCGGAGTCAAGTTTAAACGTTGAGCACAAGCAGGAGAGATAAAAGAATGGGTAGAACCGGTATCTAGTAAAGTATAAACTTCGCAAGAATTCAAGATTAGCTTACCCGTGATCACCTCGTTCGGGTTTCTCGCGTTTTGGCCAGTAACGACAAACGCTCTTCCAGGAACCGCTGATTTCGCCTTATCCGGGACAGCCCTTGGAATCACCACTCCCGCTGAACTTGGTTTCGCTATAGTACAATCTCGAGCGATGTGGCCTTCCTTCCCACAGTTGTAACACACCTTGGATTGTTGTGGACAGTTTGGGCTGATATGTCCCTCTTTCCCGCATTTGTAACATCTAACTGGCGGTCGTTCTCCTCCCCTAAAATTTGTTGTTGGTGCTGGTGCTGATGTCTTCCCGTCATTGTTGAATCTCCTCTTTCTGAAATTTCCACTTGACTCACCTCTCCTATTATCATGGCCACGATGACCACCCGAGTGGTTACCGCCTTTGTTCGTATTTTTCCCTCCTCGTTGGTTATCATCGCTCTGATGATTGCTGTCACCGGTATGACCCTGGTTGTGGTCCCTCGGTTGAGTATACTCATTATCTCTCTCTAATAATTGGGCCCTGTTGACAACGTCTGAATACAGAGAAAATTTATGAGAGATAAGGTATTGACGAATCTCAGGTTTTAAACCTCTCAGAAACATCCGCGTCATTCGTTCCTCATTTTCGACCAAATGAGGTGCAAACCTGGATAACTCTGCAAACTTCGCCTCGTACTGGGACACCGTCATGTTGTTTTGTTCCAGTCTAATAAACTCAACCTCCTTCATATGACGAATACTTTCAGGAAAGTACTTGTCATTGAACAGTTTTTGAAATGTTTCCCAGGACATGTTGAGTGCGTCAGGCTGGGTACGCTTCACAGACTCCCACCAGTAGTCTGCCTCACCGCGGAACATAAATGTGGCGAATGGAACCTTCTGTTCCTCCGTGCATCCCAAGACATCAAATATCTTGGTAATTTGCTTGACCCACGTTTCCGCCATGATCGGATCCGGCTTTCCCTTAAATTCTGGTGGTCCCAATTCTTTGAACTGCTTAGCTGTGACAAACCGCGCGTTGTTATCATTTCCACCCGTATTCTGCACACGAGTCTCCCTCGTCTGATTTTGCATGAACTGCAAAAAGCTCCTAAACATTCCATCATTCATCGTTTGCTCGGTAACGTTGTTTACAGGAGGAATATTGCCTTCCTGTTGCACGTTCCCCTGGGTAGTGATCAAAGGTGTCTCCACGGTCTGATTTACTCCATTATTAACGTTCTCAGCTGCCATTCTTAAATACTGCCATAAAACAAGGGTTAATAGTCATGTCATATATTATCCCTATACTCTGACCGACCAAATAAACACCAAATAAACTTAGTCAGGTCATACTAGCGAAGGAATTCCCCGTCTCTCCCCTCCTAGTTCTTGTCTCACATCTCAGCCAGGGATCATATCCCTAAGCTCTGATACCAACTGTGACGCCCCCAGAATAGGTATACAACACCCATTCTGAGTCGCCAAATACATGGTACAGAAAGCAAACTACAACTTCAATAATACAATTGTCGTGCAAAATACGACAACACATACTGTGAGTTTAAATACAAATATTGTCTTCTAGACAATATCCACACTCAAATAAATCCTCATTACAATTATTCAAACACTATTTTACAGAAATAGTGAGGACTGCTAATACATCTTTCTAGAACCATCACTCCATACCCCGACTAGATCCTGCTATGTTCTCACCTCCTGAGAAGAAAAATGGAACAAAAAGGAAAAGGGTGAGCTCAACTAGCCCAGTAAAGAATATTATGACTAAGATAATATACAACAAATTATCGTTAGTCTTCAACAGGGAAAAATCTGATAAAATATAATCGACAACAAGTTTTAGATCAACAACTGCAGCGGAAACAACAAACCATTAGAAGAGTCAAGTAGAGAAAGAATTCTACTATCTTCTAAGATTTAAAAGTCCATCATCAATATTTTATCCCTGTAACATCAATTAATAATCATCTTTAACCAAATATTCATCTTTGCACTACAGGCCAAAGATATTCATTTGTATCATCAGTCGGTCATGTTCATCTCAACACCTGTTCATCTTTGCACTACAGGCCAAAGATATTCATCAAGTAATTATACATCTTTGCACTACAGGCCAAAGATATTCAGTAATATCATCATTTAGGACTGAGGATGATGAAAAATATCTTAAAGAGAACGAATCCAATGAGACAGAAGGACAAATAGTAGGGATTCGTATAACAGTTTATCCAAGATCAATAATACTTCATAATAATCAATTGTGAAGCAGAATTCAAAAATAAAGATCAAAACATGGATACAATCAAAGATAGTAACCATAATAGACATCTTGGACAAAAAGGGAAAATTTTATTTTTCGGTGAATAGTGCCGTATTCGTGAATAGTGCCGTATACGTGAATAGTGCCGTATACGTGAATAGTAACCCCCGACACAAAAAGTTCCAAATTTGATAAAAACTCATATCAATATTTCAGCATAATGATATTGAAGAAAATAATATCATTAAGAAGAAAATAATATCCCTTACCTCAAAATATCAGTACTTCTGGTCGGAATACCGGTATAAGGCTGAAAGAAACTTGCTCTGATGAATAGAAACTCTCAAAGTATCTAAATACTCACAAAATACACTCAATAATCTAGAGAGAGAAAGAGAGAAAACTTGTTTCTGGTGTGATTTTCAATTCTAACTTAGCCCTCTATTTATAGGAAAATTTTGGTAGGTTTGACCTGCAACCTGATGGCTTTACCTGCTACTATTCCCACCCACCACATTTGAAATATAATTCAGCACATTTCTTCACCAACCACAAGTGGGGCCCACCAATTCTAGAATTTTCCACCAAAATGATAAACTCCGAAAATTCAACAATTTCTGAACCAGTCATCTTGTAAAATTCGTAATAAATCATACGTTCATTTTTAACGGTTCAAAATTTGTGGACATATACTCAACTTATATATGTATAACATATCCAAAAATTACCACGATCCAACGGTCGGATTAAAAATTATAACCCCCGCAAACTATCTCAAAAACCCTGATTTTTAATACCTCCATTCCGACAAAAATACTGACAAAAACCTCAACATTAACTCCTTCATTTTTAACCACAAAAATATATCCCTCATTTATATCCACATAAAATAAATATTTCCTTATCATATGAATCAATAATTAATTATTCACAAATAATATTACAGAATCACATTTATGACAACCAGGCCGTTCCCAGGAAAGAGGGGGCTTTCCAATAAGGATTTCTCCTTACTGGCGCGCAATTAGATGACCAAACCTCTCCTTAGACAGAACTTTCTAGACATTGCCAATAATGTTATCTAATAATATTATTCAAATAATATGAATTATTGATCTGATAATGGAAAATACTGTGCAGCAACAATTATTGAAACAACAATAATATAAAATATCAACGCAGCAATTATTGAATCAATAAAATAAAATATTGAATAATAACTACTGTAACAATTATTGAGTAGTGCCTTCTTACGTAAGAATCAATAATTGGTGCAATACCGTGTGCTACTGTATTTTAACCACCGGGTATTCCAACAGTATTAACGGTAACAACTACGCCGTTATTTATAAACAACTTATACTTGTCGTTTTCTTCATCCAATCGCTTTCCGTTATGGGGCCCACACAAGGCTGCGTCGTCGTACGAATATTCCCCGACAGCAAGAATATTCCACGACCAACCGAATATTCACCGACCAAAAATAAATATTTTATAACCACTTGCTTATTTTGCAAAATTTGCACATTTCACCCATAACCAAAGTATTATATCAAATTAACCCCTTATTATTCACAATAATATTTAGAGAAAATTTGATTTTATTCATTAATAAGTTGGGGTCTTACACTGTCCACGGTTGAGACATGAGTCACATTTGGTATATATTTGTATCCAAACTCACAGCATATGTGTTGTTGTATTTTGCACGATAATTGTTGTAATAAAGTTGTAGTTATTTTCTGTACCATGTATTTGGCGACTCAAAATGGGTTGGATGGAATGAACCTATTTTGGGGGCGTTACATTGTGAATAATTAATTATTGATTCATATGATAAGGAAATATTTATTTTTGTGGATATAAATGAGGGATATATTTTTGTGGTTAAAAATGAAGGAGTTAATGTTGAGGTTTTTATCAGTATTTTTGTCGGAATGGAGGTATTAAAAATCAGGGTTTTTGAGATATTTTGCGGGGGTTATAATTTTTAATCCGACCGTTAGATCGTGGTAATTTTTGGATATGTTATACATATATAAGTTGAGTATATGTCCACAAATTTTGAACCGTTAAAAATGAACGTATGATTTATTATGAATTTTACGAGATGACTGGTTCAGAAATTGTTGAATTTTCGGAGTTAATAATTTTGGTAGAAAATTCTAGAATTGGTGGGCCCCACTCTTGGTTGGTGAAGAAATGTGCTGAGATTTTTATTCAAATGTGGTGGGTGGGAATAGTAGCAGGTAAAGCCATCAGGTTGCAGGTTAAGTCTGCTTCGGCGTGCTAACATTTTCCTATAAATAGAGGGCTTGGTTAGAATTAAAAATCACACCAGAAACAAGTTTTCTCTCTTTCTCTCTCTAGATTATTGAGTGCATTTTGTGAGTATTTAGATACTTTGAGAGTTTCTATTCATCAGAGCAAGTGTCTTTCAGTCTTATACCGGTATTCCGACCAGAAGTACTGTCTTTACGAGGTAAGGGATGTTATTTTATTCAAAAATGATATTATTTCTTCAATATCATTATGCCGAAATATTGGTTGGAAATTTTTATCAAATTTGGAACTTTTCACGTCGGGGTTACTATTCATGAGTTACTATTCACGAGTTACTATTCACCGAAAAATAAAATTTTCTTCTTTTCGTCCAAAATATCTATTCTGGGTACTAGCTTTGATTGTATCCATGTTTTGATCATTCTTAAATTCTACTTCACTATGAATAATTATAAGGTATTTTTGGACATGGATAAATCGAAATACGAATCCTTAATATTTGTTATTTTGTTTCACTGGATTCGTTTTCTTTAAGATATTTTTCATCATCCTCAGTCCTAAATGATGATATTACTGAATATCTTTGGCCCGTAGTACAAAGATGAATGATTAACTGATGAATATCTTTGGCCCGTAGTGCAAAGATGAACAGGTGTTGAGATGAACATGACCGACTGGTGATACAAATGAATATCTTTGGCCTGTAGTGCAAAGATGAATATTTGATTAAAGATGGTTATTGATTGTTGTTACAGGGATAAAATATTGATGATGGACTTTAAAATCTTAGAAGATAGTAGAACTCATTCTCTACTTGACTCTTCTAATGGTTTGCTGTTTCCGCTGCAGTTATTGATTTAAAACTTGTTGTCTATTGTATTCTATTAGATTTTTCCCTGTTGAAGACTAACGATAATTTGTTCTGTATTAACTTAGTCATAATGTTCTTTACTGGGCTAGTTGAGCTCACCCTTTTCCTTTTTGTTCCATTTTTCTCAGGAGGCGAGAATGTAGCGAGTACTAGTCGGGGTATGGAATGATGGTTCTAGAAGTTACTTTAGTAGTCCTCACCATTTTTGTGAAATAATGTATCAATAATTGTAATGAGGACTTATTTGAGTGTGGATATTGTCTAAATGACAATATTTGTATTTAAACTCACAGTTCTTGTGTTGTAATAATAAAGATGTAGTTGTTTCTGTACCATGTATTTTGGCGACTCAGAATGAGTGTTGTATACCTATTTTGGGGACGTCTCAGTATTGATTATTAATGCTTATGTAAGAAGTCACTCAGTTTGATTCAATTATTGTCAGTTAATAATATGAATTATTTAGCGATAATGAAGTTTTGTTTTATTCGTATTATTAACGTAATAAAAACAGAAATATCTTTTTATATAAAACATAATACTTTATTAAAGTTATTCTATAAATAAAATATATTATATTTTATTTAAAATATTTTTCTTTAAATATGGACCGTCAGATTAAAGTAATCAATCTGGACCGTTCATGGATTAGTTACTATGCATTCCATTTTTCTATAAATAGCAGCTCATTCCTTCATTATTTCTTACGAATTCACTGAACTTTAGAGAAAGAAACTATAGAGAGAGAGAAGAAAAGTATTATGCTACTTAACTACTTCTTTATTTCAGTTATTCTTTAAAACGGTAAGGGGTGTTATTCTTTTTTATTCATGAAGAGAACTGTTGTTATTCCATTTCTTATTATTTTGTTGGAATAACCTGTATATGCGGTCTACTCTATACTTGGTGATATTCTTCTATTATTCTGTTGGAACATCCTGTCTGTGTGTTTTACACTGGACCTAGTTCCGTTTTTATTATTATTTTGTTGGAACATCCTGTCTGTGTGTTTTACACCGGACCTGGTTCCGTCTTGTTATTATTCTGTTGGAATATCCTGTATGTGTGTTTTACACCGGACCTGGTTCAATTATTTATTATTTTATCGGAATATCCTGTCTGTGCGTTTACGCCGGACCTGGTTTCATTATTTATTATTCTGTCGGAATATCCTGTCTGTGCGTTTACGCCGGACCTGGTTCCATTATTTATTATTCTGTTGGAATAACCTGTCTGTGCGGTCTATCGCATGCCGGGTGATTTCTTTTGTTATTATATTCTTTATTATACTCAGTTGGTTATGTTTTAACTTATATACTCAATGAAATTAGTGAAAAATCCTTGATAATTGCGGTTCATCCAATATCTTTTCATGAAAATATTCTTCTAAGCATTCTTGAATTTTACTCCACAAAGCAGTATCATGTTGACAATTTGAACGTTGTTAATTCTTGGATAAATTAATTCTTGAACTTGTTTTATTGAATTCTTATATCATTGTCATCATCCTTATGTTTATAAAATGTTGAAAGTCATATATGGCATGTAATGCATAGATGGACTTGGTATGATTATAACCAGGGATTATTCGGTGTAATCATGACCGTAATGTTACAAATGATGTGGTAAAAGTCCTCATTGGCCCGTAGTGCATTGATGGACAGTTGTTGGCATGATCATGACCATTAATGAATACACGAATATCCTTGGCCGTAGTGCAGGAGTGATTCGATGATATGGATTATTTTATTAAGCTGAGTCCCAGCGATAACAGTGTTGAAAAACCTTTTAAATCATAGAAGATAGTATATTTTATTTTTTACTTGACTCTTTTAATGGATTGCTTGTTCTGCTGCAGTTAAACTTGATGTTTGTTATATTTTATCAGTTTAACACTTTTGAAGGCTAATGATAATTTATTCTGCATTATCTTAGTCATAATATTTCTTACTGGGCTAGTTGAGCTCATCCTTTCTTTCAGTGTTCTCTTCAGAAAATGAGAATATAGCTGGGACGAGTCGGGAAACGGAGTGATGAACCAGATGATAGTATTAGTAGTCCTCACTATTCTATTAAATAGTGTGACAATAATTGTAATGGGGACTTTTTTTGAGTTTGTATAGTCTCTAATAGACAATAATTGTATTCAAACTCACAGTTATGTTTTGTCGTATTGTACACGACAGTTGTATTAGTAAGTTGTATTTGTATTATTTACCATGTATCTAACGACACAAGATGGGTGATGTATACTTAATTTTGGGGGCGTCACATATTGGTTGATAAGTTGGGTTCTTTGGATCATTGGATCTACTTCATCCCTCTAGTTCATTATTACATGTATTTATTACACTTTCCATTCGACACACACAAAAACGTTCCATTTTGATACCAGTCACTCACTTATTAAATACTGACAGAGATAAACCTATGAAATTTCAGTGGGGGCAGGTGCCCCCTGCCCTTAATCTGCGTCCGGCCCTGGTATTGAGTGTCTTTCAATCTCACATCGAATTGAGACTTGTGAAAGTAACGAAATATTGAGTCACAACAAGTTGATGTGTTTTTTAAAAGTTATTTTAAGAAGACAACTTTACGGTAAGATTATAAAACACACTATACAAAAAAAAAATGTTAGTTAACATAATATTGATATAAATTGAAATATTAACCCTCTTCGTGTAATTGATATTAAATATATTATACGTTTTAGTCATAACTATAATAAGATAATTATGGATAATAATTATTTATCATGCAATATCATGTATTGAATGTTTTTCAATCTCACTACTTAAATTCATGTTCAAAGAATATAATATTTAATTCATAAAAATATTATATTATAAAAAATATGTTAACTTATATTACGAATAAACACAATATTAATTTAGCTAATATGTCATTATATTTTCTCACAATAAAAACTAAACATATTTGACTCTATTTAAATTTAGTAGAGGGGTGGCTCTTGACATTTTCAATAAATTTTAAACGTTAAATAGAAGAAAAAAAAGTATTGGAAGATTCGAAAATTAATTGTAAGTTCGCATTAGGAGTCTTTTCCTGACCAAGTTATATAAATTATACTACTACTATTTTGTAAGATCCGACGACTCAATTGGCTTTATATTTTGTTAACGACGATACTTCTCTTTTACTTTCCCATAACTCAAATCTTAAAATTTTATTTTCCCAAAAAGAATCTAACTCTTCAAACTATAGGTCTAAGACACCGATCAACATACCACCAAGATCAATTATCAGAGCAAGATTTCGAAGAACAATTTCTAGCTCCGAATTAGGGCGAAATTAAAGTGGAAGAATGTTCTTCAGTGGGGATCCGTCGACTCGGAAGCGGGTCGATTTAGGTGGTCGAAGTTCGAAGGAAAGGGACAGGCAGAAGCTTTTGGAGCAAACTAGGTTAGAGAGGAATAAACGATTGTGGTTGCGGCAACAAAACTCTGCTGCTATCAAAATTCAGGTTACCTCATTATATATACACATATAATACTTGTTATAGAATATTTTTAGCTTATTTGAGTGTCCAGATGATCATTACATGTTTATCATTGTGATAGTTGCAACGATTGATGTATGGTTAACTGTTACGGTTTTCAGTTAAATGTTACTTGATAATGTAATTGTTATTTCATTTGATTTTCAGTTGTAATAAGTAAAACATGTTATTTTGGTCAATATTTTGATGGGTTAACAGTGCTATATCGTTTAACTTTGTGAAATATTTATTGGTATTTGGGCTTTGGTGTACTTGTTAAATTCATAAAAAGGGCCCATCAATTGACTGTAAAAGCAGGGAAATTTCATATCAGTGCAAAATTTTGATATTAACATCTAAAAAAGGATTGGACAAATTTTTAAGTTGCAATGTTGAATAATAATTTATTCAAATGAGAAATATTTTTGATTTGTATTTTTGGAATATTTGGAAACAAAATACAATAACGGGAGTTGTCTGAAATGTATAGTTGTCTTTATTTGATGATATATATTTGAATTGGCGTAAGGAAAGAGGAGGTTCTTTGTTAATTACAAAGTTGTAATTGATGAAGCAAAATCAAGTGGAAAGGGTAATTAGAAGTTTGGAGGTAAAATAATATGGAGGTATAACATATCTTGACATGTAGTTCTAGCAAAACCATGCGTTCTACTCCTAAAGGGGAAATACCGAAAGCGTTGTTTTACATTTTTTTGGAATGGTAACAAGTGTTACACACTCCATCTAGGAGCTTTTAAACGAAAGGAAGAGAAGGGAAGGGAGAAAAGATTATGAATTAGCTTTCTCTCTTTGTGTCTTGGAGCTTATGAAAGAACAAAAGAAAAAGGACATTTTTAATTTTTTTGCAAGCACATAACGCACTTTCTCTCCAAATTTTCTCGTTTTTGGAATGGAAGTCTAAAGAGAAAGTGGCGGTCTTTTCCTCTCCGTTTCTCTACCTTTCATTCATAAAAAAACTGCAGGACACATCACAAATTGCATTTTCTCTCCCCAACCCTCCCTTTCTCTCATAATTAAAACTCCAATAAAGGGTGCAAGGAGGAAGATGTGTTTTTGATATCACGTTTCTGCATTGCTCTAATCTCTAATCCAATAATTCCAGTTTCGTACATTACAAAAGAGAACTTTTCTAATTATATTTTTTGTGCTTATTATGGGATCACAAACTCAGGTTAATTTATTGACAATATACTCCATCTTGTTAGTCTCTAAAATTTTAAATTTTTTCATGTATTCTTGTGAAAGCTTGGAACTTGACTAATTACTAGTAACAGAAATGCTTCAGAGGAAGAAAGGTGGTAGAAGCTGAACGTTCTAAAGTTCGAGAGCAGTTCATTATTAGTTACGGGAAGCGCTGCCAAAATGTTGACAGGTGTACTATTGGATCCTTGTCCTCAACTGACTATTTAATGATGACTACAATTATTTTCCATCTATTTACCTTTCCAGTTATATTTTCCTTATTCTAGTGTGCTAGTATTCCCTTGTAATGCTCTTATACTGAAAGTTTTGAGGGTTATACGATTTTTGGAATTTTTTCTGTATATTCAGGCATTGCTTTGGGCCGGATTCTGATTTTCTTCGCCAATTACTCTTCTTCTTTGACGCAAAAAATGCTGCTGATTTTTCTACCCTTGTGGAGGCATGCCGATTGCTTCAACAGTTTCTTCAAAATAGCGGTGTGTTTTTTCTTAGATTTTCTCCTCAAAGCATTTCTGTCAATGTTTTAATTTGTATAAAGAATGCATTTCTTCCATTTTTACATGGAAGGGATACTTTGAAAAGGCCTAGTTTGTGGCATTTGCTATGTTGTTGTATATAATTTATACTCCCTCCCTTTGTGTCTTGATAGAGACCATGTTTGCGGCAAGGAGTTTAAGACGCGTAGTTGACACATTTAGATATAATATTTTTCATATTTGATTTTACGAAGATAGGTGGTCTTATGTTTTGGAATGGAGGGAGTATTACAAAATGTTGTTTGTAAATAAATTTTTTGAACGGATTTAAAATGTCTAGAAGTCATGAACCATGATATTGAAAGAGGAATAGATGGAGTATATCTTTGTGTAGTTTTAAGATGTTTTTCTTTTATGGCTTTCTACCTTCCTCACCTGCATACCTACTTTATGTGACACTTACTAAATAACTGAATATAAGTGTCTCTGCTATTGTCTTTTGTTTCTTATTAGAAAACCCAGTTGAAATCAACTCATAGGAGAGGGGTGTGGAGGAAAGTCAAAGGACCTAAAATATCTTGTAGCTGCATACTTTGTATCAGAAAATTCTTATAGTACTAAAGTTGTTAGAAACACTTGGAAGTACTGATGTCATATTGATCAAGTACAGAAAGTTGCGCGATGGATAATTTATTATCTTTAATAGAGGAAGTACATCACTTATTTTATGGTAGCAGAATCACAGATAGCTTACCCTAAGAATCCGTATGACAACCAAACTTGAAAAAGAAAATGACATCTGGTTTATTAATTGCACATCCATTATTGGACTCTGCCTAAATTGAAATGCGTAAATTTGTTGATTAACTTCAAATTATGTTCTTAGGTACTCATTCCACACCCAAGAACCCCTGCTTCTTTTTCCTTATGCTATAAAATGTCTTTAATGGCTTTATGATTTACATATCACAACTTTGGTAAGTCAGCTGGTAAGGAAGCCTTTGTTGTTTCAATATGCTGAAAAGCCTTTGGTACTTATCAAAGAAAAAATGTGCAGAATATGAACTGAAGTTATCTTTTTTAGCAACTTCTATAACTGATATATGCATCACGACTTGTTATGTATCACAGTGGGGTGTGCAGGTGCTTGCTTGTGCATAAATTTGTTTCCACATGGTTCTGCATTTGTTTGTTATTTAAGTTCAGAATCTTTTTCCGGTAATTAGTCTTTTGTTCAGAAACTTCATTCATTTAATTGACAATATCTCTTATGCCACAGGAGATATTCTTAGCCTCTTTGCCGGGACGGACTACTTGTTTACGGATGCTCGGGTGGTCTACAGGGTGAAGCGATTTGCTTATGCTTGTATTCAGGCCATTTATCACCATAGGTTTGTTACTTGGAGCCCATTTTTTGAATGTATTGTGTTTTAAGTTCTGTTGAAACTTAAATAATTTTCAGATTTAAATTACATTATTTGATGAAATTTGATAGCATGAATTTCAGCTTAAGACTTCAATTGTTATGTCCTTGTAAGTTTTAAAGGAAAGGTTGATGGTAATCTTAGTAATTGTTTGGATAAGCAATGAAGAAAAGAAAAGAAATTTCAGGCGGGAAGTTGGGGAAAGGAAAGGAAAAGTAAATCATTATATTTTATTTTACTTGCATGCACTTGAATGTGTATATTCGGTTCATTTTATTTATTCATTTATTTTAAACTTTATATCACGGTGGTATTTTGTTCCAACTTAATAAGGAAATCTTGGTTGTATAGAAGTGTCATTAAAACTCCATTCCATTTTTATTTCTCCCATTTTTGGGAGGAAACAGTTAAGGAGTTACTAGGGTTATTAGGAGCTGTCTAGGGTGCTTACATCATTTTGTTTTCTTTTGTCCTTCTCTTTTTTCTATCTTAATTTCTTTTAACTTTTGTATGTGGATATGTACTTATGTGTTATATATTTGGTTGGGTTTATATTTCTATATATTTATTCATGAATTTTTTTATTGTATATATCTGTTAATCTTTTTTATCTTTATTTTTTCCGCTGTCCTTATATTTTCGCTTTATTGGGATTCATTTTCAACTTACCCCAAATAGAGTGTGATAAAAGGCGTTGGTCATTTGAGTTGAGTGTATGTAGTTAGTATGCTGAGGCTCAGAGCAAGTTTAAGTGGTTGGAGTGTTTAAATAAAATTTGCGAACCTTGGTTGTCACCTGTGATCTTGGTTAATCTTGAGAAATTTTGTAACTGAGATAGATTTTTACTTTATCCAGTATTCAGTTTTAAATTTTTGATGTGTACGGTAAACTAATATTTTGAAAATTATTCTAGCTAATATAATGTTGAACTGTCAAAACTTAGTTACTTTCTTCGTTTTCTGTGATCTATATACCTGTTAACACAACTTCTTTCCTTTAAGTTATATATATATTTTCTCTTTAACAAACTGCTTATTTTGGTGATATTCTGAACAGGAATCAGTTAAAGGATCAACTGTTTATGACATCTTCGGAATCCAGTACATCAACAGTTCTCTTGCTAGAGTCGGTACTTATGTTGATTGAACCTAAACTTCCTTGGGCTTGTAAGACAGTCAGCTTTCTCTTGCAAAGGAATATATATTTCCTGTTTAAGGAGATTATTTTAACGGGGAAGGTATACTTTTGTCGTAAAGTGCTTCTTAGTTTCTGTTCCTGTGTTCTGTCTTTTCCATTATTTGTTATACTCTGTCCCTCTCATTCGATTCTTCTCGAGTTCACATTTTCATGATCTAGTATTGCTCTATGGGTAAGGATTTCTACAGTTCAATACCTGGAATGCAGTATTCTTGAGTTATGTAACTTGTTATATGTTAAGATCTCTTAGTTGTTGGAAGTTCTAGATTTTCTTTTGAAAGGCATATATAGCTCTAAGATTCTAAATCTTGTGAAGATTGAGATCTCAAGTGTAAATCCAAACCCGACTCCGCAATAAGGCTCAATCCACTCCTCGAGAGCACTTGTTGGGTCATCTTGGCCAACTATGGTTCACCCAAAACTCATGAAAAATGATAGTACTCTTGGTAGTAGAGTTGAGACTTTATAGAAGTTCAGTCCATCCCGATCCCCACATGTTTGGGACTAGGGTATTACATCAAAGGTGCTATACAGATGTGTTTTCTTACACTTTCAGTTACTTCGTTCCACTTTGAATGTTGTGGTTGCCGGTTGGACACTGGGTTTAAAACGTGCCGTTAACATATTTATATAATATTTTTCATTTTTAACTTTATAATTGCACTTTAGATGTTACACAATAATCTAGACACTACCATATTACAAATATTGTGTTTAGACGTAGTTTTTTGGATGTCTTAAAAGCCATGATACAAATATGGTTTTGGACAATGAAGGGAGTATAATATTTCCTTAGATTTATTTGTTATACACTTTGCATTCTTTAGCAGAGAGGTGTAGTCAGAGTTGTTTAGACCTTGTCTTGTTTGTCATATTTGATAGTTCTCTCTGCATATAGTTGGCTGAAGCTCTTTCAATGTTCCCTTTCTGTTATGTAATACAAGCCTTGTAAATTAAAAAGAATAAAAATCTGAGTGAATAGATAGAGCCAAGACAGGGTGTGAAACCCACTGTACACATCCAAGAGCAAAACCGGGGGGAGGGGGGGGAAGAGAATCTCCTCCTGTGCCTGCCTCTATACAATATCCATTGATCTACAATTCTGTCACATTGTTAGATTGCTGTTTGTTGCTTCTACATCCAAAATTTGGTTGGAAAGAAATGCTAGAGCTTTTGATCCAGATTATACTGTGATTCCAGATAGGGTTTTGGTTGTTGTAATCCTAAAAATAGTCGCTGCAAGCTTTCTTCTAACTCTGTTTCAAAAGGCCTCTCATTATATTGATCTGTCACTCTGGATTTTGTGAATATCTTCTACAATCATGATCCATTGTATTTTTATAGTGTCTTCTTTTAATAGTATAGCAGATACATCGTTAGTCATGTCTAATGATGTTTATGAAAATAGTACTTAAGTTTGTTTTGCAAAGTATAACCAAGTTAGTATGTAGTTTCAATCTTTTCTGTTTTTTAATTCTATTTTAAAAGATGCCCAGGGTTTTTTTTTTTTTTTATCCATGCTTTTATACAGACCCTATACAAAAAATACCTAATCAACTATGCAAAGGACAGCTCAATAGCTCATTGTGGAGTAAATGTGAACAAATTGTACTTATACTGATAATATTGAATTTAAACCTGATCTACTTTTTATTAGTTGAAATGATAAGATGTTTTGACTGTCAATTTACTTTTTTGTTTTACATTTTATGGATATCTGGCTTCCTTTGTCTGACTAGCTCTACATATAACAAAAGCTCAGAATTTACTAGTTCTATTATTTTTGCTAATTTGGCTACTTTGCAATTGTTTATGCAGATCTGTAATATTATTGTCTCCAGCTCCTTAGTTGTAGATATTGCAGTTTTGGTCTTTATTGCTATTTTCTCTTGCCCTTTTTCCATTTGGTGCAGATTCTGATGTCTTGTTGTAAGGCTGGGAATAATTATGAGCTAATTTAGTGATACTGTTAAACCTTTGCAGAAAAGCACAACTTTTCAAGGTTCTATTGCGAAAGTATCTTCTTTGGAGGGTGTGCTTGTCAGCATTATGTCTCATATAGGTCAAAGGCTATGTGTTTGCCCAAATTCTGACCTACGTTGGAGTTTCACATCCCAGATTCTTACGATTCCTTTCTTGTGGAAGGTTTTCCCGTACCTAAAAGAGGTTGTTGAAACTGTTGAATTCTCAAAATTCTACAATGTTTCAAAATTTCTGTTTGTTGGTATTGCCACAGAAACTTGGGCCTCAAATACGTGGGAAGAATCTTTCTTATGAAGTTTAATAGTTTAATCTATGTAGCCTGGGTCTCCATAGGTCTCTATGGTCACCTTGCTGAAAAGAACTTATGTCTTCCCCAGCCAAGAGTACTTTACGTTGTATGTATCATTTAAAGCTTGTATGGAGTTATAACTGTTGGTGTTTGTTTTCTTTGTTCAGGTATTTGCAACAAGAGATCTGAGTCAATATTATATCCATCAGATGGCATTTTGTGCAAAAGGTCCTGCTAAAGTTCTACCAATTGATATGTCAGCCGAGTTTCCTGGTTATGCATGCCTGCTTGGGAATGTATTGGAAACAGCTGCACTTGCCTTTGCTCAGCCTGACTGCTCATTTGATTTGGTAAGGAAGTATTAAATTTTTTTAGAACGACAATTGTTTGTTTTGTTTTTCCCTCTTCGAGCACAATCTACTGATAATGGATAGTCAGATTCATAGATGTTACTTGGTTTTATCTTCACTCCATCTTTGGCTTGATTTTTGTACTTTTTAACCCGGTTAATTTTTTTGCTTATATTGGTTAACTGGATTGAGAACTCTCCTGCTTACCACCCTTCCTTTCAGTTTTCGCATGGACAGGCTTTCTTTTGAGTTTTGACTTGTGGCCTTGCCTTGCCTTGTTTTATCAATCTTAACTCCCGCTTGACAATTATATTGTTTTGTTTTTTTATAATATTTTTTTTTTGCTTTTGGCTTCATGTAACAGGCTATGAACTTTGCAGCCGTTGCAACATCTTTGTTGGAGGAACTTCCTCCAATCCAAACATCAAATACAGGAAGTAAAGAAAGTATGCCCTCGTATTACTCACTAATTATTTGCTTTCCTCCTTAACATGCTTTCTTTCTCAGGAATCTATCTTAACGCACATATTTCTAATCTTACCTGACTTTTATGTCCTGTGAGAATCATTTATCTTTTATCCTATTTCATTATCTTTTGAACAGTTTTGTAACTCTACTTCATATTTACAGTGGATGAGGATGACATGGTTATTGATGAGGAATCTACTGAGAAAGTTCTGAATAGGGATTTGGAACGACAGATTTCAAATGCAATAGATCCTCGCTTTCTTTTACAGTTGGTATGTAATCTTATCATGCCATGTCAGCCACTGTTGTGACATTTTTTTTTACTATTCAAGATGTTTCCTAAAATTTTAGATTCTTTACCAACATTTGGAGTATTTGGTGTTTGTTGAACAGACAAATATTTTGTTCAGAGGATTCTCACAGGTCAATGATTCATATAAAGAACGGCCTAATGATAAAGAGGTTGCAGCTGTTAGTGCAGCCTGTTCCTTCCTGCATGTGACTTTTAACATTTTACCCCTTGAGCGTATCATGACTGTACTAGCATATAGAACAGAATTAATTCCTGTGCTTTGGAATTTCATGAAACGATGCCATGAGAATCAGAAATGGTCTTCCTTCTCAGAGCAGAATACATATTTGCCAGGAGATGCACCTGGTTGGCTCTTGCCTTTGTCAGTTTTCTGCCCTGTTTACAAGTAAGAATGTTGGTTCAATTTATTGTAGTTTGACCTTAATTTGCATGTAGTTGTTCAAGACTTCAAGTTAATAAGCTCAAGATACAAGTTTGACCAATCAGTCTAACACCCTTCCATGTTTGAACAGACACATGCTTATGATTGTTGATAATGAGGAGTTCTATGAGCAGGAAAAACCACTTTCACTAAAGGATATCAGATGCTTGATTGTTATCTTAAGACAGGTAAATTCTTGTTATTGGGAATTTTGGTGGGCCAACACTCCTTGAAAATCCGGGGTGGTTGTGGTGGTTTTCTTCAGGGGATTCAAGAGATCGAATAGATAGGCCCCACAAGTTTTTAAAACAGGAAGTTTCGAGATGTTAGTTCCTGTGAGAGATGTATTGTCTTGGGTAAATATGTTTTCAATTGAAAGTGATATGTGGATAGTATCAGTCAAAAGGATTTTTTTCCATGTCAAATGAGTATCGGCCCCTTGCATTTTTTTAATAATGTCATTTATTATAAAAAGAATACAAAAATACTGTTGGTTGGGCATCACTATTAGAGTTTCAAACATAATTAGCCAATTTTGTATCTGGTTGGTCATCGTGTCAGTTAATTTATGATCAAACAATAAACATAAATTAGACTGCTTGCTAAGCTCAAGCATAGCTATGTGGTCTGCTTTTAGACTGCTCGCTAAGCTTTGAAGTTAGCTTGGCTCGTGTATATATTAATTGGAAGTACTTGTATCTCATTCAACCACATGAAATCCTTCATTTTACAACAGAAACTCTGAAATTAAAACATAAAACTCAGATATGAAAGCTGACATAAAGTATATTAGACATGCGAATACCATTTATTTATATTTTTGGTACGTAGAAGATGTCATTATGGTGAAGTGAACCTATGGATGAATATTTTCCATTATAAAATTCAAAAAAAAATATGCTGCAAGATCTCTTGATATAGTAAAGTGAACCTCAACCTAGGTATAGGCACTCAATTTCAGAAAAGTATTTTAATGTGTTCTGTTGGTGAAAGCATATCATATTATAGAAATACAGTATATTATATTAAATGGTCACAATAATCTAAAACTAATATTCCCTTAAGAGATCAACTTTCAAAGATGTCCTGACGTCTTCGAGCTGAATAAGCAAAACTTGGCTGTTCTGGCTTCACTCGTTAGCTAACAAGTCACTAGTACTACTATTTTTCTTGAACTTGAATAATTTGTTAAATAAGTGAGACTCGAGGAGCCAACCTATAGAGCTGATCTTGAGCTTGTCATGAATGTCTTCTTATATCTACGGGCTAATCAATGCGTACGACTAGCTCTGAGTTCGAATCCTGGGCAATCCACTGTCACATAAAAATGATGTGTAGTTCTGAGTTCGAATCCTGGGCAATCCACTATCACATAAAAATGATGTGTAGAATTATTATTATTATTATTATTGTTTATTATTTTTTGTGGCAATCCGCTTACAAAATATTTGAATAGTTCTAGGTAGAGTGGTCGTGCAACATCTAGATACCCAAGTGCTTGACGAGAAATGTACAGATACTAATGAAGTGTCACATTATGCTGAGGGGATTTCTTTAATTTATATCCTGTATTATATGGCATTTCAATTTTCATAATCTTGATGTGCGTGTTTGCTCTTTCTCCTAGGCCTTATGGCAGCTATTGTGGTTGAATCCTGTGGTGTCTCCTAGCTTGACAAAGTCTGCTACCAGTGTAACTGCTCTGAAGAGCCACCCTGTAGAATTTATTCAGCATAGGGTTAGCATTGTAGCTTCTGAGCTCCTGTCACAGGTGCATGATTTTTCATTTTATTCCATGTTTTAAAAAAGAAAAGAAAATTCAATGGGCTTAGTTTACTATTGATAGAAAAATCATCAAAATGTTGGAAGTCAAAAGATTCTAAAGAAACAATATACCCCATCATTACTTCTGTTGTTATCTTACCATTCTATGTGAACTACTATTGTAGTTGCAAGATTGGAATAATAGGCGGCAGTTCACACTCCCTAGCGACTTTCAGGCTGATGGTGTCAACGAGCATTTCAATTCTCAGGTAACATCTTCTCAATAGCATATTTATTTACCAGCTAAGAAAAAGGGACTTCGGTATCAAGTGTTTCTGATTATCTACCATTGTTCTCCAGGCTATGACTGCAAATAGTAGAGCATATGACGTGTTAAAACGAGCTCCATTCTTGGTGCCTTTTACGAGCAGAGTTAAAATCTTTAGTGTGAGCTATTAGCTAATTATAAGTTTCCTGATTTCTGTTTCTGCAGTTTGAATCTATATAATAAATAAGATTGGCCCTTGTTGGTTGCTATAGTTCTATTCCTTTTATTAGTTTAAGAAATTGTTCTTGTTTGAGCCTTTGAGGCTAGCCAGTAAACTATCTAAATTTGTTTTCAGCCATTTCTCTAGATATCCTGAGTATTATTCTCCATTTTTTCAGTCACAACTAGCTGCAGCGAAGCAGAATAATGAGTCTCATACTGTTTTTACTAGAAATCGATTCAGAATAAGGCGAGATCATATTTTGGAAGATGCTTTTAATCAGCTGAGCACATTATCTGACGATGATCTTAGAGGACTGGTATAATATTAATTTTTAATATGTTTTTATTGTTTTGCTGCTCTGAATATATTCCCTGCTTCCTGTTATTTCCATATTTTTGAGAAAAAGTAGCATTTTGTATAGGTTTGAATTAATTTTTTTCACATTTTTTTTTTGTGTTTGTATCTAGATTCGTGTAACCTTTGTTAATGAATTTGGAGTCGAGGAGGCTGGTATTGATGGTGGTGGGATTTTCAAAGATTTCATGGAGAACATAACTCGGGCAGCTTTTGATGTTCAGTACGGATTATTTAAGGTTGTACATCCATTTAATTCTTGTGCAGTGAGTGGTGCCTCACTGTCTATATATTAACCAAAAACACAAAGTGAAACAATTCAATCTATCTATCTTTCTTGTCCTTTGTTGGCTCTATGTGCGTGCACAAAGAATTGACTTTTCCCCCCTGGAGATGGGGGATTTTTTTTTTAACTATAGTATTTATTAAATTTCATGAGCTCTGAGAAGAAAATCAGAAATGTGTTGAAGGATGTTTTTTTTGTGTGTCAGAAGACCTTAAATACTGATAAGATGCAAGACCATGCGTATAATGCCACCAACCACTGTAGTTTTTTAATATTTTAAATTATAAAGGGAAAAATATTGTGGTGATGGGGTTGCTATACTATTTTAATGGGCTTATGGTGTGAGCAGAATGCTTGGGTTTTTGGGGACGTATCTTTGAGTTTTGGTGTTTTGTAGGAGAGTGCATTTTAATTTCTCTTTGGGCTTATGCTTTTGGGGCTTTTCTGGGAGTTTAGTTTTTGATTTATAGAGACTGGCACACGGCATCCGTTGAGGGCTCTGTTTTTTCCTATCTTATTATTTTTTTTTTGCTAAATCTTTCCTATCTTATTGCGTATACCTTATGTTCTCCTTTTTGTGTACTCTACTTCTCTCTAATAATATTCGTTTTCTATCAAAGAAGTATGCATCTTATATCTTATTGGTTCCAGTTCACAAAGAAGTTTTGGTTTCCATTGGCTACCAAGCTTAGCCAAGTTCTATTTGTACTTATTTTGGAGAAGTGCTCAAGACAATAACTCACACTTATTGATGAGAAGTCTGGGTCCAAGCTATGGATGATTTTATTCCTCATTTTTCATAGGCTCCCTATTGAAACTATTCTAAGCTTCATATATTTTGTAATACAATAGTTTTATCAAAGCACATTTTGATGTTACCTATTACAAAATTACTGTATCACTTCCTTTAGTCTAAAATTTATCTGTTGAAATTTATGGTATTGGTTAATGGCCATAATTTGTGTTTTAGGCTTGATGAGTTCTGGTTTCCTGGCGTGGCAGTTCCTTTATTGGATTGACTATAAAGAAATTGCCATTACCCAGTGAGGTCCCCCCTTGCACGTGTTGCAAGGGGTGCAGAAACTGGGTGCTTATATATTTGAACAAGCATTCTCATGCTTGGATGAATGCTTAAGATCTACTAATCACTTGTAAAAAATAATAATACAGGAGTAAAAAAATAAGAAAAGGGTTCCTGGATCTGTTAATGACGAGACTGATCTCTTTGTTACAATGAATGACCATGGTGGTGATTCTGGTATTGGGTTGGGTTTGTGCAGGCAGTTGGGTAAGACAGATTAATCTATTGATCTATGTAGTTGCAGGGTTTGCATCTGTAATCTATTATATTTTAACACTCCCTGTAAATACTGTAAACTTATATATTTGTTTCTCAAGAAAATATATTATTAGTATATGAAGTAGACTATAATACCAACCATTTACATACTGCTTTGACTACTTATATTTTGTTAATTTATTGCGTCTGCGTGGCTTGATATAAACAGGAAACAACTGATCACCTACTCTATCCCAATCCTGGATCAGGAATGGTACACGAACAGCATCTCCAGTTTTTTCATTTTCTTGGAACTGTTCTTGGGAAGGTATGATTTGTGCCTTTCCATCATATTTGATCTGTAGTACTGCGTTACTAAAAGCAACTGTTGCTGTGCGTCTGCCAATTCTGTTATTTCCATTTAATGGCACTGTATAATAGTAGCTTAAGAGAACCATGTCCTGACTATCAAATATGCAATACCAACCAACTGCTGAAATCTCGATTTTGTAAATTTAATGCATGTTAAGTTCCTTTTTTTTTCTTCATTACATATTTACATTGATATATTATATTATAGTATACTTTTTGAGATTATTGAACTCTGAAAATTGTTTACATTGATACACTGTTCCTTTTGGGCGAATATACCTAGTGAACTACGATGATATGCGTTAGTGTGATCATCCTTGTACTTTTTTCCTAATTTCATGAATGATTAAAATGAATAAACAAATGCATTTACATTCTTTTGTGCACAACTTGGTCCAATATTTATGTTTTTTATTGTACAAGTTAATATAACTTTATATTTTCTACATGTAGAAGTAGTCCATAAATAACAAATAATTTCAAATACAATCAATTATAATATCTTAGGATTGCACTGGAATACTTTTAACCTGTGAATCATAAGAATCAATAATCATCTATAAATATGTGAACGAAATTATGGCTTTTAATATATGTATGCATTTTTATGCAAATTATTTTTATATGCATGTACATGTAAATATGTACAAATGTATCTGTCCAGTATATACATTCTCACGCGGTCATGCCTATTCCTTGAAGTCTTGTCTTACATTTGCTATGGTTAGAAAGTGTCTATTAAAAAAATTATACTCATGCATTTTAAAGCAGTCATGTATTGACATCGAAAAAATTCAAATTAAATTTTGTCCGAGTCTTGAAATTATTTGTGTCCAATACTTTGTCAACATGGAGAAGCTCCCCTGTAAAAGTGTTTGTTCTTTGTAGATTGCTATCTGTAGTTTTAGTTCTTTCCCGGCTTATTACCTCTCAGAATCATTACATTCACGACCTTTTCTTATACTTGATTCGCTAACACTTCATGATTATAATAGTATGTGGGAGTATGTTTTTATGTGCTGTGCAAGCATTTCACTATTCTGTTACTTTGTTTAGTGATTTAGTTCTTAGATTGATAATTTAATGGGTCTATGTGCAATCTTTTCTTCATTTTGTAGGCAATGTTTGAAGGGATTCTTGTTGATATACCATTTGCAACATTTTTCTTGAGCAAATTAAAGCAAAAGTGAGTATGTAGAGCTTGTATCTATATAACTTATTTTATTTCTTTGCATCTATATCTGTTGATGTTGCTATCCTTTCCATCTTTATTTGAAATTCTTCTTTGTTGTGTGTATGCAAGATTGTCATTCACAAATTAGGTATGTAATCTATATTTTAAAGTTCTAGTGTCCACAAAACTATGTAAACCATATAACTATTGAATTTAAAGGACAAGAGAGGAGAGAACTTCTTGAGGGATTTCCTTCCCTCCCATTTTGTTACTTATTGCTTTTGGACATTGCCACCGGGAAACTCTAAAGTCGAAGAACACATATTAGCCGAAGAGGATAAAAAGTAATAGTCGAGGAGAAGCGAGACAAAATATTTAGACTCTCTACCGTCCAAATAATGAAAGAAATACATGATTATATTAAAACACAAAATATGATTGTTGCTAGCTAAATATCTCCATAGAGCTGAAAAAAATTATGCCTTTTTGGTCTTTAATAATGGTTCATGATAGTCTAGTTTTAGTCTTTAAAGCATAGGTTAACTGGCTTTCGAGGGTTTGGAATTAAAGGTTGTGAAAATTTTATGGAAGTACTTTCTTCTCAGTTCTAATGAAAATTTTGGATTGAGCGAATGCTAGATTGTTTAGAGAGAGTTACTTGTCTTTTACTTTGCTTAGGGATATGGTAATTCTTGCATCCTTTTGGGCTTCTATTATGGGGGACTTGAGGATATCTTTGTGACTGATTTGTATAGAGATTGGAACAAAGAAAAAACTACTTGGACTTCCCTATCCATATGTCGTTTCAATCTGTGACAACCCCACAACAAAGAGGGATCTATTAAAGCAACAAACATGCTCTCAAAGTACCTTATAATCCGGAAAAACTACCACTTCCATAAAGCAGGACTAACTTACCGCTCTCTACTATAAGAAAATCTATGAAAGAGTTTAACTCCATATCCTACATTCCTACTTGTGGGATAACTTGTCACGACTTTTGGTTGGGCCAAGATGACCTAAATATTCTTGGAATTGGGGATTGAAACTTGATCTGGGTTTGGAGTTAACTTTAGGTCGTTACAGGAAGGCTAGAGTTTTGGAACTGTGGATTGAAACTTCATATGGGTTTGGAGTCAACTTCATGTCGTTATAGGAAGGCTAGACTTTTAAGTGCTCTTCCCCCTCCCCCCCCCCCCCCCCAAAAAAACCAGAAAAAATATTTTTCACTACGTTTACTTCTTGTCCTGGTGTTTTATTGTATCCTCTATTTTTTAAACATTTGTTTTTAAATCTACAAAAAGAATAAAAGAAACTATGTCATAATATTTATTTATCCCCCCTCTTTGTCTCTCTCTCTCTCTCTGAGAGATACACGCAAGTGGTATACCATCTTTTATTACCAATGATTCATTAGGGAGTTTGATTCCTAATACCAACTTAATTGTCCAATTTTGTGTTTCTTCTGTGAGACACTGTGTGGGCTTTTAAACAGTGCTTTCTTGCTTTCTTATCTTTTAAGGGTAATGCAATGGGTCTCAATTTTTTGGTCTCAAAAAATGTCTCGGATAATGTGTCATCATTACATTGGTTGGATAGTTGTAATGTGATTGGCTATGCCATAAAGTATTATTAAAATATTTTGTTTATGTCATTTGAGATCTCTAGCATTATCCTTTTTTTAATGTCTGGTCAATATATATCTTTTATGAAATACACTATTTTCTCGACTTTCTTTCTTGTTATTTTACTGCTATGCTTTCTTTAGAGTAACTAATGTTTGTATTTTAACCTTTTTTCCCACAGGTACAACTATTTGAATGACTTACCTTCCTTGGATCCAGAATTATATCGCCACCTTATCTTCTTAAAGGTGAGTTTTCTTCTATTCTCCTTGCTTCTTTGTGTTATATCTCACAGTACATCCTTTTGCTTTGTTTGGTACACAAATGGAAGCAAGAAAAGAAATTTTATAAGGTTCTGCTGTTTTTTTAATTTGGATGTTACTTTTCCCGTCAAGGCAGTTAATTAGGGTGGGGAGGAATGTCCACAAAATTTGTCACTCCATCTTTTTTTTTTGTGTTATAGTTAAATATACTAATTTGTTTCTGTGGAGTAGACTTTATTAAGACAATGAAACTATATAAGCTACAAAAATGTGGTTGGAATTGTGTTATACATCCAATAAAATGATCCTTCTAATATGGAGTGATAGAATCAAATTGAAATGCCTTCTGTGCTCCTTGTTTTGTAACTCAATCTCATTTTTTCCCTTTGGTGATACTTTTCTGGCTGTCTTTTGCAGCATTATGAGGCTGACATATCGGAATTGGAATTGTACTTCGTTATTGTGAATAATGAATATGGGGAGCAAACAGTAGAAGAGCTGCTACCTGGAGGAAAGAATTTACGTGTTACCAATGAGAATGTCATCACATTTATTCATCTTGTTGCCAACCATCGTTTGAATTTCCAGGTAATTTGGCTATGTTCTGCTTATCAAGTTTCTTCTCGTTCTTTATCATCCCTTGTGGATTAATGATACAAATATGACATAATACTGCTTCAGATACGTCAACAAAGTTCTCATTTCTTAAGGGGATTTCAACAGCTTATTCAGAAAGATTGGATTGACATGTTTAACGAGCATGAACTCCAGGTAATATGATCTGCTGTAGAATGATAATAAATTAGTTTTTGAAGCAATTGGTAACCTTATGGGGTATCAAGCTTTGGTTTTGCAAGTTTTTTTGTTCAAGTCTTACCACTTGCATTTGCTTCCTACGTATGTGTTAGTGAAGTATCTCTTTGTTTGGTTTCATGCACCATGATTCGTTTCTCCATGTCTGACTGAGGACCACATGTGAAGGGATGTCCTTATTTTTGTGTACAGTACAAGAATTTATTTTAGGAAGGACAATTACAGGGTGGACGACAAGTAGTCCTCCTAGAAATACATAGCGGAGGCACAATATATATTGTTGAGTTTATACTCGGTTAAGTTTGTAGAAATAAGTTCATGGTATTTGCATAATAAAATTATTTGGTCACACATGTTTTATTCAAGTCACTTCACATGTGAGCCAGGTGTATTGGCAATATAAAGTCCATATTGGGCGAATTAAGTTGCGATCCTAAATATAACCTTGTGGGCTACTTTTATTCCCCATTGATTGTTGATAGATGCTTCAAGAACAATAGTTGTAGCGGTAGCAGCTATCGATTTTTCACATTTATTTATCAGGCGTGGTAGATATTTTAATTTTATATATGCTCTAAATTCAGGATTACAGCTTGGCTATTTGATGGAAATTTAGATTGAATTATTTGTTTTCTGAGATGGATGTACATGTGCCAAATAATTATTAATCTAATAGACTTGGAGAATCAGGACGCATATCAGCCAAGTGCCATGCCAACCCAAGTGGTTGGTTTACTTTAAACTTGTTGTGTGTCCCCATGGAACCTTAGGCTTAAATCTATTTACGCCTGCACTGAAATAAAAAAAGAAATTTGTAAAATCAGTTCACTCATTTAGCTCAATTTGTTTTGGTTTGAGGTCAACAACTACTGCAAAATAATTTCATCTGAATCTTTATTTTTCCCAATCTTTTTTGAAATTTCTTCCCCACCCTCCTTTCTCCTTTTTCACATTTCCTTTTGCTTTTACCCAGCTGCTGATATCAGGGTCAGTTGATGGCTTTGATCTTGATGATCTTCGGTCTCATGCAAATTATGCGGGTGGCTATCATCGTGTAAGTTCTTAATTTTGTTTGAAGTCTACTTTAGGATTTATGCAGCTGTTGCTTTACCAATGGCCTATTGGACTTCATGCACGAATTTAAACCTCTCTGTCCTGCTGGACTCTTGATGTACTCCAAAAAACATTTTTTTTTATATTTCTATTCTTCGGGGACTTATTTATTTCTACTTTGAATTTTTCCCACAGTTGCAGAGATGCTAACGTTTTTGTTTGGCAGGAACACTATGTCATTGATATGTTCTGGGAAGTTCTTAAAAACTTTTCCATGGAAAACCAGAGGAAGTTTTTAAAGTAAGTTTAATCATCTATTATCTATATCCTATTTCCTATACATGTTTCTTTTGGCTACAAAAATATGTTATATGGTGCATCATTTCGTATGGTAGTTCAATCCCATTAGGCTTGCGTTGGAGAAGAAGTTTTAGTCTACAGCATTGTTTGCTTCTTATCAAGTGCAGCTTCTTTGTGTTACTTTTGCATAAACTAACTTCTCCTCCTTTTTTTTCTTTATGGGAATTCAATTTTTTCTCTTCGTCTCTCTTTGAGTGATTATTGGAATACTGGTACATAAAATCCTGATAAATAAGAATATATAAACAAGGTTGGCTAGTAAAAGTTGAATGTACTAGTGGCTTACATAACCAGGTTTGGTTTGACTGTTGTTTCTGGATTGTCTCTGCTTCAAAACGGGGAAAGAGTTGACCAAAACTTTACCCTTGGTATTAGATATTTTCAGGGATGCTGAGGACTGTAGTCTGGCATCGAGTTGTGTACATGTGATTTGAGCTCATTCTATAACCACACATAAATGGTATGCGAACCCCGCAAAATTATGAATTTACTGGACTTTAACAAGTTCAGTAATATTAGCGCCTCCACCTCAATTTGACATGTGTTGATGCTAAATGATTTAAAAGAATTGGTCACTTCACTTCTTTGCAGCAAAATCCAGTTCTTTCTTTAAAAAGTTACTACTTTAGGTAATGCTTTTTGAACACAATTCCTTGTTTCCTGTTCTTTTCGTTTCTTCTACCTAAAAGTAAAAGAGACATAAAATGTGGTTACATTGAAGTATATCTTGATTGTTAAAAAGTTTACTCTTTTTTAGTTTTGGTCTTTTCAAAAGTTTCCTCGTGCGCCATGTATTTTTATATTTTTTTAAATGTTATACAAGTTACATATATATTTTATTTTTACACACATATGTATGTATGTATGTATGGTTTACATTATATGTATATATATTTCTATGTAAATAAAATAGTACATCAGTCTGCTAAGCAGGAAATATTGTAGACATTGGTGTAACATATGTATGGCATTGCAATTTGCTTTAATTTATCTTGCCACCTCAACTGGCCTCTTTGTATGTACATGTGCTACCTGAAGGAAATCATCCAGTTTTACCCCATTCTTTTAACAGGTTTGTGACGGGCTGCTCTAGAGGACCTCTACTTGGATTTAAACATTTGGAGCCTTTATTCTGCATACAGAGGTAATTTGCGCGTCTATTTTGCTCCTGTCATGAGATTCCGAGTGTCTCTCGCAGTAAGCATCACTTCTATTGCTTCTTATTTAATCACTTGGCTTCATAAAAATGGTTTTACTATTTTCACAGGGCTGCTGGGGATGCATCAGAAGAAGCTCTTGATCGATTACCAACATCTGCTACTTGTATGAATCTTTTGAAGCTTCCCCCATACCGAAGGTTTGCTCAAGTTCTTATATCCTAATCTAAAATATGAACATACTATAAATGGGAGATGGTGTGTGTGACCCGTGGAGTCAAAGTCACATGGATTAAATGGGATAGAATGTCGACCTTTGTTAACATCATGTCCAAATTATATGATCAGACCTTAAAATTTTTGATTCTGCATCAAAAATAGATGTGTTTTGATTTCATCTTATTAGTTGGTCTGCCTTTAAACTTATTTTTGTTAAATTAATTTACCATATGAAATTGTTTTGTGATATTATACAGTAAGGAGCAAATGGAGAAGAAATTGTTGTATTCTATAAATGCTGATGCTGGCTTCGATTTGAGCTGATATAATATCTCATCATTCAACTCCTGATACAATGTAAAATTCAGTGGTTTCATATGGAGTCATCAACATTGTGACAGTCAATGTGAAGCTTGGTTCGTGAAAAAGTGCCGGTATTCGGACTTTTTGGTCCCACAAGACAACTGCCGAAGACTGTCACAACATTGACAGGTGCGGTGCGGTGCGGTGCGTAGAGAAAAATGAAAAATGTAGATATACACAAATGGACTTTGGAAGGTAGATGTACATATTTCTGCTCATCTGCAATGTATGCCAGCTGTCAGAAGTTGGTAATACAAATGTATGTCGAGCAAGTGGGGTTTGGAACAGTATAAGGCGCAGCAGTGCAGTCAGTTTACTATTATTGTAATCTTTTAATGTTATTTTAAATAATAAATATTACATATTTACTATTTTAAGCAGTAGTTGAGTTTGTATTATCCAAATCATTGTTGTGTATATTATGGATTGTGAAACATCTTGCTTCATTCGGTTAATCAAATTCAAAACTTTTATTCTTTAGTAGCTATATATATATATATATATATATATAATATATATATATATATATATATATATATATATATATATATATATATATTTTCTATGTATTAATTATTAGCTAGTTTAGTTGATTCCTCTTCAACTGTCACTCTTACTCTGTTCTGTCGTTATAGTAATGATTTTCATGTGAAAAAGTATTACGCGTTTATTAATCAGTTATGGCAACTCTTGTTAATTATTTAATTCAAAATGTGCAATTTATACAAATTAAATATAAATTTATTCATGATATTCCCTTTTTTTATTACATTGAATAGTGATAAAGACTATATATATATTTCATTAGAACTCATCTGCCTAAGACTCTAGAAATGTTGAATTATAAGTTTGATTGGATATCTCACCAACCCGTTCCGGTCTCAAAATCTTTTAACTGCCACACATCCTCATTTCTATATTTGCCTTCATAATTACAAGGAATTGAATACATAAATTTTATGAATTCTAGAACAAATTAATCCACAATTGGAAAACCAAAATGGAATTAAGCAGATATAAATCCACCCTCAAATTGTCAAAATGGAATTAGGTTTTTCAGCAAATTAGCATTTGGATTAATCATATAAACTATGCATTCAACTCTTAATTTCTTGTGTGTGTGTGTGTGTGTGTGTGTGTGTGTGTGTATATATATATAATACTATAATTCTATGGTCAAGATAATGTATAATAATAGTTAGAGCTAGCAAATTCAACGCTATAATGCCTATTAAGCTGTCTGCGATGGTTTGACCCTCTTGGGATTGGTAAGTTTTTGCAAACAAGGTCCAAGATTGTTTGGTTTTGACTTCCCAACCTCGTTAATTAAACTGGAGATTTACAAACCAAAAAAAGAAGATATATATAGTAATTAATTCTAGTTACCCCTAGAACATTCATGCATGCCCTACTTAACTTTTGAATAGCGCATTAAGATTGGATTATGAAAATAATTAGCCAATTCATGTATCTGTTGCAAGTTTCAATTAATTTAAAATAAATATTAATTAATTAATTAATCAGAAGCTTCTTTTGTTGACGAGTGAGCGCACGTATATATTGGTCAACGACGACAACATACTACGTGTTTATGACTTAGTTTGTAGACTCGGATACATAGTTGAAAGTTGAAGCCTTAAGTCACTACAAAGAGAAGCAGAATGAGTTAAGTTGATATATAACTAGCTATGTGACGAAGGAGTAAAGCTTGGTGTTACTGTGGAAAAATTAGGAAGTAAATGATTTAACTATATATGGTATTAATTATTTTTTTGTTTTTTAATTTGTTTTATTTTGCTAAGCATTATTTGATATAATTTTTAATTTTATATTTTTAAAGTCAACATTATTTGGGGTAAATTGTATTTAGAAGTATTTTAAATTTTTAATGAAGTCAAACTATATCTGAATACTGTCAAACCATATAAGACCAATAGGGTTGTCGATCTGGTCAGGTATTACGGTCAATTTCACCCTAGTTTATGTAGCAATTTTAAGCCCAATTACTTTGGGGGGCCGAATTATGAATTTGGTGAAACACGGATGTGTATTTAAGTTTAACCCTAACAAAATGATGTTAAATAATTAAACACGATATATCTTTATGTATATAATTAGAGTAATGTTAGGAGTCTCAAATTAACGTGTCTCAAATAACATGACATTAAATATTTTAATAATTAATGATATAGTTAATCACACGATCAGATCTACCCGACAATTATTATAATGGTGACATATACATTTTTTTTAAAATTAAAAATTTGAAACCTCTAACATCACCTACATACTTGTAACAAAAGATTAAAAATGGATCAAGTTTTATATGATCTAGTAAGAAACAAACACGGTTACGTATACAATATACATAAACAAGGCAACTAATGGAGGAAACACAAGCACGTAGTTTAATCCTAAAGCTAAGCTTAATTTAAATGAGAAGCGTGCGTCTAAGGGATGAGACAAGAGTAATTGGTGTGGTCTTGTCTTTCTTTCTGCGTCACTTTGGCGGCTCTTTCATACTTAGCTTCATACTACTAATATATACCAAATTAAATGCCTACATATTTACAATTTTCACGTGAATATGGAATAATGCTAGTTTCTTGCAGTACGTATTATATATATATATATATATATATTTTTTATTTTAAACATGATGATCAATATTTATTTCTTAGGGTTCATGCATTTGTCTAAATTCACGTGCCTGCTTAATTAAGGGATGAAAAATATATATACATGAGTTGCAAATGGAAATATCACTTGAGAAATAAAATATAGCAAGTGATGAGAATTTAATTGAAGAATATATATGAGCAGGTATATATACGTCCCTTTTAGGAAATTTTTTGAAATTTGTAACTATTACCGTTGTAGGAGAAGGTCGTTTTCAAAAGCATATATATTATATGTATGTAGTTCAATATTAAATATTATCTATTGTATTAACGAACTCGTTATATATCCACAGTAGAATGAGGTGACCGAGTCAATTAATCAACCAATTGAACTCGGCAATTCTCATAGCGATGTGGAATCATTGAGAAGTAACTAACAATAAATACAATTTATAATTATGATATTTATTATTACAAAAAAAAAAAGAATTTTTTTATAATTTAATCAAACACATCTCAAATTAACTTCTAAAAATCAAAATATATAATCTTACGCTCTGAAAAGAGACCCAAAATAAATATTAAAATATAGGTCTACCTGTACGCACGCATGTTAATTTGAAGGTTTTAAATATAACACTCACATATGTCTGAGATGGAGAAATTACATATATACTCCACTGCGTATGTGCATTTGAACAAACCTTAATATTATACATACCTAACAAAATACTTAATGGAAATACGCATGCCTTATTAGGAGGGCTATGTATGTATGTATGTATGTATGTATGTATGTATAAAGCTAGGAGGTAGGAGGTAGGAGGTAGGAGATAGGTCAAACAAACAATGGTAAGAAGAAATACTAAAAAGGTGGCAGCAGCAGCATAGACCAGCAAGCAGTATATATGTTTGGGTCAAAGACGCTTCACATACAGAATATAAATAAATTTAACATTTTTAATATATTAATTAATTAATTATTTACAATGAATACTAGTACTTTGGAGATGCATGAACACCGTCCAAAAGAAACTTCAAACCCCCTTAAAATCCGCGCTATCTTTTGACGACTGACCAGGAAAAATTAGTATGTTTGTGTGATGTTACAGAATAAGTCGCTCTCATGGATTTAATTGACTAATCCTTAATTTTCTTTATTCCCCCTATAGCTATAGGCGACTCTAATTTTTTCTCCTATAATTAAACATCGATCGATCGATCGATGCAAATAAAAAGATACTACTATAAAACATTTTAATCCGAATATTTATACGTAATTTGAAAAGTAATCTCTCTCTACGTGTTAATATTATATTATTTAATTGATTAACTTATTAATAAATTAATTTCATGATATATAACCGAATCTATTTTATTCATACATTTCATCTTGCTTTTGGACTAATTGAGCTTATTTTCTTTTGTTATCAACACTTTCAAGTCATTAATTTCTTGTACAAATAACACACCAGTCTTCACGAATGACTAATTAATCATGAGATGGATCCTAGCTAGCTAGCCAGCCAGGTAGGCAGGAAAGATATATATATATTTGAGAATTAGGAATAAGATTCTTTCAATCAAAGGATATGATTTTATTTTTTTTTCTTCTTGGGGCCAAGCAGAGAAAAAAATGATTAATGAAGTTGTGAAACAACGTGCCAAATTAATAAACGACCGAGGTTTGAAATTCTAATCTCATCTTAACATGCAGTATGTCATGTCATTTGTGTATACATCTTAGATCATCATCATCATATATATATATATATATATATATATATATATATATATATATATATATAAAAGAAAAAACATTTTAGTTGTTTAACATTAGGCACACAAGTTCCACCTCCATTCATCTCGCAAATAATTGAGTTTCATTTGAAATTGGATAAAAATAAAATAAAAATGATAAATACATTTAACATAAGTTTCAAAGTAGGCAGTACCTAATATATATATATATATATATATATATATATATGGAGAACTATTATCTTGCCATGCTAGCTATAGGCTATAGCTAGCTAGAAGTGATCGAGAGAGATGTGAGTGATATTTTATATCATTATTTTTCTCTTTTTCTTTTATAGTTATAATGTCATATTTTAAATCTAAATTAAAAAATGAATTTTTTTTATTTCATTTAAAATAAAAAAAATTCTAGTGTGTGATATTTACTGTTGACAGATAGATCAGTCAAAGCAAGATTTTCTGCCACGGAAGAAGTCGCAAATAAAAAATGCGGTAGGTGAATAAATTAATTAATATTGAAATTAGTGAAGCTGTACTGTAGCCAAGAATAGCTAGCTAGCTAGCTAGGATTAAGTAGTAGTAGTAGTCTCTAGCTAGTGAGTTGAGTGGAGTGGAGTGGAGTTTCAGTCTTGGAAGCAAGCCAGGGATTTAGATAGATAGATAGATATTTGGGTGGGGCACGTGTCAATGGGACAAGCCTTGGTATTGCTTTCCTTTTCCCCCTCCAGTCTCCTTTTGGGGAGTAACAGAAATCACTTTAATTAATTCTAGAATCCCCTAGCTAGCTACCTCTACCTTTAATTTTTTTTAATAATTATATTTAATTTCCCTCCACTTTTTCAAGTAACTCCCTTTCACACTCCACTTATAATAATAATATTAATATTATTTTCTCCTTTCTTCTTTTTTCTTCTCTTTTTATTAATATTATTATTATTTCTGTATTTTCAAAACAATATCAATATTAGCGCTAGCTAAAAGTGAAATTATTAGCTAGCTTCATTGTTAAGTTCAAAAGAATCCACATGGGGGAAGCATTATATTAATTGGTGAACTCCCACTGCCTCTTGATTGTACGTGTGTGTGTATATATATATATATATATATATATATATATATATATATATATATATATATATATACTCCTCTTACCTTTTTATTGGTTTTTTTTTTACAAATATTTAAATTTACATGATAGGACAAACTTAAATACAATTTTTTTTAATTATTTATTGTTTTTTTTCCTTTCAGTATACTTAAACAATTAAAATTATTATTTATAAAACAAAGAATTTAACATTCTTCAGAAAAGTCAACAAAAGCAAGACTCTTCAAGTCCTTGCGGACTGAGGACGTAATATAAGTGGACGGACGATTAAGTGCGAGCAAAGTGCAAGATTAATGCCTTATTTGTAGTATTAATTCTCAGAATATACTATAATACTACTAATTTTGGTTAGTCTTCCATGCATGCAATGGAAGCAAGCAAGCAAGCTTCTATGTATGTTTTTCTTTTCATATTCTCCATGGTATAGGAAAAAAGCAAAAAAATACATAACTGGGTACGGATTTTTACAGTTTGGAACTTACTAGCTAGTAATGGTAAAGAAAAAGAGAATATCTAAATTAATCTCAATTTTTCGCCTAGGTATCAATTAAAAATATTCTCCTTTTCCATGACTTTTTTGAAATATGGACTATGGAATTTGTAAGAATAGGAATCTAGTAGCTATATAGGCCTTTAGAAGGAATTTAATTTAGTTTGCAGTATTTAAACTAACCCCCCCCCCCCCCACACACACATAATACTTCTAAATTTATACTATTTCCTAGCTAGCTTCAAGTAATAATAAAAGCTAAAATAAAAAAAAGAGGGAATTTTCGAAAGAACTTTCCATAAAGTATACTGGTGATGTTTCACACTAATTCGGCCTTACGAAGGTGATTACTGGTTGGGGCTGGGTACTGTCCCCATTCGCTTACATTTTATATTGTTTTATGTAGAATTTGATACTTCACTAGAATAGTATAATTATCATGAAATATGAATCACAATTAAGGTGATAAGAATAAGAATTTTTTTCTTCTTTAATTACTATATGTATGTATATAAAATTCTAATTTTATAGGAGATAGATATGGTACTGCATATATAAACTATTAAGAGAGAATGATGAAAAGATCTTAAGTGCATGCATGTGTCACCGAAGTATGATTTAATTAATTAATATTGCCCCAAAACACGTGATTGGTCAGGCCATCAAATTTTAATTTAATTCCATATCTCTTGTATAATTATCCAAGAAATTAAAATATTGGAGAGGATTAAATTAAACAGCAGCACTCGTGCATTTTTCCATCAAGATCACAAACCGCGTACGTACTTGCAAATGTTAGTGATGTTTAACTTTTTGGTTTTGTGTTGCAGATTGTAGCAACAAAGGAGCACGGGTGAAACCAATTGGTCGGCATGTATGTAGCTTCAGATAAAAAAACATAATCTCCCATTTTTTTTTTTTTTTTACTTTTTGTGTTTCCGGCTAATTAATTAACTATATATGGAATCCTTTGATGATGAATGGAATCCTTTGATTGTCAGGTTTAGGAGATAATAAATTAATTAATTAAAATCACAATATTTCTTGCAAGAATATTGTGACAAAAAACAAGAGATTGATTTCTCCGTATGGAATTTAGACATATATACGTCCAATTAATTATACAATTGTTATGTCTGATCTTATTGGAAATTGAATCGACTTATTTCTCTATAATTTATAGTCGACCACGTGGACTTTATAATGTTTCAAGTTAGACTGAAAATTTAATACTCTTTTGTGTTTCAATATATAAAATTAATATAGTGTTCAAATTCAATTTAAGGTATTTTTAAATTCAAAATTAATACAATCATGAATTTAAATAGTATTATTAATTATCAGATTTGTTTTTTGTCGAAAGTTAAATAAATGACATCAATTTAGTTTTAAAAATATATATCTCGATTAAACTAATTTAAAAAAGTCAAACTCGTCTTATATTTTAAAACTAAAACAGATGGAGGAAATTAATATGAATTTGTGAAGTAAAAAGAAAAAGTTTGTGGATATAAAAAATCAAATGGAAACGACAATATACAATTACTACTAATAGTTTTGGTAATATAAATTAATGATGTGTTGATGGTTATAGTTCCAGATTCGATTTTTATCGTGTGATTTTATTTTTTCCTTTGTCGCGGGACTTGTTGTATTCTCATACATATATAGAATGTGAGTTTTAGTTAATATGTGATAATATATCCCTTAAACTCCAGGTGGGATTAGGGATTTTTTTTTTTTTTTTAAAAAAAATACCAGCTAGGTAGAATTGGAAAATGTTGTAAAAAGAGAAATATCAACAATAAAAATCCAACTTATAATTTGATATACGTTACAACTTACAATCACAATTTGACAAAAAATCTTTCACAATATATGTTGGGACTCAAAATTCAATAAAAAAAATTACCCATGTAAGTCCACTTAACCAAAATCTTAAAAAGGAAGACAAAAGTTATTGCTCCCCCATGCAACTATCTAAACTTTTATTTTGCTTTCAAATCAAACTTCGTACAACCACCAAAAAACAATTTTCATTTAATGTATTTGCAAAACCTCCATAGTCTAACCAACCTCTTCTTTCCGATCGATCGATCGATCGAGATTCGAGAGATAATATAATATAGAAAACAAGAATATCGCGTCTTTTTATTTTCATTTTATTCTTTAGGTATAATTAACTTAATCAGGCTAGGAAGCAAAATGACACATTTGGCCTTGCCTATCTAGTAAAGGAACTGAATAAAGGAGGGGCATAATTGTAAAATTCTCACCCTTACGCTACAGCCTACAGCGACAGTGGTTTGTTTTTTTCAATCCGGATCATCTATTATTTTGATCAACGGTGGAGACATTATATAGGGCAGTCGATGCCAAGGATGCAAACAATATATAGATATACTACTTCCAATATATATGCTACAAATTAAATCGTGAAAGAATGAAACAAGTAATTGGTCCCCTGGCCTCCTAAGTCCTAGCTAGCTGGCTCATTTGTGTCACATACTTTTGTTAGATGGAGAGCTACCTAGCTTTTTAATTACTTGCTTGTGTACGTTGTAGAGCTGCATAGTTTCTTGTATCCTTGGTGGTTATTGTCGGTTTAAGTTCATAGGTCAACTTATTTCCTTGATATCTATATATGTTGGTTTTACTTGCTTTTATGAATATAATATTAATGTTTTCTAAGAGATACTTGGCCATAATATATATGTATGATCATTTACAATACTAAACTTCAAATATAAAATTGGTTATTGGGAAGAAATATATATTAGTTTAGAAAATAATTTATATTTAATTATGTCATGTGCAAACTTTAATATTTATATATAGAAAATTATTTCGTATGATTTTATATTTAGATTGTTGTAGTTATTGATTACGGCCTATATATAGTCAGAGATCCAAACTAGGTAAAATTGACATTTTGAAAGAAAGAGTGCACAGATATGGTGCAAACTCAAAAGTATTGATCAACGACAGAAATCACCGTTAACTTTTTTTCATATATAATTAGTATACATAATTATCATTTATTTGATGGATTCCATGTTTAAAACTTAAAAAGTGAAGGTTAGCTCAATAATAAATAAATCCAATGAGTGATATATGTATCGACCATTAATTTGGTCTTCTCTTATGCAGGCCAATCTGTATCATTTTCTTGTAAAGGAGATCAAAATAAATATAATGAGATTTTATCTTGAAATTTGGGATGAAAGAAATAAAAATGGGAAATTAAGTTTAGAAAAGGAGAAAATTGGCAAGTTAGTTAATTTGGAAAGAAAGGGAAAAATCGAATTCCACCCGCGGAACCACCACTATTCTCACTGGAAGACACAGAAAGTCAAAAGTGTCAAACTTGAATGCCACTTGCTAACCATATATATATATATAATTTCAAACAAGTGTTTAAGTGAGTAATTAACTTAATTAATCACTAGCTAGTTTTGTATTCTATTGCGGCTAGTTTCTACTTCTAATTCTCACACATGCTTGATATATCCACCTGCTTTTTTTGTTTTTAAATATTTTTTTTCCACTATTTATCTAAACCTATCCATCTATAAAAAACCCACCTTCTCTATCCTCTTGTACTAATCCAATCTATCTCTTCTTACTATATGTTTGTTTCTCTCTCTACAAATCTGTTGTTTCTCTCTCAAAACTATCAAATATATCGTATTGTAGTAGAACTTTTTGTATCAATAAATCAATCAGATAGATATAATTAATTAATATGGATGTAGTTAAAGGTGAAGCTGGAAATTCAGAGGTTGAAGTTATGATGATGAGTAGTGATCAAGAAGAGTTGATGATGGACTTACGGCGAGGCCCATGGACTGTTGAAGAAGACTTTGCTCTCATCAATTACATCGCTCAACACGGCGAAGGTCGATGGAATTCTCTCGCTCGTTGTGCAGGTAATATAAATTTATTCTTAATTAAATGTATTTATTTTGATTAATCGGATCATCGTTTCTGTTTAAATATATTCCATGGGATTATTTATATATATTTGTAATTATAATTAATTAAACAACATGAACACATTAAAGATTCTAGCTTCATTTACTTTTAATTTAATCATTTCTAGCTACTTACTAATTACTACTCCTGTAGTAATATATAATATCTGATTTTTAATTTTTAGGCCACAATTAATTAAACTTAGTTTCAAGAAGAAGGTTAAATTTATTCTTAATTAATTAAAGATGCATGATCTTTTTATTGTGTGTGTGTGTGTGTGTGTGTGTATATATATATATATATATATATATATATATATAGTTCTGATCATCATTAAATTTATCAAAAATTAAATGAACAGGACTGAAGAGAACTGGAAAAAGCTGCAGATTAAGATGGCTGAATTATTTACGTCCTGACGTTCGACGTGGAAATATCACCCTTGAAGAACAACTCTTGATTCTTGAGCTTCATTCTCGTTGGGGCAACAGGTATATATATATATATTCCATTCTCAAGCTTTAATTAATTAATTCCTTTTGTTTTCTTCTTCTTTTAACAATATAGAATTATTTATTATTATTAATTAAGTTACTTTCTTTAAATCATAAAATTACAGATGGTCGAAAATTGCACAACACTTGCCAGGAAGAACTGATAATGAGATCAAGAATTATTGGAGAACACGAGTCCAAAAACACGCGAAACAACTCAAATGCGACGTGAACAGCAAGCAATTCAAGGACACCATGCGTTACCTTTGGATGCCGAGATTAGTTGAAAGAATTCAGGCGGCCGCCAGCTCCACCGGAAATTTCACCTACAATACCAGCAACATGAATAATAATAATAATAATAATATTGGCACAACCCAAATGGGAATGGAAATGGAAATGGAAATGGTACTGCCACAGGAGGCCAATATTATTATGTGCAACAACTTCGAGGGTACGGTCCAATCGGTTAATAACGCTAGTAGTTTCACACCCGAAAATTCTAGTACCACGGCCTCATCGGACTCGTTTGGACGATCACAAGTATCGCCGGTTTCTGACCTCACTGATTGTTACAATTATCCTCTACAGGTTAATAATCCGATTATCCATAATCAGGATTATTACCACCAGGGAAACCAGCTGGGATTCACAGAATCCCTAATTAGCCCCTCTGGTTACTTTAATCAAGGTTTGGACTTTCAAGCTTCTATGGATCAGCAAAGCAACAATAATAACCCATGGATAGACGGTGGGGACGTATCGGACAATTTGTGGAATGATGAGGACATTTGGCTCCTACAGCAGCAATTCAGCAACAATATTTGAAAGTTAGATGAAAATACACCCAAAAATAGACAAGGGTTGATCGTCAAAATTAGTAAAATTTAGGATACATGTAGAAATTAATATTTGTGAGGAGGAGGTCTAAATTCTAATTGTGGATTTTTTAATTTCTATGTTTATTTTTTTTTTTGTTGAGTGGAGCCTAAAAATGTAATTTGAGGTTGTTTTACCCCATTCTTTGATAATGACTTATTTTCTTTTTCAAGTAGTGATTGCGTTATACTGTTGCATACATCGATCCATGCTAGCAATTGGTGGGATATCTATATCTATATCTATATTCATCTATATATATTATGAAGTTTTTGTGGATGTTTCTTCCACAAGTTTGGTCATATTTTTTTTTCTTTCACCCTTACAACTTCTAAATATATTATTATTTTATATTTTTTAATATTAAATTTTTATATCTTTTTATTTATTTTTAAAAATTTTATAAAATTTTTATTTATCGCATGGCCGTGACTTGTATATATAATTAATATATGCATAATTTCTAAGTTTATTATATATAAAGTTTATGAGATGTGCATAATTGGTTCCACTATCTTTACTTATATGTCGTTATAATGATAATTTTTTTATAATAAAGTGATGGAATTTTTGAAACCTAGTCTATGGGGCCTGAACCAGAACTAGCTATAGAAATTATATAAAAAGACTATTGTCCTTTGTTCTAGATCGATTAAGTTAAAAAATAAGAAAGTAGTGTACCTTAGCAATGATTTAGAGACGTGGCATAATATTTATCTAGCCTTATATTAGAAGTTATTAATTATTGGTGCTCTTTCTTTGTTTATTTTTTTCTTTTAATAGAGTATGATCTGATTCTTATCAAGTTGTGTAGGGTATGCCACGTGAGTGGCTTGTGAGGTCATGTGTGAAATGTGATCCAATTATATTACTAGTCGCATCTCATGATTATAATAAGTCCTATGGTTTCGGTTGTACGGACAAGTGAGTTGGATGCCATTTTGCATTACATAATCTTAAACTATATGTGCCGACATTCTAGTTATCTATTGGTTCCAATATTTCTTTAAAAATGTTTCAAATGTCCTGTAATAACCCATATTTTTAAAATTTTAATATTAATTAATTTTATTTTATACAATTGTATTCTAATTTTCGAGCGGAGTATCCGCATCTTTTTGATAATTAGGTACGTTCATTCTTTTGATTCCGGGGACGGAATTCTTTTTAAGGGGTAGGTGATGTAATACCAGTAAAAATAATAATAATAATAATAATAATAATATTTAAATCCATATTTTTATTGGGCTTTTCTTATGTTGGGTCAAATTGTATTTAATTTGTGTGAACTATAATAAGTATGTGATTACATTAATTTTGGCTTTTATACTAATTGGGTCTATTTTGTATTTGGGTAATAATAAAATTCTATTATAATTATGAGAGTTAGAAAAATAAAATAATAATAAATAAGTAAAGCCCTAATCTATCTCACGTAGACCTGGCAAAATTGGCCCAGGCTCGCGGGCCGGGCCGGGCTGGCCCGTAAAAACTGGGCTTTGGGCTTAACTTTTTTAGCCCATGAAAACTTGGGCGTTTTTGGCCCGGCCCGCGAGCGGCCCGGCCCGGCCGGTGGCCCGTGAGTTTTTTTTTTTTTTTTTTTTGTAATAAAATTTTGCTACTTGTAGGGCTTGAACACAAGACTTGTAAGTAAATAAATAAGAGTTCAAACCAACTAACTACAACAACTATTTATTTTTAATACAATCTTCAATAAATTTGAACTATATTTGAAAATTATAATTAAGATATGTAGTTAATGTAGGTAATTAATTAATAATACTAATTTATAATACTATTAAAATTTTAATTGATTGAGATATGTAGTTAATAATTTCAAAGTATAAAACTATTAAACTAACAATTATTAGTTTAAGTTAGATAATATAATTATAAAAATTTAAAATTATCTATATATTAGTATTAATTACAATATTTATTATTTTTAAAAGTTAAATAAATTATATTAATTTTAAAGAATCAAATTTGATTATATACTTTGAATTACTAATAATATATAATCCGAATCAACCACTAATTTTTTAGATTGTAACTTTGTAAGTTCAAAATCTATACACAATAATATAGATAATTTTATCCCTTAATTATGCAATCCCCTTACTTATTGTAGTACATCTGGAAAGTAAATCAATCATTATCCCTTAATTATGCATTCCCCCTACTTATTTGGAAAGTAAATCAATCATTATCCCAAAGCATGCCTTTATTTTAATATCTAAAATTATAATACTATTAAAATTTTAATTGATTGAGATATGTAGTTAATTTAAGTAATTAAAATTATTATTATTATTATTTTTGGTGTATCAAGATTTTACAAAAAAAAATAGGAAAAAGCCCGCGGGCCGGCCCGGCCCGCCCAACCCGGGCCACGGGCCTCACTTTTTCGGCCCGTCAAAACCCGGGCCGTTTTTGGCCCGGCCCGTTTTTGGCCCGCCCGCGCTCGGCCCGGCCCGGGCCCGCTCGCCCGTTTGCCAGGTGTAATCTCACGTATCTCTATTAACTGACTGAGAAAAGAAAAAGAATAAGCGCAGTCGCATTGCAGAGAAGAGAGAAAACGGCGAACAAGGGACTAATTGGCAGGTATGCTACAACTTGAGAATACTTATTAGATTTATGTAAAAGTAATACTAAATATTTTAACAATTATGAGAGACTTGACTGCTTTTGAAATTGGTGGGATTGGATGGCGCCTTTAATTCAATTAGAATGTATACAGATGAACTCTTAGAATCCTAGCATGATTCCATTATTTTTAATTATTTATATATATGTTTCGTGGTACAAGCCTGCAGCACTGCTGCAGGTGTTGATTAATTTAAATTAGTTATATATATATATATATATATATATATATATATATATATATATATATTATATTTTTATAATATTTGGCTATGAAATTTTGTACATAAATAAATAAATAAAAAATCACTTAAGGTTATATATATTAATTTGAATTAATTAATTTTGCCGACATAATTGTAAAAGTTCTTAATAAAGAAATTTAATAGTATTATGTTTTAATGATTGGATTGTAATAAAATTTTATTATAGTATTTATATTGAACGGAGGGAATTTAAAGAGTTATATTTGGAATATAAATTTTGGAGTATTAATAATTGATTTAAGGCGATGATTAAATGTACTTGAATGAATTGTGAATTATTTGGAGTTTATGAGTTGGATTATATTTAATTTGAGGTGAATATGTTTAGGTGGTGAATAACGTTTCGTATTTGATATCGTTGGCATTTGAGGGTAACATTTGGTGGAGTGTGCTATAAATAGTTTGGAAGTATCAGGTACGGATTCCGTACTCTTTCAGCGATACCTTTGTTAAATTTGATTTGTTCGTTTGTTTCTCGTTTCGAATTTCTGTTATTATTTCACATAATTGTTTCTTGTGAAATTGATATATTTATTTTATTTTGGAGTTGACACTTTGGACTCGTACTTGTACTCTTTGAATGAGGTTATCATGTCTAATATTTATTTTGATAATTGTAGAGCGGTACATGTTGCTACCTTCTTTTTGAGACCTTGTGACTATAATTTGATTTGGTTCAACATGTACATATAGAACCCTTTTGTTGATATTTTGTCGCATGTGTTGTGACATGATATTTTTGTTAGAATATACCGTAGGGTATACTTGAGCTATAACCACCTGTGGGAGTACCACATGCATGTCGTCTTGGCACGAGAGACATGACACTTTCCGTGGCGGTGTGATTAGTCCACGGCGTCTCCATTTTGGGCTCTGGAGTAAATGGGCCATTTGGTGTTTTGTTGTGGGAGGCGTATGGGTTAACCCTAGTTTTCTGTTCTGCGGATTTGTGATGTTGTGCCAAACACACCTATCCGATTTGCATACATTTGGATTCGCGCTCCAATGTGTGATTGCTTGTGTGGCATTGTTTTGATGTGCCTGTGTGGCATTATTTTGGTTGCCTGTGTGGCATCATTTGATTTGCCTGTGTGGCATTAGTTTGACTTGCCTGTGTGGCATTAGTTTGACTTGCCTGTGTGGCAAGATATATTTTTGAGCTCACTCGGTATGAAATAACCCCAGCCATTTGTTTCAGCCTATTATTTTATTGTATTAGTTTTGTTTGTTTCTGTTCAGTTTAAGTCATTGAGTTAGTTACTTCAGTTCGTTATTTCTTTATTCTTTTATTGGTTTCGTCAATTATATTGATTCAGATATAGTCATTACGTTGATTCAGATATATTCCATTCAGATCTTTGGATATTATATTTTCGTTCGTATTTGCACTTGAGGCTTTGTTCAGTATTTTGTCTCAGTTATTTTCGTATATCAGTTGTATATCTTTTGTATATCGATATCCGTACTGGGCAATTGGCTCATGCTGTGTTTTTTTTTCGGCAGGTTTGCAGGGGTGATTCAGGGCTTGTGGGATGAGATTTTTGCCCTTGACCATTTAGGTGGATTAAATTTTAGGTTTTGATTATTTTGACTCAGTTTGGAGAATTGTATTTATTACTTTATTAATGGATCACCACTATTAATATTTTGAGGTTGTTAGGGCTCTGTTTATTTATTTTGAGGTTTGTTGTGCTTTGCACGTGACGTTCCTTTCCTTTTCGGGAGGGGGGTGTTACATGTCCAATCCATATATATCCATGAATTAACACCAAATTAAAACTTCTCAAATTTAATTATAAACACAAAGGATTTGGATCGAAATATTTGTTATGTAATAGAAGTAGTGGTTAGGGATGTAAACGAGTCGAATCTCAACCAAAATTTAGGTTCGGATCGACTCGATTCAAAAAACTTGAGCTCGAATTCGACTTGGATTCAATAAAAATTTTCTAATTTTGTGTCAGATTCGACTCGGATCATTATTTGGACCTACTCGGCTCGTAAGTTCTTGATTCATTTACAAAGCGAGTTATTCATGAGCCTTCAAATTGAATTTCGAATATGAACTATTTCACTTAAAACTGAACCACTACATACTCAATTGATTATTGAACTAATGTTTGTATATAAAAGTTTTTTACTTTTATTTATGTAAAGAAATTACAAATAATGTAATACAAATTAACAATCAATTCATTGATTTATTCAAGTAAGCTTACATAATTTCATACGACATTTTATAAATTAATTATAAAGATTGATATAAATATCACATGATATTTATATAGTTTGCTAGTACGGATCCGACCAATATTCGAATATGATATATCGAACAGATATTGAATACGCATAATTCGAGAAAAAATAAAATATTCTATCCTAATCTGAGCGAACACTAAACTTACACCCCTAGCAGTGGTGACTACTAATTAACTTGCTTTGTCTTTGTTATTAATTAGCTTATGTGTAATACCCGGTAAAAATTGATTAATAAATAAATATTAAATAATAAAAACGACCTTGTTTTAAAACATGTTTTGTGGATGTCAGTTATTTGGGTCTAAATAATCATTTAATTTTTGTGGGCTAATGTAATAATAAGTAATGAGTAAATTAACTTGGTTAAAATTGAGCTTTAAATTAACTGGGTCTAATTTATATTTAAGTAATATTAAAATTAAAAGAAATAATAAAATATATATAATTTGTAAAACCTAACAATACATATCAATTTGACACATATCCTACATTATTTTTCGTTGGTTATTTTCGTCTGATAACAAACAGAGGAGACGCCTGTGTTGAGGGAAAAATAGGAACAGAGTCTTATTTTTTTTTGCAAGATCAAGTAAGTTGTTATAATTATTATTCATGTGATGCGCAGTACTTATGTGATACAGTATGAATGTCTTGGTATGGAACAGAGAAGATGTTAGTTATATAATTTATATAAACAGATGGTATATAAGGATTTTTCATCAAATTTGCTAATCATTGTGCAAGAAAGAAAAAGAAGCTACTGGAATATTGGAATATATAATGATTATATATATATATATATATATATATATATATATATATATATATATATATATATGTAGGTTGCATATTATTTATATATATATATATATATATATATATATATATATATTATTTTAATAAATATTTGGTCATAAAATTTATAAATCAGAATTACGAAATCAAATTAAAATTTTGTATATTAATTTAAATTAATTAATTTTGTTGACATAATTGTAAAAGTTTTAATAATAAATTTAATATTATTATGTTATTAATGATTGGATTGTAATAAAATTTTATTAAATTATTTAGGTTGAACGGAGAGAGTCTAAACAAGTTTTGGAATATAAATTTGGGTATTGCATTATCGATTCCAGGTACGGATTCCGTACTCATTCAGCGATAATCCTTTTAATTCTGATTTGTTCGTTTTGTTTTCGTTTAGAAGATAGTTATTGTTTCGCCTGTTTGTTCCTTCTCAATTCCATGTGATAGTTTCGGTTTGGGGCATTGATATTTAGAACTCATGTTTGTACTCTTTGAACTTGTTTATTATGTTTAATATTTATTTCGCTCTTTGTAGAAAGTACATGTTAATATTTTTGGAGACTTTGTGTTGATATATCGTTTCAGTTTAACATGTACATGTTAGAACCCCTTTGTTGTGTCGCATGTGTTGTGACATTATATTCTGTTAGAATGCCGTAGGGTATACCTGAGCTATAACCACCTGTGGGGGTACCACAGGCATGTCCTCTTGGCACCGAGGCATGACACCTTCCGTGGCGGTGTGATTAGTCCACGGCGTCTCCGTTTTGTGCTCCGGTGGGAGTTGACCATTTGGTGTTTTGTTGTGGGAGGCGTATGGGTCGACCCTATTTTCTGTTCTGTTCTGTTCTGCGGAGTGGCGATGTTTGTGCCAAAACACGCCTTCCGATTTTACATGCATTGGATTCGCGGTCCAATGTGTGTAAGTTGCCTGTGTGGCATTATTTGACTTGCCTATGTGGCGTTGTAAGACCCCAACTTTTATAAATAAAGATAAATTTTTTATAAATATCATTTTTAAATATTATGGAGTTAATTTGATATAATGTTATAGTTGTGGGTAATATTTATAAATTTTGCAAAGTAAGCAAGTTGTTTTATAATATTCGATTGGTCGGGGAATATTCGTTTTAACAGGGAATATTCGTACAACGACACAATTATTGGTGGACCCCACAACAGAATTATTGTCGGATTGAGAAAACGACAAAAATATTTTATTAAAAATAACGGCGGAAGTTTTACCATTGTTACTGTTGAACTACTCGGTAGTAAAAGTACAGTAATACGTGTGGTTGCATAGTAGCACACTGTATTGATTATTAATACTTATGTGAGAAGTCACTCAGTTTGATTCAATTATTATCAGTTAATAATATGAATTATTTAGCGATAATGACGTTTTGTTTTATTCGTATTATTAACTTAATAAAACAGAAACATCTTTTTATATAAAACAGAATACTTTATTAAAGTTATTCTATAAATAGAATATATTATATTTTATTTAAAAGATTTTTCTTTAAATATGGACCGTCGGATTAAAGTAATCAATCTGGACCGTTCATGGATTAGTTACTATGCATTCTATTTTTCTATAAATAGCAGCTCATTCCTTCATTATTTCTTACGAATTCACTGAACTCTAGAGAGATAAACTATAGAGAGAGAGAAGAAGAGTATTCTGCTACTTAACTACTTCCTTATTTCAGCTCTTCTTTAAAACGGTAAGGGGTGTTATTCTTTCTTATTCATGAAGAGAACTGTTGTTATTCAATTTCTTATTATTCTGTTGGAATAACCTGTATACGCGGTCTACCCTATACTTGGTGACATTCTTCTATTATTCTGTTGGAACATCCTGTCTGTGTGTTTTACACCGGACCTGGTTCCATTATTTATTATTCTGTCAGAATATCCTGTCTGTGTGTTTTACACCGGACCTGGTTCCATTATTTATTATTCTGTCGGAATATCCTGTCTGTGCGTTTACGCCGGACCTGGTTCCATTATTTATTATTCTGTTGGAATAACCTGTCTGTGCGGTCTATCGCATGCATGGTGATTTCTTTTGTTATTCCATTCTTTATTATACTCAATTGGTTAAGTTTTGACTTCTATACTCCATGAAATTAGTGAAATATCCTTGATAATTGCGTTTCATCCTGTATCTTTTCATGAAAATATTTTTCTAAGCATTCTTGAATTTTACTCCACAAAGCAGTATCATGTTGACAATTTGGACGTTGTTAATTATTGGATAAATTAATTCTTGAACTTGTTTTATTGAATTCTTATATCATTGTCATCATCCTCATGTTTATTTTCTGTTGAAAGTCATCTGTGGCCTGTAGTGCATAGATGGATTTGGTATGATTATAACCAGGGATTATTCGGTATAATCATGACCGTAATGTTATAAATGATGTGATAAAAGTCCTCATTGGCCCGTAGTGCATTGATGGACAGTTGTTGGCATGATCATGACCATTAATGAATATACGAATATCCTTGGCCGTAGTGCAGGGGTGATTCGATGATGTGGATTATTTTATTAAGCTGAGTCTCAGCGATCACAGTGTTGGAAAATCTTTTAAATCATAAAAGATAGTAGAGTTTATTTTCTAATTGACTCTTTTAATGGATTGTTTGTTCCGCTGCAGTTAAACTTGATGTCTATTATATTTTATCAGTTTAACATTGTTGAAGGCTAATGATAATTTATTCTGCATTATCTTAGTCATAATATTTCTTACTAGGCTAGTTGAGCTCACCCTTTCTTTCACTGTTCTCTTCAGAAAATGAGAACGTAGCTAGGGCAAGTCGGGGAACGGAGTGATGGTCCGAATGATAGTATTAGTTAGTAGTCCTCACTATTCTATGTAATGGTGTGTTAATAAATGTAACGAGGACTCTTTTGAGTATGAATACTCTCTAGAAGATAATATTTGTATTCAAACTCACAGTTTATGTTTTGTCGTATTGTACACGACAGTTGTATTAGTAAGTTGTATTTGTATTCTGTACTATGTATCTGACGACCCAAGATGGGTGATGTATACCTAATTTTGGGGGCGTCACAGGCATTATTTGACTTGCCTGTGTGTCAAGGTATATTTCTGTTTTATTCTGAGCTCGGTATGAAATAACACCCCGCCATTTGATTCAGCCTATTATTTCGTTGTGTTAGTTTTGTTCGTTTCATTTCAGTTAGTTTCGTTTTATTTCATTTAATTGAGTTAGTTATTTCAGTTCATTATTTGTATTCTATATCCGTACTGGGCATTTGGCTCATGCTGTGTTTTTCTTCCGGCAGGTAATCAGGGGAATCAAGGGCAAGTGTGATGAGAGCTCCCTTCTATCCAATAGTTTTGATATATTTCGTTAGACAATGATACTTTGATTTATTTGGAGTTGTAACAGTTATTTCAGATTGTGGTTTGAGCCAGTGTGGCATTTATTATGGTTTGTCTTAAGACATTTATCAGTTATTAACACTATTCTTTTGTGGTTTTGAGCCTTGCTATTAAATTCATTAGTTTTGTTATGTTTTAAGTAACCTCTCTTTCTATTTCGGAAAGGGAGTGTTACATTATGCGAATCTGATCTTGATCTTGCAGTTGAGATGTCCTGCCTCAAAAGGAAACAGAAGACTTAAATTAATTTAAATTGTTCAGTGATTATAAAAAAAGTTTAGTAATTTATTTGTAAATTAACTATAGTAACATACAAAATCTTAAAGTCACTAACAGCATGCGTCTTAATATAATTATTAAAACTCAAATTGCAACAAATGACTAGGTCAATATATGATTCAAGTCAACTCATTTGGTAATTTATCCCAAGGGAAACGAGCCAATTAATTTGTTTATAATTAAGAACATTGAGTAATATGCTAATTTATCTAAATAAAAATATTAAAACATGGAATGTATATATAAAAAATTGATATTTTTATATGTTGAAATAATATTTTTGCATGAATCTCTCTTATATAGAGGTGAGAATCACTCACTATTCATGAGAAATAAATTATGTAAAAATTTTAATTTAAATTTTATGTGAAAATATAAGTTTTCTATATATATAACTTTTAAAAAATAAAAAATTATAATATTGTTAAATTTAGAAATTTCCTACGAGGGAATTGAGTTAACACGTCGTGAGAGGGAAGGGGTATAGGGTACGTATAAAAGGAGGTAGCTAGGCTAAAGAAAACGTGATGGAATAGAGTATTGAGAAGAAGGGCGGCGGGAATCTAAAAGATGGGGGCGCGTGGCTATTTGAGAAGCCACACAAAAAGGTGGTCCCATGTTTTGAGTTTGCTTAGGAGCCGCCACTTGTAATTAACTTTAACATTAAAATACTTAGGCTTTTCCTAGACTGAAGCACTGAGAGCCGCAACCATTGAAACGCAATTTATTTTTTCTGCTGTTTGTTTTGAATTCTTTGGACGCCACGTATACGTGTGTGTGTATGTGTATGTACGCTTTTACTCCCCTTGCCTAGTTTAGTTTAAATAGAGGTTTAAATATTTTTTATTATTATAAATTATTGTCTTTTTTTCACTTCTATAATTTATATTTTAATCTTTTTAATTAAATGGTTAAATTATTTTATTATTTTTTTCTTTCGTCCAATTTTACTTGGCACATGACATGATCCCATGAGTAAAATTTTGTTTAGCTGATGTGTAATTTAAAAAAAATTACTTTTAATATTTTATTAATATTCATTGTTTAGTTAAGGATAAATTTGTGAAATCATATTTTATCTTTTATTAAAACAAAATCCAACTCCAATTGTGTTCATCACTCTCAATTGATTAAATTCCCCCACTCCTCCGCCCGCCCCCTCCCCCGCCCCCCCCCCACCCCCACCCCACCCCCACCCAAAAAAAAACAAAAAACAAAACAAAACCCAAAACGCAAAACGTCAGACCCTAATTACCCTAAAGCAAAAGTTGATACATAGTAACAAAATCAAAAGCATTTAATAACAAAAACAACAATTACTTATAAGCAAAAGAATATTAAAAAAATAATAAGAAAAAGTAGATCTGGAATAGCCAGATCCTTTACTCGTCCTCTTCAGTCTTCTCCTTTTCTTTACCAATTTTTGGTAGCGGTCCCCTCCGAGTGAACCTCATCTACAAGTGCAAAACTCTTTTTTTATCCATAGTTTTAAAATACGGATTGACTGCCGATCAAATCAATAAAAATTAGAACCGGTTTATTCTTCAGTTCGGTTTGAAACAGTTAATCAATTTTGATCAAAAATCGGTTGACCACACCGTCGAATCGGTGGTCAATCGATTAGTTGACCCAATTTTTAATATATTTTTTATCAAAAAAAATTAATATTAAAATTAACCACTTTTAGTAATATTGTAACTTAACTTTATTATATATCAATTCATAAAAAGCAAGAATTTTTTAAATTTATGAATTATTAATAATATATATTTTTATATTTTAATGAACGGTTCGACCACTGATTAAACCAGTGACATCGATAATTTTTTCAGTTCGATGACCGATCGAGTATGAAAACCATAATTTTATCAAACATCATCAAAACCTCAACATCTCCGATCCAAAATATCAGCAGCTGTTACTCATAAAACCCTCACTCCCCAATTTGATAAAGTGCAAAAAGAAAGAAAATAAAAAGAACGGAGGAAGAAATTGAAAAGGCAATTAATTGATTTGAGTTTTTTTATTTTGGGATTCTATGTGTGTGTGTGTGTATATATATATATATATATATATTATTTATGACGGCCTCTTGGTGGTTTTACTCTGAACTTGACTAGGGTTCTTAATTTTGAGATGAAAACCCCACAACCATCTAACTTTAACATGTTCAAATTTTTGAGATTGAATTATGTTTTTGTTGGGGAGAGAGAATTTTATTTTCATAAAGACGGAGAAAGTGAAATTTGCCTCCAACTCTAATAGTATTGTCTCCCATGAAGCTGGAAATTATTAAATCCAAACGCACCCTAACAAAATAAAGGGGATTTATCGTATACAACTAGCCTCCACCACAGACATGCGACTTTGATTTTGTTTTCCCCAACGTTGATCTTTTCTTTCTTAAATTAAACAAAATCCTTGTTGTTGTGGGGTCCAAGTCCAACCAATATGGGACAAGCTGATTATAATTACTGTCAAAAGTGAATCAATCTGCTGCAGATGCTACCGTGTGGAAACCTTTGATTGCATCTAATTACCCTTATTTGGCCCCACATCACATTTAAGATTTAAGATGGAACAATCAAAAATGTTAGTTTTACTAAAATCTAGGTGGTGTAGTTGCGTCAAGAACAGATCTTTTGTCTTTATTTTTTTTATTTTTTAATATTAAAATTTAAGTATATAAATACAAAAAAAACATGAAAAATAAGGACTGTAGATATGCTCTCAGTTGCGTCATAGGGTTATCCTTTCGAAATGATTTGACTAATGAGTCAATTTCTTTTCTTATTCATTTGCCGTGTATGCGTTTGTATTCCCTGTTCGCTATTGCAATATTTGATGTGGTGAAATTGGTATACAATTTATCATTTGTTAATTTTCACAATAAAAAGTTGCATTTATATAATAAAATAGCTATGTTTTTGTAACAATAATAATATGGGTGACACACGTGCTGAGTATGTAATATTAAAATTTTCGTCTTAGAACATTGTAAAAAGTTTAAAGAATAGTAGTAATAATTATATGTTGTTTGAATAGAATGAAAGTTCACCCTCTCCTTAATATAGTATGCGTCTTGTACACATGGTTATAACTTACAACTAAGATATGACGTATATACTCATAAATTAATTTGTATTAAATACTATGCGTGTGATAATATTTAATTCAAAACTATAATTTGAGAGAGAGGAGAAAATAATAAACCGAAAATTCCTAAAAAGGAATTATGGAACATTCATTCCTTGTGATAAAAATTCATCTCAAAATGAGAGTTTTGTAATCCTATTTATAGGATTCTAAACACTCCTTTAAAAATATACTTTTTCAAGTTGAAAAGATATGAATCAAATATACTCTTTCTAAGGGTCATGCCGGTTCAAACTAGTGATCCAACCGTTTCAGTGTTACACTCATTAAAACTAGCTAGCAATCACACCAGTTCAACGTTACACCCGTTCAAATTAACCAGCAATCACACCTTTATCATTGAACCAATACATGCATCTGTTGGTTATACATTAAAACCATATATAATATATATTATATAACTAATAGATTTTGAAAATATCCAACATGTAATTAATGTATGAATATAATAATGTTATGTTTGAATCGGAGGAATGAAATTGTAAATGAATGAAATAGAATGGTGAGTGGAACGATTCATTTCATTCTTGACTAGAATGAGTCATTCCATACCTTCATTTAAAAAATAAAATTCACAGATTTAGTATGAATGATAATGATTTGTTTCATTTAAATATAACAATCAAACACAAATTTTTTCATTCTATGAGAATGAGTCATTCCATTCTCATTTTGATTTCTATAATCCAAACGTACATAGCATAAGAGTATTATTGCAAATAAAATATAAAATAAAAAGACAAAATTATAATAAAATAAACCTTTATAGGGCGAAAACTATATTCTTAAAGTTTGAATGGTAATAGTAAATGTTCTCAAAAAAGAAAGAAAAAAGAGATCATATATAATTCCCAGCTCTGATCCCTCTCTCTCCCTAAATTTCTTCATCACATGAATCAGCAGTTACGTGAAGGTATCTACTGAAAATGAGATTATTATATTTATGTGTAATGGTATAAATTGGTGCAATTAGTTAAAGCCTCAATCTCAGCCACAAGGTTGATTATGTGGAGGGTTTAGGTTAACTAAAGCTAATATTGTAGTACTTACTTACGTACTAGTACTACTAATTTATTCTTTCATAGGACTACTCCTCATATATAGATAGATTCTTGGGAAATTGCCTTATTTATATGGAAGATATTTGCCAGCCGCAATGATTCTTGGAAAATGCTCATGATGTTATCCACAATTACTCCTAACAACCTACTAGTAGTAATTAATACTCCCAATTCAATCATGATTATCCATGTCAAGAATTCTTTAATTCACTCTTTTCTGAATCCAATCATTAATTAATTCTACCCATAATTAATTGGCATTAGGTTTTGATTGAACTTATTAACATATATATATATATATATATATATATATATATATATATATTATATATATATATATATATATAACTACTCGATATAGACACATGATGAAGCATTGTTTGACACTGCTGTTTGCTAATATATACAGAAAATATTGGTGGGTACATAAGATTGCATATAACCGCACAACATCGATCTTGTTTAGGCGATGATACAGATTTCGTATTTTATACGATTTACTTCAACATTACGTACGAAAGGAAGCAATGCATGTCCCGAAATGAATGTCAGATATATATATATATATATATATATATATATATATATATATACGTTTGGAATCCTCCATAGTGCTCCAAATTAATAATTTAAGAAATGCTGTTAATTTTAATTAAGACTTCACATGGGTGGGATTCGTAGTTGATAAAGCCTGGCAAATTAAATTTTCTGATCTATTCGCTCTATTTTAAAATATAAATCAAGTTTTAAAGTCATGTTGAAATATTTATAAATTCAAAATTAATATGATCATTCATTTCGCTTTAATTTTGATCGAAAATAATAATTTTATAATTAATAGTACTACTTAATTTCAGATAGTTTATATTAAATAAATTTAAATTTAAAAATATATTGAATAAATGATTAGGGTGGAGTATTAGGAACCAAAAACCTACATATCACTTAAGTTTATTAAATTCAAATGATTAATCCACCCATAATTGGCTCAAATTAAAGCTGATGCTACGTACTACTGATCATAAGACTCTCAATAGTCTCAACTCACTGCATTATTCGACACAGCAAATTGTAAAGTAAAAAAAGTTATGCAGTTAATCGCGCGCGCGTGGAGCTAGCTAAAATAAACATGATTAATTAATTATAGTAGTATTAGTTAAAAACATATGTACTCACAGCACTAAACAAACTTTAATTTAGTCTGAGATATTTTTACAGCCTAGTCTAAGGCCTAGTGATTTGACTGAAAATTAATCCGAAAAATATAGTATAGTACTTAATAAATATAAATAGAACAGGAGTCAAGCTAGAAGCTGTAATTATTAATTATCCAAGTGATTGGATTAGTGGTATTTGGTTAGTGAGAGGTTGCAGTAATGGTATCACTGCTTACGACTCAATTGATTAAGGTGCTTAATTAGCACAAATATTTGATCTAATTAAAAATCTTACTTTCTAATCTCTATAATTGTTGCCGTGTTCATATAGTTTATATACAGTAGACATTGCATATATAAATCTTAAGTATATATATTACTTTGTTAATTCTATGTTCACCTTTTAAATATAGTGTGTTTAATACAATAATAATGACATGATAATATAATTGTGACGATATAACGATGAGATCCATAAGTTAGTAATAATATATTTCAAGTTTTGATTTTCCACATTATATATATTCTTCCAATCTTCCCCGAAATTGAAATAAATATACCCCTAGTATGAAACAAGTATATAGGGAAATGATAATGTTATATCTTGTAACTTTATATGTTGTCATTTTAGTTGTGAGTTATATGTATAATTATAATTAGCAATACTTTAACAGTGTAGAGTGAACTAGCCAATTTTATAATCATATTTAATATCATGTATTAATATATATTACAATGGTAATTCAATAATAATAATAATAATAAACTCTTGCAATACATAACAGAAACTTAGGGAAAATAACCCGAGCTATTGGCAAAGCAGAAGTGTAAAAGATTTCAAGAGAGAGAGAAAAAATGTTTGAATCTTCACATTACAGTTACGCTCTGTTTCTGAGTTTTGAACAGAAAAGAAAAGAATATAAAATTTAAATTAGAACAGAAAAGAAAATAATAGAAAACTTGAAGTTTTCCTTTTTTTGTTTCTGAGTTTTTAATAGAAAAGAATATAAAATTTAAAAAATTTCTTTTCTTGTATTTTTGAGTTCTAATGAAAAGAAAAGAAAAATATCACTTTTATAAATTTACCTTTATATTAATTATAATCATTGAATCATAAATATAAATATGCAAGATAAAGTGCACAATATTTGTTTAATATTTCCTTGTTCATTGTAATGATCATAGAAACCCAGTAAAACTGAAAGAATGTTCATGACAATGCATCAAAATCAGAAGATTAAAAACAAGCTATACAAGCTTTGCAGAAAATAGGACCTATGTTCTGGCTATTTGTTTGTGTAATGCAATATTCAAATACAGGATAGTCAACAACGGCGACACAAATCAAGAAACCACCAAAATACGAAACAAACACACAATTGAGGACTATATTTAGGCATGAATTTTATTGAAATAGGAGACATATCTAGCCATAAAGTTATCGAAGAGCGGTAGATTGGGATGCCGGAGCGCCGACAAAAAAACTATGAAGATGAATTTGTTCAGTTACACTGTTGCAGGGAGCTTGGGCTTGAACCGAAGAAGATAACTCGTTCGCCTTATTCGCGCCTATACTTTTCTCTTTATCAGATTAGGTTTAGTAGATAAAAATAAATTGAGGACATGAGTTGTAATTTAAAAGTTATTATATTAAAAGTTAATGATAATAATATGGGAATTATAAAAATATTACTTATTCCAATTTCTTTTCCGTCCAAATCAGACCAAATTTGGACGAAAAATTTTAGCAGAAAAAGTAGCCAAGTTTTCTATCCATTTCTTTTCTTTTCCGTTTATTAAAAAACTCAGAAACATAAGAATTAAAAAGAAAACTTAAATTTTTTGTCCATTTCTTTTCTTTTCTGTCCATTTTAAAACTCAGAAGGTTAGCTACATGGCGAGAATGTGGATGTGAAACATGCAATAGATCCCGAAATGTTTGTGAACATAACTGGTTCGACCTCATTTCACATAACTATATTGGGTTCTTAACAATAGTTTGGCAGGAGGCCCATAAAAAAGGATGTTACATATTGGATGATTTACGTATTCTATTACATTTTTAAAAATAATTACAACAATAATGCACTCATAAAATCTTTACACAAATAATACACTTCCATATTTATTTATAATACTAGTGCAATTAAGATTCCTTAATTTAGAGAATTAGTATTCAATTAGAATTCCTTAATATAGGGATTAGTTATACCCATGACTTTTTTTCTCTCTCCTCATATTACATTATATATATATGTGTGTGTGTGTGTGTATGTATGTATGTATGCATTTTTCATATTATATCTGTATTTTTTGGGATCTCCGGCGTTTTTTTAATTGTTTTTTGGGATCTCCGATCACCACAAATTGAATGGATTCTAAAGATTGGCATGGTAGAGTGAATTGCATGTGTATTATTTATATGTAATAAATACATATAGTTTTTCGTTGCGATTAAACATATACATAAATACATATAGTTTTTTGTATTATTTATTTTCTTTTCTTTCTGGTTGATTTTTTTCGTGCTTCTATCTTTCTCTTTTGTTTGAAGGTTTCTCTCACCGCCTTTCTCACCCAATTGATAATGATTCGCTTTAGTGAGAGAAATGATTTTGTGGCAGAGACGCGATTTATTTTTTATGAATATTCGGTTACCCACAAAAAGTAGAATTGTTACCTTTGTGCGAAAGTTTGGCTACCAACTGCACCATATTCATAATAATTTTATTTTTAAAATGTTTTTTTTAAAAAGCAGGATTAATTATGGAAACACAACAACTTCTGAGTTCTGAGGCTTATTTGCAAAAAGCAAGTAAACTTTTAAAAAATATAATTCACGCAATTTAGCTCGATAACACTAGTTTGATCTAATAATACCTCCAATCCGACAAAATACTGATAAAATACGTCAACATTAATTCTTTCATTTATAACCACATTAATAAATCCATCATTTATATCTACATAAAATAAATATTTCCTTATCATATAAATCAATAATTAGTTATTCGCAAATAATATTACAGAATCACAATTATGACAACCAGGCAGTTCTCAAGAAAAAGGGGGCTTTCCGATAAGGATTTCTCCTTACTGGCGCGCAATTAGGTGACCAAACCTCTCCTTGACAGAACTTTCTAGACATTGCCAATAATGCTATCTCATAATATTATTCAAATAATATGAATTATTGATCCGATAATAGGAAATACTGTGCAATGATAATTATTGAAACAATAATAATATAAAATATCAACGCAACAATTATTGATTCAATAAAATAAAATATTGAACTGAAATTACTGTAACAATTATTGAGTAGTGCCTTCTCACGTAATAATCAATAATTAAAAAAAATACTGTGCAATACCGTGTGCTACTGTGCAACTACGCGTATTACTGTATTTTAACCACCAGGTATTCCAACAGTGTTAACGGTAACAACTACGTCGTTATTTATAAAAACTCAAATTTATCGTTTTCTACATCCGACAGTAATTCTGTTATGGGGCCCACAAATGGCTGCGCCGTCGTACGAATATTCTCCGACAGAAAGAATATTCCACGACTAAATGAATATTCCCCGACAACAATGAATATTTTATAACCACTTGCGTATTTTGAAAAAAAAATTCATATATGACCCTTAACTTTAACTTTTATAAATTTAACCATATTCAGTAATTATAAGAAAAATTGAATACTTTTATTTCATAAAATTTGGGGTCTTACAATCTCCCCTCCTTATGAAATTTCGTCCCCAAAATTTACGTACCTGGTATTTAAAAAAGTTGAGAATACCTTACTTTCATTCCAGATTCTATCTCCCCGGTCACCATGATTTCTCCATTGCTCATCTCCCGTGATAACTTCATTTGGGTTCCTCACTTGTTGGGAGGTCATGACAACCGCTATCCCTTGAACTACTCGACTTTGACTTGTCTGGGACAGCATTTGGTGTCATCACTACCGTTGGAATATACTTTTCTTTAGGGCATATTCCACCCTCAACTGCTTCGTAGTACTCCTGATTCAGATCGATTCATGATCTGAATCATCAATCTTCGATCCATATCGAATTCAGGTTGACCGCTTTGTACAGGGTAATTCAAAACTCGACGTTGGGTTCTCCTAATTGCTGTCCAAAACGAGAAATACATATCATCTATTTTAGCCTTCTTAGATCGGACATCTCTTTCCACAATATCAATGCGTCGTGCGGCTTTTTTCCATGTATCACTCATTCTCACTCGTTCAGTTTTTTCTTCTTTCAGCTCAGATTCCAGCTTTATCATCTTATACTCTGCCAAAGAATGCTTTTGTTCAAGTATCACATATCGGGTAACACAAACTTAAATTGTTGCATCCTTTTGTTCCACGACCGCCTGCCGTTCTTCAGCCTGCTCTTCTAACTCATGAACACGATTTTGTAATTCTACATTTTGATCATAAAATACCTCTAATAAATTCTCCTCAGGTTCCTCTTCTTCCTCATTCTCAGCTGCTACCTCTGCGACTAGCTCAGGTGCAACTATTAATTCTTCACTCACCACAAGAATATCTCTAATTCCTTCTTCGCCTGACATCACATTATCATGGTTGGTGATTAGAGGTATCCCCGCGATTTCATTCACTCCATTGTTAACATTCTCAGCAGCCATTCTCAAATACTGTCATAAAACAAGGGTTAATTAAACAAATTAACATATCATATAATATCCCAATATTATGACTGACCAACAAATAAGCTTAGGTAGGACACACTAGCGAAGGATTTACTCATCTCTCCCCTCCTAGTTATATTCCCCGATCCCGCCAGAGACCATATCCCTAAGCTCTGATACCAAATATGACAAACCCAAAATAGGTTCATTTCACCCAACCTATTCTGAGTCGCCAAATACATGGTACAGAAAATAACTACAACTTTATTACAACAATTGTCATACAAAATACAACAACACATATGCTGTGAGTTTGGATACAAATATATAACAACTGTGACTCGTGTCCCAACCGTAATGTGACAAATGTCCCATCAGTGGACAACACCTCATAGTGATACCTATATAAAGGTATAGTCAAAAACTGTTTTAGAAATTAAAAATCTTTGGGATGTGCTCAAGGAAACCTTCGTACATGGGAGGCCATGCTTTCAGGTTAGGATAGATATCATATGTCCACAGAATTATCCTTGGTTGACTTAATAGACCCCAAAGAAAAATAAGAATATTACTATCATATTCTTTCCAATGGTGAGTCTTCTCTTGACATATTATTATCTCCACTATCTTTAATCGTGAATTATACTTCAAACAAACACCAAGATTATATAGGTAGTGCTCGAAATATACTCAGCAAGTGGATGTGCACAATCCTGTCTTATAATGACACGAGGTTGTATGACATTCGACATCTTGTATGATAGTGGCAAGACACCCTTTTAACATTGGGTTCGCCTCACCCTATTGGATTCATCAAATATAACTACTAAATGATGACCACCGTTCTATTCTCCTGTTACCCCCGCTCGACCCAGCTACACTCGTATTACCTGAAAGGAATTTTGAAACAGAAGGGTGAGCACAACTAGCTCAGTAAAGAATATCATGACTAAAGATAAATAAATTATCAATAGCCTTCAACAGTAATAAATTAGAGATTTAGAACATATGGTAGATGATAAAAAATTTTCAACCATAGTTGCAACGGAACGAGCAATTCATTAGAAGAGTCAAATAGACCATAAAGTCTATTATCTTCTCCACATTAAAAGTCCACCAACAATGTTTTATCCCTGTAACATTAATCAACAGTTCCTTTCCACAATTATATGAATAACTCATAATCATAATTGTAATTCTAAATTCCTCTTCGCATTCAGGACGAAGATAATTTTTATCACATGTCTTTACCTGAAACATCAAAGATCATGGTTATACCAAATCACAGTTCCTGTTTATAATCATACTAACAATTTTATCTTTGGACTACGGCCAAATATATTCATCAACAGACCATCTTTGCACTACAGGCCAAAGATATTCAACAACAGGTCATCTTTGTACTACGGGCCAAAAATATTCATTAACAATTCATCTTTGCACTACAGGCCAAAGATATTCCTTAACAGTTCATATTTGCACTACAGGCCAAATATATTCATCAACAGTTCATATTTGCACTACAGGCCAAATATATTCATTAACAGTTCATATTTGCACTACAGGCCAAATATATTAATATCGTAAAGAAATATATAATCATTTCAGAATTTATATAAACAATAATTATAACCATGTTGATCATTTCACCTTTGCACTTAAGCTAAAGATATTCAATTATAAATTCAATGGTCATGATCATACCAGTCAACAATTCAACTTTGTACTACTAGCCAAAGGAAACCCATAGTCATGATCATACCAAAAACATATCCATCTTTACACTAAAGTCAAAGAGAAATATCATCATTAGGATTATAAAAATGTTATATATAATTATAAAATCAATATAATCAAAACATCTAGATTTAATCTCAAGAGTAATATTCATAAATCAACTATAAGTTGGTTAGAAAAAGAAATTAATTTTGTCATGAATAGTAACTCATGAATAGTAACCCATGAATAGTAACTTCGTGAATAGTAATTCATGAATAGTAACTTGTGAATAGTAACTCATGAATAGTAACTTCGTGAATAGTAACTCATGAATAGTAAACTCGACACAAAAAGGTAGAAATTCTACAATAAAATCCATACCAATATTTCGGTATAATGATATTGAAATAACATTTCTTAAACTTATAAACAATTTATTTTAATTGTTTACACTTTATTAAATAATGCATTTAATCATCCTAAAATTCTAAACTCATAAGATTTCATCGCCAATAACCAAAACCCTCATAAAAAATCTGCATATACCTCATATAGAATTCTCAAGCCATAAAATCTTATTTTCCAATTTCTTTACTTCGCATAACATATTTAATTCATTTACTCATAACTAGTCTATTTTCATAAAAAATACCAAATCTGTCCTAAAAATATTTCTTTTCTGGAATTTAGCAAAATATAGTCTCATATTGAACATATATTTTTCTAAAAAATTTTAAAAATCATTTACTATTTTTCATATGGCCAAAACAGCCGAATAGTTAGATATTTATCAAAAATTATACTTTTATCTAAAAGTTCCGAAATTTACAGAGTATACTTCTATCATATACATGTACTCTCAATAAAAATTTTACCAATTTTGGAGTTAACCACAAGGAGTTATAAGTGGTTACTTTTAAAATAGTTTTTTCTCATAAAATTCACAACTCTTAATCTATACATTCAAAAATCGTCATTTTTGGACACAATCAATAAAACTCATCAAATTATCATTTTAAATTTTTCCAGAATTTTTGAAAGTCAGAAAAATTACGAAACTGAAAAATGTAACAACCCTTAAAATCCTTTACTATCCCTTACCTCAAAAGAGCAGCACTTCTGACTGGATATCAGATATGACGCTGATGGAAATTTGCACTGATGAGTAGTAACTCACTAAGTATCTAAATACTTACAAAATACACTCGATAATCTAGAGAGAAAAAGAGAGAAAACTTATGAATTCTGGTGTGATTTTCAATTCTAATTTAGCCCTCTATTTATAGGAAAATGTTAGCACGCCGGAGCAGACTTGACCTGCTACCTGATGACTTTAGCTGCTACTATTCCACCCACCAAAAATTAGCCATCTTCCCCAACAACCAAAAGTGGGGCCCACCAATTTCTTGAATTTTCCACCAAAATCATTTATAAACCTAATTTCCGAATCAGTCACCTCTTAAAATTCATAACAAATCATTCGTTCATTTTTTACGGTTCAAAATTTGTGGACATATACTCAACTTTTATATGTATAACATATCCAAAAATCACAACGATCCAACGGTCGGATTAAAAAAATATAACTCACGCAATATAGCTCAATAACACTGGTTTGATTTAATAATACCTCCAATCCGACAAAATACTGATAAAACACGTCAATATTAATTCCTTCATTTATAACCACATAAATAAATTTATCATTTATATCCACATAAAATAAATATTTTCTTATCACATAAATCAATAATTAATTATTCGCAAATAATATTACAGAATCACAATTATGACAACCAGACAGTTCCTAGGAAAGAGGGGATCTTCCGATAAGGATTTCTCCTTACTGACGCGCAATTAGGTGACCAAACCTCTCTTTGACAGAACTTTCTAGACATTACCAATAATGCTATCTCATAATATTATTCAAATAATTTGAATTATTGATCCGATAATGGAAAATACTGTGCAGTGACAATTATTGAAATAATAATAATATAAAATATCAAAGCAGGAATTATTGATTCAATAAAATAAAATATTGAACAGAAATTACTGTAACAATTATTGAGTAGTGCCTTCTCACGTAAGAATCAATAATTGAAAAAAATATTGTGCAATACCTGTGCTACTGTGCAACTACGTGTATTACTGTATTTTAACCACCAGGTATTCCAACAGTGTTAACAGTAACAACTACGCCGTTATTTATAAAAACTCAAATTTGTCGTTTTCTTCATCAGACTGTTATTCTGTTATGGGGCCCACAAATGGCTGCGCCGTCGTACGAATATTCCCCGACAGAAAGAATTTTTCACGACTAAACGAATATTCCCCGACAACAATTAATATTTTATAACCACTTACGTATTTTGAAAAAAAATTTCTTATATCGCCCTTAACTTTAACTTTTATAAATTTAACCATATTCAGTAATTATAAGAAAAATTGAATACTTTTATTTCATAAAATTTGGGGTCTTACACCAAATATTCATTGTAACGACCCCAAAATAGGTCCATTTCATCCAACCTATTCTGAGTCGCCAAATACATGGTACAGAAAACAACTGTAACTTTATTACAACAATTGTCGTGCAAAATACAACAACACATATGCTGTGAGTTTGGATACAAATATATACCAAATGTGACTCATGTTCCAACCGTGGACATCACCTCACAATGACACCTTGCATAAAGGTATAGTCAAAAACTGTTTTAGAAATTAGAATCTTTGGAAAGTGCTCAAGGAAACCTTCGTACATGGGAGGCCATGCGTCTAGGTTATGATAGATATCATATGGCCACAGAATTATTCTTGGTTGACCCAATAGACCCCAAAGAAAAATGAGAAGATTACTATCATATTCTTCCCAATGGTGAGTCTTCTCTTGACATATCATTATCTCTACTGTCTCTAATTGAGAATTATACTTCAAACAAACACCAAGATTATATAGGTAGTGCTCGTATATATACTCAGCAAGTGGATGAGCACATCCCTGTCTTATGATGACACGAGGTTGTATGTCGTTAGACATCTTGTATGATAGTGGCAAACCACCCTTCCAACGTTGGGTACATCTTACCCTATTGGATTCACCAAATAAAACTACTAAATGAACTTTTCTATACTGCTTCGGGAGAACATCCACAGCTAGAGACCACCGTTCTATTTCCCCGTTACCCTCGCTCGACCCAGCTACACTCTTATTACCTGAAAGGAATTGTGAAGCAAAAGGGTGAGCACAACTAGCTCAGTAAAGAATATCATGACTAAAGATAATTAAATTATCAATAGCCTTCATCAATAATAAATCAGAGATTTAGAACATATGGTAAATGATAAAAATTTCAACCATAGTTGCAGCGGAACGAGCAATCCATTAGAAGAGTCAAATAGACTATAAAGTCTATTATCTTCTCCATGTTAAAAATCCATCAACAATGTTTTATCTCTGTAACATCAATCAACAATTCTGGTCCACAATCATATGAATAACTCATAATCATAATTGTAGTTCTAAATTCCTCTTCTCATCCAGGACGAAGATAATTTTCATCACCTATCTTTACCTGAAACATCAAAGATCATGGTTACACCAAATCACATTTCTTGTTCATAATCATACTAATAACTTCATCTTTGCACTATGGCCAAAGATATTCATTTGTATCATCAGTTGGTCATGTTTATCTCAACATCTGTTCATCTTTGCACTACTGGCCAAAGATATTCAACAACATGTCAACTTTGCTCTACGGGCCAAAGATAACCCATAGTCATGATCATACCAAAAATCTACCCATCTTTACACTCAAGTCAAAGAGAAATATCATCATTAGGGTTATAAAAATGTTATATATAATAATAAAAATAATATGATCAACATCTAGTTTTAATCTCAAGAGTAATATTCGTAAATCAACTATAATTTGGTTAGAAAAAGAAACCAATTTTTATTGTGAATAGTAACTCATGAATAGTAACTAGTGAATAGTAACTCATAAATAGTAAACCCGACACAAAAAGGTAGAAATTCCACAATACAATCCATACCAGTATTTCGGTATAATGATATTGAAAGAATAATGTAAGACCCCAAATTATTAATAAATGAAATTTAAATTCCTCTATCTATTATTTTGAAATAGTAAGGGTTGATTTGATTAATGTGGTTAGTTATGGGTAAAATGCGCAAATATTTTAAATAAGCAAGTGGTCCTAAAATATTCATTGTTGTCGGGGAATATTTGTTTGGTCGTGGAATATTCTTGTTGTCGGGGAATATTCGTACGACGGCGCAGCCTTGTGTGAGCCCCATAACGGAAAGCGATTGGATGAAGAAAACGACAAAAATAAGTTGTTTATAAATAACGGCGTAGTTGTTACCGTTAATACTGTTGGAATACCCGGTTGTTAAAAAATAGTAATACGCGTTGTTGCACACTAGTACACGGTATTGCACCAATTATTGATTCTTACATAAGAAGGCACTACTCAATAATTGTTACAGTAATTATTGTTCAATATTATATTTTATTGATTCAATAATTGCTGCGTTGATATTTTATATTACTGTTGTTTTAATAATTGTCACTACACAGTATTTTCTATTATCGGAAAAATAATTCATATTATCTGAATAATATTATTAGATAACATTATTGACAATGTCTAAAAAGTTCTGTCTAAGGAGAGGTTTGGTCATCTAATTGCGCGTCAGTAAGGAGAGATCCTTATTGGAAAGCTCCCTCTTTCCTTGGAACAGCCTGGTTGCCAGTACTGTGATTCTGTAATATTATTTGTGTATAATTAATTATTGATTTATATGATGAGGAAAATATTAATGTGAATATAGATGGAGAAAATTTTTAATGTGACAATTGTTGAAAATTAATATTTTATCTTTTTCTGATAAAATAATTCATTTAAATATATTATTTTAATAATATATTGATGATGATATTTTTATAATGAATCTGGGATATATGAGTATATGAGGAGGAAGACTATTTTTATGGCATTAAATGATTAACACATATTTTGTGTGTTGGTGGACACAATTCTTGACCGAAAATTTATTATTGACTGTAAAATCGCCCGTTTGTGGATTTCGGTCAATTTCTGTTTGGAATTTGGAAAAACTTTCTTCTGTAAAGTTGTAGAGAATTGAATTTTCTATAAAAACTCGCGAGATTCGAATTTTCTGATAAAAGAGCTATTTATTATGAATTATTGAAGTTCTGAAGTTTCGAAATAATTGGTTTTTGAAAGTTTTAATTATTCTTATTTACAAAATCGTTTTTTTTGCTTGGTGGCCTGCATTAAACATGTGCAATGAGCTGAAATCAGATTTCAAGAGGTGGGCTTGACAATTTTATAAATATAAATATTATTATATTCAATTTTCTGCTTTGGTGTTCTAAGCATTTTCCTATAAATAGGGTGCTTAGGTTAGAATTGAAAATCACACCAGAAATAAGTTTTCTCTCTATTTCTCTCTCTATATTATCGAGTGTATTCTTGTGAGTATTTTGATATCTTGAGTGTTGCTATACGGTGCAAGTTCGTTCAGCGTTATTCCAGTCAGAAGTACCGTCTTTCCGAGGTAAGGGATGTTATTTCTTCTTAAATGATATTATTTTCTTCAATATCATTATACCGAAGTATTGATCTAAACTTTTTATCAAATTTGGAACTTTTCATGTCGAGGTTACTATTCACGAGTTACTATTCATGAGTTACTATTCACGAGTTACTATTCACCGAAAAATAAAATTTTCTTCTTTTTTTCCAAATATCTATTCTGGATACTAGCTTTGATTATATCCATGTTTTGATCATTCTTGAATTTTACTTCACTATGATTATATATGAGGTATTTTTGGACATGAAATAGTTGAAATACGAATCCTTAATATTTATTATTTTGTTTCACTGGATTCGTTTCCTTTAAAAATATTTTTCATCATCCTCAGTCCTAAATGATGATATAATTGAATATCTTTGGCCTGTAGTGCAAAGATTAATGATTTCTGATGAATATCTTTGGCCCGTAGTGCAAAGATGAACAGGTGTTGAGGTGAACATGACCAACAGATGAATATCTTTGGCCTGTAGTGCAAAGATGACTATTTGATTCAAGATATTTATTGATTGATGTTACAGGGATAAAATGTTGATGATGGACTTTTAAATTCATAGATAATCGTAGATTTCATTCTCTACGTAACTCTTCTATGAATTATTATTTTCCGCTGCGAGTATTGATTTAAAACTTGTTGTCTATTGTATTCTATTAAATTTTTCCCTGTTGAAGACTAACGATAATTTGTTGTATATTATCTTAGTCATAATATTCTTTACTGGGCTAGTTGAGCTCACCCTTTTCCTTGTTGTTCCATTTTTCTTCTCAGGAGGCGAGAATGTAGCGAGTACTAGTCGGGGTGTGGAATGATGGTTCAAGACAATTGTTTTAGTAGTCCTCACTATTTTGTAAAATAGTGTATCAATAAGTATAATGAGTTCTTAGTTGAGTATGAATACTGTCTAGATGACAATATTTGTATTTAAACTCACAGTATATGTGTTGTCGTATTTTGCACGACAATTGTAATAATAAAGTTGTAGTCATAATATAGGGATATTATGTGATATGTTAATTGGTTAAATTAACCCTTGTTTTATGGCATTATTTGAGAATGTCGACTGAGAATGTTAACAGTGGAGTAAATGAGACGGTGGAGATGCCTATACTCACCAACGAGGAGAACGTACAAAAGGCTGGCAATGTTCCTCATGTGAACAATGTTACCGAGCTAATGATGAATGATGGAATGTTTATGAGCTTTTTGCAGTTCATGCAAAATCAGACGAGGGAGACTCGTGTGCAGAATACAGATGGAAATGATAACAAAGCACAGCTGGTCACAGCCAAGCAGTTCAAAGAGTTGGGACCACCAGAATTCTGGGGAAAACCGGATCCGATTAAGGCGGAGACATGGTTCAAGCAAATTACCAAGATATTTGATGTCTTGGGATGCACGGAGGAACAAAAGGTTCCATTCGCTACCTTTATGTTCCGTACTGATGAAAATCTGTGAAGCGTACCCATCCAGCCGCAGAATAACATGACAGTGTCCCAGTACGAGACGAAGTTTGTAGAGTTGTCCAGGTTTGCACCTCATTTTGGAGTTAACCACAAGGAATTATAAGCGGTTACTTTTAAAATAGTTTTTTCTCATAAAATTTATAACTTTCAATCTATACATCCAAAAATTACCATTTTTGGACACAATCAAGAAAACTCATCAAAATATCATTTTAAATTTTTTTAAAATTTTTGAAGGTCAGAAAAATTACGAAACTGAAAAACATAACAACCCTTAAAATTCCTTACTATCCCTTACCTCAAAAGTGCAGTATTTCTGACTGGAATGCAAAGCCGAAGGAAACTTGCACTGAATAGCAACTCTCAAAGTATCTAAATACTCACAAAATATGCTTCATAATATAGAGAGAGAAAGAGAGAAAGCTTATGTTTCTGGTGTGATTTTCAATTCTAACTTAGCCCTCTATTTATAGGAAAAGTTTAGTAGCCTTGACCTGCAACCTGATGGCTTTACCTGCTACTATTCTCACCCACCACATTTGAAATATAATTCAGCACATTTCTTCACCAACCACAAGTGGGGCCCACCAATTGTAGAATTTTCTATCAAAATGATAAACTCCGAAAATTCAACAATTTCTGAACCAGTCATCTTGTAAAATTCATAATAAACCATACGTTCATTTTTAACGGTTCAAAATTTGTGGACATATACTCAACTTATGTATGTATAACATATCCAAAAATTACAACGATCCAACGGTCGGATTAAAAATTATAACCCTCGCAACATATCTCAAAAACCCTAATTTGATTTTCAATACTTCCGTTCCGACAAAAATACAGATAAAACACCTCAACATTAACTCCTTCATTTTTAACCATAAAAATATATCCCTCGTTTATATCCACATAAAATAAATATTTCCTTATCGTATGAATCAATAATTAATTATTCACAAATAATATTACAGAATCACATTTATGACAACCAGGCCGTTCCCAGGAAAGAGGGGGCTTTCCAATAAGAATTTTTTCCTTACTGGCGCGCAATTAGGTGACCAAACCTCTCCTTAGACAGAACTTTCTAGACATTGCCAATAATGTTAACTAATAATATTATTCAAACAATATGAATTATTGATCTGATAATGGGAAATACTGTGCAGTAACAATTATTGAACAACAATAATATAAAATTTTAACGTAGCAATTATTGAATCAATAAAATAAAATATTGAACAGTAATTACTGTAACAATTATTGAGTAGTGCCTTCTTACGTAAGAATCAATAATTTCAAAAATACTATGCAATACCGTGTGTTACTGTGCAATAACGCGTATTACTGTATTTTAACAACCGGGTATTCTAACAGTGTTAACGGTAACAACTACGCCGTTATTTGTAAAAACTCAAATTTGTCATTTTCTTCACCCGACAGTTATTCGTTATGGGGCCCACAAATAGTTGCGCCGTCGTACGAATATTTCCTGACAGAAAGAATATTCCACGACCAAACGAATATTCCCCGACAACAATGATTATTTTATAACCACTTGCTTATTTTGAAAAAAATTCATATTTCACCCATAACTTTAAACTTTTATCAATTTAACCATTTACTGAATAGTAATTATAAGAAAAATTGAATACTTTTATTTCATAAAATTCGGGATCTTACATTCATACCAAGGTAACAAATTCAGTATTATTAGGTTATCAATTTATTTTTGAATCTGATATAGTTGGTAGCCAAACCTTCATGCAGTTGGTTGCTAAATTTTCAGACCAAAGTAACCCATACATTAAATTTTTTCTTAGTACAGTTGGTTACCAAACTTTCAGATTAAAGTAACCAAACCTTCGTACCAAGGTAACAAAACCTTCATACCAAAGTAACTAATTCACATCCACACCCGTAGTTTTTTCATAGTGCAATTGGTAACCAAACCTTCATACCATGGTAACCAATTCAATTTTATTAAGTTACCAATTTCGTTTGAATGTGATGCAGTTGGTAGCTAACCATGCATTCAAAGGTAACCATTTTATTATTTATGAGTAACAAAATAGTTATAAAAAAAATTTCAGAACATTAATAGTTACATTTATTTATTTTTAAACTTTTTATAGGGCGAATCTTCTTCTTATATATTCTCATTGGCGTTTTGGACAACGGAGATTCGCGACGATATAGCGACGGAGTATGTGAGGTGTAGCGGCGGTGTAGCGGCGGACTATTATTTTAAAGTGTATGTGAGGGAGATGAAGATTTGAATTTGAATATTTAAATTTGAATTATTATTTTGAATTTAAATTTATTTTTGTTGTTAGATCCAAATATTTGAATTTGAATTATTAATTATGGCAGTTATTTGTCCTTGATTTTAGGTTTCCTTATTAATATGAATTGTACTATTTTTGTAATATGAGTTCTCTTTTTGTAATTATTTGATTGATGTACTTTTCTTATGATTACTTTCTATTTGTTGTATACTTATGTAAAGAACCCTTACATATTCCCTTTTACAAAAATAACTTTAGTATTTGATTGAAACATAACGTTAATATAATAATACGTTTTAAAATTAAGAATACAATTTGATTTTTCAAATTAAATAAAAGGCTCATTAAATCTCAAAAATAAAAAATTCTATGTGAACATGATATTTATACATAAAAATGGAACATTTATAATTTTATCTATTTATATTTTTACCCCATCATTAAAGTCAAAATATAAATAGATAAAATTATAAAATATTAATTTTTAATTTTCATATCTAATTATTATGTCCGTATAAAAAAACTCCTCAAAAATATATTTAACTCATCTTTTTGAGAACCAACAGCCTATTTTTTATTTTAAAATAAAAGGAAATATTTTAAAATCCGAAAAATGTGCCTTCTAGATTTCCGCACATTTATAATTTCTGTTTCAGAACCGACACAGACATCTTATCCGGTTTGAATACCAAAATGCACGTTACCAAGTTTATCCCCCAAACACGTCTTTCATTTTGTAAGGAAAATACCCACATTACCCTTCCTTTCTTTAACGACGTAACGGATTTTTATTGAAGCGCAGCCGTCGGCATACGATGAATTGAAATTAATGATACTACTCATCTTTTTGGAGAAAATTATGAAGGAAATTGATATTGATATTTTTACAGCACCCTCTCACTTTTATATGAGAAATACTCATATAAAAATATTAATTTCTATTTCTAAATATCGTATGATTTGTGGAGCCAAGGGCAATATAATAATATTAATTTTCATTTATAAACATCGTATGCTTACGTTCCAAAAAAAATTTGTAGCCAAGGGCAATATATGATATTACACTCCGAAAATATCATTCCCTTTACTTTAGAGTTTATATATAATTTTTTGTTTAGGAAAAAATATATTTCTTTTGGTTATATTAATAGATGACACAAATACGTTTAATTATGTCCACACAATTGCTTTTATAATGTAATCCCCGTAAAACTAAAACTCAATAAATTTAAGATAAATATGAAACCAAAAATATATTATTTTATATGTACATTTTAAACTTAAAGATTTATTATTTAATCAATAAATTAATATGTCTCTTATTGAACCAATTGAACTTTGAAACTCTCTATACGAAAAATAATATCAATAACAAGTTTTTAAAATTATTTGATAAATAATCTAAATTTTGTTAATACAAATATTTTGCATAAGTGATATGGTAATTTTACAACGTTTATATATGATTATGTTAGACATTATTTGATAAATGTTGCTATTATTAGTAGTGTGAATGCTATAAAATGACAAAATAAATAGAGACAAGGCTTCATCAAAGGTTATGCTTCCTATGTTATTTTTTGTGTCGTAAGTGTTATTTTTGATAATGTATTATTATTTTAAAATTAAGGAAACTATGAAAATTAGTGCATTTATTGTTAAACGATCCAAGTATTAATTATTTAGTTGAGAACTTAGTCTATATAATTCAATATTTAAACAACCCTATAAAAAGGAAAATGATAAGATTAGTATTAAGTTCATATAATAAAAAATAATAATGTCATCAACCTAAAAAAATTCTAAAAAAAGAGTAATTTTTCAAGGTTGTTTGGTAAAAAGGACTTGAATGAAAAATAACATTACACATTCAAGGGCAGTAAAGTCAATTAAATACTAAAGCACGTTCCCCCCACTCAACGTCGATTCTCGGAAGCTTCACTTTCTTCGCCTATATAAACCTTTCCCATCCTGGAGCCACAACCTTCCGAAATCTCATAAACAGTACGATCAACGGTTTGTAATTGTAAGTTCAAGTTTATCAACTCCGTCATTCATTTTGTTCTTAATTATTGATAAATTAATCTAGTTATCTATATAAATCTGTACATACATATATTTAAATATAATTTCTGTTAATTCAGTTTTTCGAAATTAACAGATCTGTTTATACCACAAATTTATATTTCACCATTTTTTATTTTGAAGAATCATTTTCTTCATTTCTAATTTATTTTTTTGATTAACAAAGTGTTGATCATGAATACTAGCACTTGTGTTGGAATATCCACCATGAAACCTTGTTGTAGAATCTTACTTAGTTGTAAAAATTCTTCCATTTTCGAATATTCGTTTCCGAAATGTGATTATTCAAGGTTCCATAATTTGTCCAAAACTCAGTTTAAAGTGTACGGGTCAAGGGGATTTAGTAGTTGCAGTAATAAGATTTTAGGGTTTAGATTTGTGATTGATCCGAAACAGAACTCTTTTTCTGGTTTGGGTTCAAATTGGGGACAACCTAGGATTTTTACAAGTGGTTGTCATGTTAATTGGGGTGGTAGGAGTGTGTTGGGTATAGTTAATGTGGCGTCGGATTTTAGGAATCATTCAACCTCAGCTGAAGCTCATGTTAATGAGAAGAGCTTCGAGAGGATTTATATTCAGGGCGGATTGAATGTGAAGCCTCTGGTGATTGATAGGGTAGAGAGAGAATCACATTTAAGGAAAGAAGAAAGAGAAGAAGAGTATAGTGTAGAAGTTAATGGTTCAAAAGTAAACGTAGATAATTCAAAAGGTTTGAATGGGTCTAAGGTTTTGACCAATGAGAGAGAGGTGTCTGAGATTGAAAAGGAGGCGTGGAAGTTACTTCGAGGTGCAATTGTGAATTATTGTGGGAAGCCAGTTGGGACTGTTGCAGCTAGTGATCCAGCTGAAAAGATACCTTTGAACTATGACCAGGTCTTCATTCGTGATTTTGTCCCATCAGCTCTTGCATTCTTGCTTAATGGAGAAGGGGAGATTGTCAAGAACTTTCTGCTCAATACACTTCAATTACAGGTATTTATCAATACTTTGGCTCTATCTTATTTAACCCTATGGTTTCCTATTTAGTACGTAATTTACTTATCTCATTATCTTCACCATAAACAGTATCTATTTTGGGATTTTTCTTTTGCTACGGTGTTTAACTTCTTGCATGTATAAGTCAATGTTTTGGTCATCAAATGCACAATATGTTACTCAATTGTGCTCTATATAGTATTTTAGTTTAAGGTCATTTTGGTATGGTGTGATAGGGATAAACATAGATGATATTGATTTAGTCTCAAGACTGTTCAAACAGTGACACAGAGTCAGTGTGGTGTATTTTTGCAGCTAAATTTTCTAGTTTATCTTAGAAACTTATTTTTATCACAATGGAGCTGAGCACAGAATATTGTGATGTCCAGGTGGTCGAAAGAGAAGTAGTGGCATACTTCTTTGTGATTGTGGTTATTATGTTCAAAAGTTGTTCTCCTCAAATGTTACCTTGAAACTAAGGAGGAATATATTGAAATGCCATAGGACGTGTCTAATATGCTGCAGTAACTTTGTCCATGCATCTTAGCTACCAAGGGGATTATTTCTTTTATCATACCTACTTATGATTTGTGGTAAATAGTTTACTTAGCATAATGTGACCTCGGTTGCCTCTGTCAATTTTCCATCTGCAAATTTAACTTGGATATTTTTGCTGTTCATTATTCAGAGTTGGGAAAAAACCGTCGACTGCCACAGCCCTGGGCAAGGGTTGATGCCTGCAAGTTTTAAAGTTAGAAATGTTCCCCTTGATGGAAAAATTGGAGAATTCGAGGATGTTTTGGATCCAGATTTTGGTGAATCAGCCATAGGGCGTGTTGCTCCTGTTGATTCTGGTAAGCTAGACCACACTTAAACTCTATGCACTGTCACTTGATTTACATATAAGTGAACTGAGGGATCTATTGCCAATTGTTGTTTGGCTAATTTTTTTGGGTGTTAGTTTACTGTTTCCAAAAATGTTTTGTTTTCTAAACTGAGTTGATTTGGAAAGATAGTCACGCTGTAAATTGTATATACTGTCAGTTGTTTCACCTTTAAATGAGCTGATACTTCATTATATTTGTTTCTTGGGTGTTTAATATCTGGGTGTTAGTTTGGTGTTACTGTTTACTTTACTTTTGTTGTCAGTAAAGCATTTTTTTTTCAATAACTGTAAAGTTATGCACTGAGCATTCACTGAAAGACAACTATTGGCTACTTTGACAGGGTTGTGGTGGATTATATTGTTGAGAGCTTATGGAAAGATCACAGGGGACTATGGGTTGCAAGCGAGGGTGGATGTGCAGACAGGCATAAGACTGATACTTAATTTGTGCCTGACAGATGGTTTTGACATGTTTCCTACTCTTTTAGTCACTGATGGTTCCTGTATGATTGATAGAAGGATGGGTATTCATGGCCACCCTCTTGAAATTCAAGTAAGACATTTTCCTTTAGATATTTTTTGGTTCGATCAAATTGGAGAATATTTTACATTTTAGTGCAAGTTAATGATGATTAGATTTGTACTGATTGTGGATATAGGCTTATAGTTTTCAATATTGAATTCAGGGGCAAAACTAGTTTTAATTTTTAATGGATCAAAGTAACTTTTACAGAGCTGGGGATAATGATAGAATTCATTTCTAAAGGGGTAAACGTATAAACTATACAGAATAAGTTACATGACTGCTATATTTTCTTAAAATAAGCGGCTCAGCCTGAAAGTATTAAGGCGAGGTAAGCTCTATAATTTTTTATACTCTTGATGATTTTAAAAAGAAGAATAAGAAAGTTACATTTAGCACCATTAATTGTTTATTTTCCTAAACGCAAATGAGTCTTGACCTCCTTAGCTTATAAGTGGTTACACCCATGATTTCAGCTCATGCAGCACTTGTGTATGTGTTGTGTTAATATTTTTACGTACTAGCGTTTTGTGGATATTAAGAATGCAATTGCTTAAAAGTGCAATAAATTCTTATGGATTTACATGAGAAGAAAGGAAAAATATGCTTTCATGAGAACCTATAGGGAAATCTTAATCGTCTTGTTGACTTCCATTTTTCCCTCAGCTGGAAGTCAATCGGAAGGTTAGTCTTCTTGCTTTTATGCATGATTATCTCCGATCTCATCTTTTTCTATAGTTGTGCAATATTTCCTGCTTCTGTGTTTTATGCATTTTAAATATATATTCATACTTTGAAATGTTGATGGTTTAATGAGTTGGCAGATGATTTTGGTTGTCTGAAAGTGGTATTGGCATATCTTTTGCATATGAATATATTTTGTCTGACCATTAACCGATAATGAATAATTGATGCATAATTAGGCCGTGAAGTGAAATCACGGTAGTAATTTAAGATTTAGTGAAGATTTTAGTTTTTGAGCAGTAGTATTGGTCTATCTTTGTATATGCTGGGTATCTAGCTGCTGGTGTCATTTTTTAATCAACATCAAAGATGTCCAGGTACTTTAGACATGAAATATGGACAATTTCTTATTTGGCTTTCTGCTTTGGAAAGCACTGTAACATTTGATGCTTGTGGAAAAATCTAGGGACTCCACCTTATGATGGAAATTCTCTATGTTGCTATTTAAGAAACGCTTTCACAGACCACTTTAAGAATTTCATGGGAAAATATATTATTGTCTGGCAGAAATAAACTGGACTTGTTGCCAGAAAACACTGAAGAATAAGTTTGTTTTATGACTTCCTTCTGAGTGCAAGAAAGACTGTACGAGCGAGCCCATAGTGGACAGATGTCTGATTTTTACTTTGATCCGCATATAGCATCTTCTGCCAAAACAAATCAGAAATGAAGAATGTAACAGTAACCCAGAAATGTGTAACAAAAAAGAAAAAAGAAACTAATAAGAAGTTCCTTTCAAGCTGGCTTGCTCTGTAGCGTTCATATACTGCTCCCCTTTTGCTTTCTTCTATTTCTTTTTAATCTATGTCATGCTTTTCCTTATATTTTGTATATCATTTAATTGACATATTTTATATATTGCAGGCTTTATTTTACTCGGCTTTACGATGTTCTCGCGAGATGCTCATTGTCAATGATGCATCCAAGAATTTGGTTGCAGCCGTCAATAATCGCCTTAGCGCATTGTCATTTCATATTAGAGAGTACTATTGGGTTGATATGCAGAAGATCAATGAGATATACCGTTATAAGACTGAAGAATACTCTACAGATGCTATCAACAAGTTCAATATCTATCCAGATCAAATACCCTCTTGGCTAGTAGACTGGATTCCTGAAACTGGGGGATATCTCATTGGCAACCTGCAACCTGCTCATATGGACTTTAGGTTCTTCACACTTGGTAATCTTTGGGCCATTGTTTCATCACTGGGAACTCCCAAACAGAATGAGGGTATTTTGAATTTGATCAATGACAAATGGGATGATCTCGTGGCACATATGCCTCTAAAGATATGTTATCCTACTCTAGAGTACGAGGAATGGCGTGTAATAACTGGCAGTGACCCTAAGAATACGTGAGTCTCTACAAGTTTTATATACTTTTGTTTTGCACATTCTTCTGCTGTTAGGACATGTAAACAATGCAATCAAGTTTTTGTGGAATAATCACGCGCATAATTTTTCTGTCTGCAGACCATGGTCATATCACAATGGTGGATCCTGGCCAACACTTCTCTGGCAGGTATGATTCATAGTGGCTTAAATTATGAATTGTGTATTCATTACAACCTTTGGAAAAGTAACTAGATAGCAACCTGAATTGGATCAACTAATTACAATCCGAATTTGTTGATGGGTCAAATACTAAAATTTTACCATTATCATTACGAATCAGTTCAGTTAATTAAATGACGCAGCTATCAAACAAATAGGCTTTTGTTATGAAAGAATGATGAAGAATCAGTGTTCTGAGTCATCTGCTGTGCACTCAATTTTTCATTGTTACTTATTGTTTCAGTTTACACTAGCTTGTATTAAGATGAAGAGGCCAGAGCTAGCAAGAAAGGCTGTTGCTTTGGCTGAGAAGAGGCTTTCAGCAGATCAGTGGCCTGAATATTATGATACACGATATGGAAGGTTTATAGGGAAACAGTCTAGACTTTATCAGACGTGGACGATTGCCGGATTTCTGACCTCAAAGCTGTTATTGGAAAATCCGGATATGGCATCCATGCTGTTTTGGGAGGAGGATTACGAGCTCCTCGAGAATTGTGTTTGTGCACTTAACAAACCTGGCCGTAAGAAGTGTTCACGCTTTGCTGCCAAATCTCAGGTTGTGGTCTAATAGAAATCCCAATTTTGAAGGCTTAATTTAATGCCTTCTCTAATTTTACTTTCGTAATGCCTAGTGGAGGCAAATAATAAAAGAAAAGAGAAGACTTGCAAAAAAATGAAAAGAAAAAAGGAGGGTACTTCACCGATTAGTTTGTTAGAGGTTAGTACTATGTAATTTCTAACAGCCTAAACGTTCACATGTAAAGTATGTATTTGACTGATGTTTGCTTATATTGATTGCATGCTGGCTGATCTGATGGAGTGAATCTAGTTTCTATAGATGTTGTATTGGATTTCAAAAATATACAAGGGGCAATATTGTTTCCTTCAAGTAATATCCTTTTATGGTGGTGTCAAAGATTAGTGCACTTGTATTGCCAGGAGTTATATTTATTTGGTGATGGCATATTTCTTCTTGAGTGAGGTAGAAACAAATGGATAATGCACAATCCTGTCCCTGGTTTGTTTCTCAAAACCTTTTCAAATAGGGTTTGCCTTTTGAATAAAGAGTAAAGCTAGAAAAGCCTTTGATTATGGCACAATTTTACTGAGCTCAGGGATATGATTTTACACCAATAACAAAATAACAGAATTAGCCAACTACTACCGAAAACCAGGGCTGTGACTATAACCAAAATTGCCCTTTCTTCATCTTGAGCTTACTAGAGACATTTTACCCTAATCTCTAATTTCCATTTCTTCTGGATTGGATTTGAATAGGTTAAGACGGCTATCTCCAAGTCGTAGAGAATATGAAGCTTTCTTGTATTCAGCCCAAGTAAATGCTTTGTAGATAGACGGACTTTCCGGCGTGACCAACTCCAGTGGAGTAGTAATCCTTTCATGGAGCGGCGGAGCGCAAAAATAAGCGATTGACATTCTAGCCTGATTTGAGTTAGCCATTGCCCTATGCCTCACACTCACAAACCTTCCATTTGTCATAGCCTTCAAAAAAGCACAAACATGTCAAGTATTATTAGATATCAATCACGGGTTATGCTTCTAGTTCTGTTTGGATGGGAAGAAAATTAAAGATCCCAACAATGATTTAACCCCATGCTCAGTTCACACCCACCCAACCCAACAAGGCCCTCGGTGTGCAGTGCAGTGCAGTGCAGTCAACTCCTAAATAATATTTAGTACAGTACAAGACTCCTCATTGGATGGGAACTGATATGTGGAGCCCAAACAGGGCAGGGCAGAACTGATGAGTTTCATCACATCAACCCCTTGGGTCTGAAAATCTGTAGTGATTCCCCAATTCGTTTCAGTTCAGTTTTTCTGTTTCTGTCAGTCATACTGATTTTCATGAGAAATATATATATATATATATATATATATATATATATACCTGTAACACGTCACCCACATTAACACAGAAGGCAGTGGGGTCGGGGGTGACGGGGACCCACACGCCATCCTCGAGGGAGATTTGGAGGCCAGCCACACCGTTGGATCTTAGGATGGTCAAGATCTGAGGGTCAGAATGCTCCCCAAACCCAATCCTGTTGGTGCTGCTGGTGGTGGTCTGATGATGATGAAAGGAGGAAGCGGGTGACGTGTCCCGAGTGAGAGGTGGATAGTGATTGAGCCTGAGGAGTGAGTCACTATCAACGTCCCTGATTAGCCTGCTGAAAACTGAGGTGTCAGGGACACCCAATCCTTCTGCCATTAATTCCAATATCTCACATGCTACTCCCCTAACTGCTTCCACATAACCACTCACTGCGCATCTGTTACATATACAAATACTCAGTTGCTGGGTATTAATTTACTATTGTTTCTGCTTCAAAATTAAACACACATTCTTATATATAATAATTTTATTTTTAAACTTAACAGTGACATAAATTTCATCATATGTCCTTATTTTTTATAAAATATTATAATATCATCAGTATTATATTTCTAGCTAAAAATAAAGATAAATTTGAAAAATTAAATTTTTTCCTATAAATTATTTATAATTACTTATTATATATATATATATATATATATATATATATATATATATATATATATATATATATATCTGATTTTGGAGGCAAAGGAGTTCTTAAGAACCTAGAACTCCAATATTTTTATTAATTTCATAAAGAATCTTCTTATATACCGCGGGATAAATGTGTTTTGCTTCATCCGGTAAAAAAAAGTCACCCCCTCTCTTTCTCTATATCTGGGAGGTTTAAACTTTCTTTCCCCTCTTTCTGATCATTTGATTTGATTAGAGCTTGCTGATCGATGTGCCTTTCTGACTCGTCAATTTGATTCTATATCTTTAACTATTGTTTACTATCTAGTATACCCTACATATATATATATATATATATATATATATATATATATATATAGAATCAGATCTAGTCCCTTCATTCATTTCCTTGTGAGTTGTGAATTATCACATGGTGTACGATATTTATATGTTATTGAAATGAATGATGGTTATGGTACATCATTTTGTACCAGAAACCCAACCCACCCTATTGGAGAAAACAGGACCCCATGTGTGAGGGTGACCCTAGCTATTTTTAAATGGTCCATGCAGGAACATATGCGTATGTATATATGTAGCACCTGAACTTGTATATATACTCCCATCCCATATATAATGTTTGAACATAATTTATGGTTGAAATTAAACTAATCATATTTTCAGACGAGTCTCTCTCACGTGAAAATAAAATCTATTCACTATTTATGCGAGAGAAATTATATAAAAATATCAGTTCCTTTTCTGGGCTTTATCTTCTTCGGCCAATAATGTTGAAATGGAATTAATTAGACCACTGCTACAATTATCATCATATTAATTATAGGGAATGAGATGGGATTGACCACTACAATAATGATATTTAAGAACAAATATTAAAAAAATATGTAGTTGTAGTATTTTAAGATTTAATAAGAAAATCTTTCCCTTCCTAATTTGGACATAAAGGCTCCTTTAATGTTTATGGTCTCTTAAATTCCCTTGTAAAAAACATCTAGAAATAAAAATAGAAATGGAAAACACATGGTTTATTTATATATTTTCCGAAAGAAATTAAAAAGGAACACATGCTTTATTTAACTTTCTATGGATATAAATGCATTGGGTTTTCTTTTCTTGTTTTGTCTTTTCTAATTACATCTAAAAATACTTCATTAATCTCAAATTAAGGTAACCTTGAAAAGAATGTTGGAGCCATCGCGTAACAGAACCACCATATGAGGGCTAAACATTGGCATCCAGTTGTAGTCCCTGAATTTGAGACAGGTATACTACAGCTAGCATGATCAATGCATGATATATATATATATATATATATATATATATATATATATTATACACACACACGGTAAGGATCAAGAGCATCCACCTTAAAGAGCAACAAGACCTTAAATAACATCCACTTATCAAAACGACGTAGTTTTGGAGGGACGCAGTGACATTTTTGTAAATACGCCGTGGCATTGTATTTATAAAAATGTCACCGCGTCCCTCACGTATTTACAAAAATGCCACCGCGTCCCTCCAAAACTACGTCGTTTTGAGGTGGATGCTCTTATTGCTCTTTAAAGTGGATGCTCTTGATCCTTACCGTGTATATATATATATATATATATATATATATATATATATATATATATTATATATTGTTGAGCCAACGGAACCAAGAATCCAATATGTGAAATAATTTTAAAATTCAGTAGCTAGAGACCCTTGTATCACAAGGAAATATAATCTGGAATCAAAAAAATATTTTTTTTATTCATCAAAAGTTGTATTACAGGCATAATAAACTCCATTTTATAACAAAGGGTTGATTACAATTTTTTTTTAAAAAAAAAGTTCAAATAAAAATTAGTGACATAATCAAATCATGTCTAATATCTTCCTAATTAATTAGAAATTAGCTTAAATTAATCCTAAAAATATTGTAGCAACTAAAAATCTAAATATTACAATTAAATAGAATATAAATTATAGTATAATATCTTCTTCCATCACAAACTCATACCGTGTTTCTTACTGTTTTAATCTAAACCTATTCCTAGGCCTTCTCGACAATATCAAGGACTGAAACAGTTCTTGTGGCACTTTGTGGGAGAGAGAGAGAGTACGTACCAACTGATTAACTGATGGACACTCGGTGACATCAAACATATACAGCAAATCCTTCAGTTGCACCAAACTTGGTACATATAATATATAAAACACGCAGAAATAGCTCATTTCTCATGCAACCCCTATATATTTAGTTAATAAGTATATGATAAATCATGTGTTAGAGCGAAAATCTATTTTTATTATTTATTTAAAAATGTGTTAAGACCAAGTAATATAAACGTATTATTATCAATATTGTGTGAGTGTCTCAACACAACACGTGAGTCAGTAAGCCTGATTCAGTGATTCATATTAGATCATCGGGTTAAGATCTGGGGTAACGACTCACGAACCTTCGCCCACTTGGCCAAATGCTTAATTAGGTTTTTCATTTTTTGCTGGTAATATATATATATATATATATATATATATATATATATATATATATATCTACTAAACACAGACAAGAATACCATATTTTGCCTTACTTTTAACTCGACATAAACCTACCTTATGCATGTATACAAACATACAGTAGTATGTATTAAGACTCAAATGTAAGCATGAAAATTAATGTTATACAGAATTAAGGATTACCTGAACTTTTTTGGGTCAGTAGTGGAAATAGTTTTGGACCTCTGAGAAATAGAAATAGGATTAGTATTTATAAGAAGATACTCAACCTCTCCAATATCTCCATTAAACCCTATGTTCTTGCTCCCATAACCATATGGGTTTGCAGGCCCAGCTTGCTGTTTTTCTGGTGCTGGCTTCCCAAAAAACTCCAAGCTTTCATCTTCCATTTTGCTTATAATATCCACACCCACACCATGATTAATCACCTTGAAAAATCCAAACTCTTCACAAGCCTTTACAATTAACTTGGACACCTCTGATCTTTTGCCCAAAAGGCTGATTACCGGGAGCTCCTGTTCTCGGATTTTTTCAGTCCGAATTGGTTTTGCGCTTGCCAACACCATTTAACACTACAATATAATTAACAACAAATAGAAGAAGAAGAAGAAGAAGAAGAAGAAGAAGAAGAGCAATCGAAAGAGATGGTGATAATGGGATCGATAATGACTTGCTTATATAACTTGAGAGGAGAGAGACTATCTATTAATAAATTGATATTTTTATATGTTAAAATTATATTTTTAAATGAATTTTTCTCACAAGTAAAATTTTCTCACTATTTACATAAAATAAAATTATATAAAAATATCGATTCTGGCCTACTGTACTATTGGGAATAACTAGGTAGGAATGAGAGGCATTGAATGAGAGGCATTGTTAAATATATAAATAAACAATAGGAATTCGTATACTTTTGAGTGAAGTACAACTAGCAAATTTATGTCACAAAACAAAAGTTCTCATATATATTGACCAAAATTTTGAAAATATATTTTTATTTAGTCTAACGTTATTTTCATATTTTTCCTTGACCAAAAAGTTTTTCTTTATTAGTTAATTACGATTATATATAATCACCGCTCTTGACATAATTTATTATTATATCTCTGACTTTTCTACTAACCCATAAAAGGAGTAGGTTAGCATTTGTGCTTAAAGATGTATTTACAAAAAAAAAATTCACAAATTTTCATATTATAATTTTTTTTGATAAAGCAACAAAATTAAAATGAGAAAAATTGGCATCATAATTAAAAGTGCATGTTAAGTTTTTCAGTATTATACTTTTTGTTAAATTATTAATTATTTTATCCTCGTTTATAATAATATTGTTAATTAGGACATTTTAGACTTTTTAATAAAATTATTTTTAAAAACAGTTAATACCCTAGGCCAATTTTAAGGTGATTAACAAAACCTTATATTATACGTATCAATTAATCACATAAAACATTTTTATCTGTCACGCGGTAAGATACTTTTCCTGCAAGAAACCATATCCGCCCTGTCAGTAAAAGCTATACATGACCTTTGAATTCAGTTTATTTATTCTTTTTTTACAGTTAGATTTTTTATATTGTTGGTCTTGTCAAAGATAAGGCAAAAAGATAACTATGAACGTTACAACTTGCCTAATTAAATATTGCGACTTATTTTGTTGAGGGGGAACATTATTTTTAAATGTGTCTTTAATATTTTTATATAATTTCTTTTTTTATGAGGATAAAATTTATTGTATACTCATATAAGAGAGACATAGAATATTATATAAAAATATCAAAAATACATATAAAAATATCAAATCTCTTTTGTTAGCAGTTACAACTTGCTTTGTTAATAGTTAAAGGATTTTTAGTTAGCTAATTTAAATTAAATTAAATCAATCAAAATTAATGGGAAAATTGGTTGGTGACGGTGAATGTAGAGTAGATTTTTTTTAAGCACCACATTTTGAGAAGTACAATATAATTAATAATCAAGTATATATTATTATTATAATATTAAGAACTCATCAAAACTCACTTGATAAAGAAATAAATAAACTCACAATTAAACCAAACAAGCCTCAGATAAACTATTATAATATGAGAACAAATCAAGTCTTACTATAATTTATGGAAAGAATTAAATAAACTCACAAAATAAATAAGTCTTGAATAAAAGATGAAATAAACTCACGTAAATGAGAATCGAATATGAGACCTAAGAATCATAATACCTTCGGCTTAGCCACTAGGCTCCTCGATCTAAGTGAGCTTAAGTTATCTAATTAGGTTCTTTAATCTCTTTCATACGGTCTCATTCATTTAATTAATAAATAAGTACTACTTAAATTCATTTTGGATAGTTTAATAATCAAGTACATTATCACTGTTATTACAATATCAATAAACAATAAAACCTCATATATGGGGAGGAAACAAATCAACACACAAGCCTCACATAGTGAAAAAACAAACTTTTATAAAGAAAAAATATATATAAACTCACCTAAATAAGAAAAAAAATAAAAAAGGCTTGAAGCTGTGACCTAAAATTTGTTCTTTTCATAACCTAAAAATTGTTCTTTTCGGTTGTTTGTCTAATTAAGGAACAAATTAAGGGGACATATTAAAAGGATACCTACTTTTGAATAGTGCTTGACTCCGCAGAAATCCACAATAAAAAGTGTCAAAATGCAAAAATAATAGTAAATAAAAAATAACAATCTGAAACTGAATGCAAGATTGATTTTGGTTCTAATTAAAAATGTTACAAATGCTATATATTCTCATAAAAAAAGCCTCTATCCTCTAATTATTTTTGCAGCCAATATTATGTTATGCAGTTTGTTTGGATGAGATGTTACTCCCTCCTTTTCATTAAGTATAAAAATCGTTTTTTAACATAATTACACATATTAAGAAATTTTATTAATTTTAATGCTAGGTAATTAATATTAGTATGAAGTTTTATTACTACTCATGTACAAATTAATTACTCTTTTCGCTCTCTCAATTACTCTAAACTTTTAAGAGCAAAATAGAAAATGATTATTTTTTTTTTCTTAGATATATGTAAAATATCTTATATTAAAAAAAAAATCGTTCTAAAACGACTTATATAATAAAAAAAGGGTGTATTTGGTTAAGTAAATTAGTAGACCATCAAATGAAGCATTAACTGAAAAGTTGATTAATTAATTAAATAATCTTTTATGCAAAATTCTGGTGTTGACAATATAATTTTTGTGTGGATGTTGAAATATTAAAGAGTATGGGGCAGCCAAACCTGTAATCTCCTCTTCAAAACATCTAGATATTCTGTTGACATAGTAGTAGTATTATGTCATGCACTTGGTTTGGATAAGATTTTAATCCTTCCTTTCTATTATCTACTCTCTCCATTTTTATACGTAGGTCGTTTTAAATTTTTTTTATTATTTTTAATTATTTGTCCTTTGTGATTGTGATTATTTAGGAGAATTGATTATTATTTTTCTTAAATAACCCCTTATTACTCCACCTAATTTTTTGATCCATATTTATCATTATTCTATACTACTATACTCTTAAGTATTTCTCTCATTTTCCCAATAAGTTAGGTGAAGGGTATTATAGATAATTGATAGTATAGTTAATGCTTTTCAATCATTTCTTTAATTTTTGTGCACATGTCTAAAACGACCTATATTAAGGAACGGAGATAGTATTATATAAGTTATTTAAAACATAATCGCACGTGTTAAAAAATTTAATTAATTTTAATATAAAGTACTTTATATTAGTTTAAATTTTTGTTACTAGTTATGTATTAATTAATTACTCTTTCTTCTCTCTCTAAGTATTTTACATTTTTTAAAAACAAATTAGAAAATGATTAATTTTTCTCCTAAATATATGTAAAATGTTTTATATTATAAAGATTTTTTTAAAAACGATTTATATAATAAAAATGAGGGAGTATTTAGTTAAGTAAATTAGTAGTCCATCAAATGAAACAATAATTGAACAAGTTGAGTAATTAATTAATTAAATCTTTTATGCAAATTTCTGGTGTTGCCAATTTTCGTGAGGATGTTGAAATTTTAAAACATCTAGATAGACTTTTGACATGTTAGTAGTAAATGGTTTGTTGACTAGTCTTGCATTGGGCTTTGCATTCCCATGCACTTCACTGTCTACACCCTCTACGTTTGGTTTATGGTAAAGCCGCCTGGTTGAGAAGTCTTTTCCTTTTCTCTCTCCATACATATGGGACCGCAGTATATTCTCGTACTCTCCAACTTCGTTAATTTCGACTTTTTAAAATTAATTTATGAAATTTTAAATTTTAAAATTAATATAATTTTGTTTAAAATTTAAAAATAATAAAGATAATAATTAGTAATATTTTATAATTAGTTTATAATTATTATATTTGTTTGTATTAATATTAAAAAACTTCATATTTAGTATTTAATTTTAAGATATCACGAATTGACTCATAAAAGTCAAAATATATTTCTATTTTTGAAATGGATAGAGTATCTTTTTTAGGGAATTGTTTTCAAAGTAATAATTATGTTATTGAAACAATAAGTATCTTTGAAAATTTAAAATTTTAGTATTAATATAAATTTAAAAATATGGCTAGATACATATTTGTTATAACATCATAAAAATTAGTATGATATTATCAACCGTCTTTTTATACAAAAATTGATATTTTAATAAAATCTTATTCACGTGAATGCGAGTCTTATTTAGGTAAAGAAGCTCATAAAATATTTATATCCTGAGAATAATTAGCGGTTAGTATTTTCAATATCCAGTGAGATATATATATATATATATATATATATATATATATATATACATCAATTCATCCAGCTTAGTTGGTCCCTTCATTATCAGAAAGATGTATATACAGAGGCCCTTTTCCCGCGTCTAAAAATAGGGAATCAGCTGGGTAGACATATATGGGCAATGGTGGTCCAGTGGTGAATATAACACATGGATCATGATTCTCCTGAAGTAGAGAAAAAAAAGAGAGATTCTCAAAATTTATGTTAATCATGCTCTTTATTAGTTTGATGACCAATTCTTTTCTTATCATTATATATTATATATATATATATATATATATATATATATATATATATATATATATATATATATAGTTGTTGAGCAGTCTAAATCATTTTTCAAAATATTAGGCTCCCCAGTCCCCTCCTCAAAGTGTTTTGGGACATTTGGGATGTTGTAGATATATGTATGATCAGCAATAAGCTATGTACGTACGTGATCGACCAGAGACACAAATGATAAAGAAAAGGCATCCCTTTGCCCAAAAAGCTTTGCATGAAAAATGGATAAAGGAGAGGGTCCTCGAGGCAAGGCTCCGTATATATTTAACACTTGTTATGCTAATATACTTGACAAATGACAATGGGAATCTGCCCTGCCTTGCATTTCCTTCCCTTTCATCACACGCTTTGACTAAAAGAATTTAGGGTTCACATGTGTTTTCTAAAATTATCAACTTTTTCCTCTAATTATAAGGTTAGGTTGGTTAAAGGCAAGCAAATCAAATGTTGTCTTTTCATGTCTTAAAGTGAATCAAGTCTATGTAGCCCTAACCCTAGCCCTAGCCCTAGCCCTAGCCCTAGAGGTAAAGCTAGTTTTTCCACTAAAATTAATGACCAAACCCCCCATTTTTTTTGTAGTTAAGTTGCTACCACTCAATTAGCATGCGCAAATGTCATATCAACTTAATTATTATGATGCTTACTTATCGATTTATAGTGTTATTCTTGTAGCATGCCAGTTTTCATGTCCCCCCACAGCCACAGGCCCACAGATCATCCGACCCCTACCTAATGGCGAATGCTGCGAATTTGGAAGGAATTAAAATTCTTCCGTTTGGAACTTTCAAAGGTTAAATGTATATGGTTAAATGCCTCTAATTATTTTATTTATTTAATTTTATAGGAAATGCCACTAATTATTGGTTCTAATTAAAGCAGTTTGGTTGTGTCAAAAGAAAATTTTACATGATTAAAATGGTAATTACCGCGAGTAGCTCTTCAATTTAATTATTAAACAGGTGATGTTTTCTACCCACCAACCCAAATTCTAGTTTCATATGAAGTGTGCATATATTGATTATCGTAGGTGTATCTACAATAATTAATTGGACGTCCCACATATATATATATATATATATATATATATATATATATATATATATATATATATATATATTTCATTTCTTAAGTTCACCCTTATTGAGCTCACATCGAGCTCACCCTGTCTTTTTTTTATATATAAAAAACATAATTAATAAAAAAAATGTATAATAATTTTTGGAATTAAAAGTTTTTTTTAAAAAAAAAATGTTTTGGGTGTGATTTGGATACATATAACAAAACAGTGTTGTACAGACTGTATAACACTGTTTTGTTATATATACACAAATCACACCCAAAACACTTTTTTAAAAAAAACTTTCAATTTCAAAAATTATTATACATTTTTTATTAGTTATGTTTTTTTTTAAAAAAAAAAAGGCAGGATGAACTCAGGGTGAGCTCAATAAGGGTGAGCTTAAGATCCTTGCTCTCTCTATATATATATACGGTCTCTTCCTCCAGCGGATATAAAGATGATTTTTTTCGTCGTTATAGCATATAATTTCGAATGGTGAGCATGATGCGGTTTGGTGCGGTTTGAAGTCCAAACCGCACCCGAAACCGCTTAGGTGCGGTTTGAAAAATTCAAAACCGCACCCGAAACCGCTTGTAATTGGGGCGGTTCAGTTTTAAAGTGTGCAGTGCGGTTTTAATTGGTGCGGTTTTAATTGATGCGATTTTGGTTCCAAAACCAATTGAAACAACAAAAAAATTTAAGTCTTCAATAAAATTTAACATAAAACTTACATCGAGCAATTAACTTAGTGACAAAGTCGACAATGAGAATTATATCAAGCATGCTTTAAAACTAAAATATGCGCTATATAAAACAACAGAGATTATTCGATAATAAGCAAGAATGTTTATCTAGTTTTCCAAAAATTAAAAGTATATACTGAAGATAGAATAAAATATATTGCAGGGAGGACTAAAAATAATCTATTAGACTATTACAATTATAGCATTGACATTAACCAATGCATCAAGTGCTCGAGCCCCTCAACTATAAACTCCTCCAATAACGCATCAAACAAATTCAAAATTCCAAAACTCAATTGCTTAATTTTTGACTCTATAACCTCTAACATCTTCTTTCAATTGGTGAAAAAATGACAATGCAAGACTGAGGTTTTCTCTGAGCGTGTTCAAGTGAAAATTAACTTTAGAATTTACTAGAGATAATATATACATACACACACATGGTGCGGTTTCGATTTTATGCGGTTTGGTTTTGGCTAGTAACCAAACCGGAACCGTAAATTTGGTTATTCAACTCACCTAAAACCGCCACATACGCCGTAACCGTTGGTGCGTTTTTAATTGGTGCGGTTCGTGCGATTTTTGGTGCGGTTTCGGTTCCAATTTGGTTACTTGCTCAGCCCTAATTTCGACTACATAGCTATGATGATGGTTCGAACCATTGTTATAACTCAAAAAATTGTCGTTATAATCGATTCGCTTTTAGTTTCCTATTTAAAGTTTGTTGAACAATATATATATATAGCAAGGATCAAGTGCATACCCCTTATCTTACTCACCCGTGCTCACCCCTCTTTAGGCGACAGTTTCGATCATACAACCGTCGTCTATACTTTTAGCGACGCTATATGTTGTCCGTCGCTAAAAGTATTGACAACGATTGTATGACCAAAACAGTCGCCTAAAGGGGAGTAAACACAGATGAGTAAAATAAAGAGTATACACTTGATTCGGACCGTATATATATATATATATATATATATATATATATATATATATATATATATATATATATATATATACACGGCGGGTACATAATTTATCAATAAATTAATGAATGATATCCTTGTCCCAAGGCAATGATATTACTTTAGATTTAAAAACATTGATGTTGACAAACGAATTAAAGTTGCATTTTAATTGAACCTAAGGCGGACCACCGGTGAACTAATTTGTATTACATCCATCCCATAATAACTGTCGTTTAAGAAAGAAATTTTTTTCCCAATTTATTTGTCGTTTACAACTTTCTTGGAGAATAAATTATTTACTTTCCTATATCACCCCTACCTTCTCTCATTGTCCCAAGAAATTTTTCTCTCGTATTAATAGTTTTTAACTTTCTATAAAGGAGTAGTGATAAAATTTTACACCAATTTTAATTAATAAATGACAGCATTAAATGACATTCTTAATCCATGTGCATCAAGCTAAAGTGACAGTTATTATGAAATAGAGGAGAGTAATAATCAATTCTGGAGTGTGTTTCTTTTTTGAGAAAGTATTTGAACATCCTATAAAACAGAATCTTTCTATATTTGACATTTTATTTTAGCTGATATATTTGGTTACAAATGTCTTGTGACAATTTTGAAAAGTTGAAGAGAAATGATATATATTACAAATATTTGTATTGATCATTTGATTGTCAGTTAAGTGCACACTGTATTAGTGATAATTTTTTTAAGAGATGTTTAATAAGTGAGACACTTTTATAATTCTGATCAATCTCATATATATATATATATATACGGTCCGGATTTTATGTTCACCTTTTATCTAACATACTTTGCTCACCCCCTTTAACGACGGACCGGGCGATATATAGAACTGTCGTCCTAGCTTTTAGCGACGGATAACATATAGCGACGGACCGAATCGTAGCACGGTCCGTCGCGACCGGGCGATATATAGAAGTGTCGTCTTAGCTTTTAGCAACGGATAACATATAGCGACAGACAACATATAGCGACGGACCTAATCGTAGCATGGTCCGTCGCTAAAGGGGGTGAGCAAGATATGTTAGATAAGGGGTGAGTTTAAGATCCAGACCGTATAATATATATGGGTAAACTTTTCAATTACAAGTGGGTATAAATTTATGGCAACATTTATGGCAACATACAGCAAGATTCAAAGTTAAAATTTTAAATTGAGTCGTTATCATGCTCATTCAACTTCCTATAATCTTGTTTAAATAAAAAGGGAGGGGGTGAGAAACTAGTTTGAAAATAAATGATAAATTTCTTAATCAGTGAGAAATATGGTTGGTATACAGAGAGCCTGCCTGAGGGGGGTCTAACATATATGTTGGTATCTGATCTAGTAATCTACGGACTTCTCCCTAACTTCTTCTATTTCTATTTTAAATCGACAAGAAATAAAATAAAAACAGTGATTGGCAATTATTAGTAGTATGTATTATCCATGACTGTAGAAAGTGCGAGTGGTTCGACTAGCAGGAATGGGCCATAGCCCAAACTACTACCTTATTTTTGGATGCAGACATTCTTCAAAAAATCATTTGTGAGCCCATCTAAACGATATGATTTCACAATTAAAGAATTTTCAAATGAATTAAAAGTGGTATACTAGTCAGTTTGATCTTTAAATAATCCTACACATTATTGGCTGCTTAAAATATTAGTATTAGATAAAGAATCCTAGAGGAGCCGCATGTGGAATTTTATAAATAAAATAAATATATATAATTACTGTTCTAATATTAAATCTTAAACGAAAGGAACAATCTTAATAAGGATTTTGTTTGTTTTTCCCCTCAACTATTTTTAGTAATTTCCTGTCCGGTATGGGGATATATTGTCGATAATTCGCAATAGCTTCTTGCTCATTAGGCAAGTCATAATCTTTGTGACATGCACTAGATTAAGTTTACAATTTTTATAATAACATTTTATAATGGCATGATATAAACACAGGAAAAATAAAAATATATCTTCGTTATTAGGGTCGTTGGCAGTTGAAAGATATACTACTACTAAATTTTATGGATTACATCAACTTGACTATTAAATTAATTAAGCCAACCATGAAAGAGACGGTCCAAAACCCTACATACCAATAATTAGGCCCGCGTTGTCAATTTGGGTGGAAAGTATTAATAATATAATCTTTACCAAATTTTATATATATATATATATAGATATAGATATAGATATAGAGAGAGAGTTTAATAATATAAATATATATTCATAAATTCAATATGACGGACATGGATTCTTGCTTAAAAAATAATTAGAGGTACATATTTCTATTGTTTGTTCAAAATTAATTAAATACATATTTATATTATTAGATCATAATATATCATCTCTTTTATTCTTAGTAGATTCAATACTATTACGCGAATATTACTATATTTTTATTCAATGTTAAGGATAAAATAAAAAATAAATATATTCTACTTTTACAAATATCATTTAGATATCAAATAATATTTCCTCATTATATGTAGACTTCACTTGAGCCGCATATCTCAAGTGCATCTCCCTTGGACCTCAAAAGCTTCATATTATGGGGTAGGGTACCTTATTGGGCTGACCCAGATTTATTTGAACCTAACAGCTAAATTATCATATGGGCTTTGTCCTGGCTCTGGAGAAACTCAATCTCAGCTAACAAGGCCTCTACCCCAGAGGACAGAACAAAACTATTCATCAATCGGGCTTTTGAGATACCCAGCTTTGTAATGTTACTTGGCATTCAATTATAATTTTATAAAGGAAAAATATAAATAACTAGAATAAAAGAAAATAAATGCATTTTGCAAGTGAAAACTAAAAAGATTGCGGGCCTTCCACGAATGGATATTTCAAAATTATTTAAATTGAATATTCGACTCAAACACAATAATACATCGGGCTTGTTTATTTATTTCACATTCTTCGTATTGTACTAAATTCCTTGGGCTGAAGCTATATTATCACATCTCTTTTTTTAGCCCAATAATTTTTGGATCTGAATATGCTTCTCACGTATCTCCATTGGTTCTTCAAGCAACAAAATATATTTATTTCCTAATCGTTTCATGGTTGTTCTGTCTATCACTTTAATATAACCGACAATAGTTTAAAAAAATAACATATTTATAACCAATAAAATGGTGAAAATACAAAAAAAAAAAATTGCTATAAAATTTTGAAATTATATAATTATTTTAGGGAAATCTTAAAATTAATGTAAATTAAAATCGCTGTGATGATTGACTAATTATGAGAAATAGAGTCAAATTATGTTGGTACGCATATGTCTGAGTATTCGGTTATAACTAAATCGAATAATTTATTCGATTATAATCGAAAATCGAAATTAACTCGATAACTGAATTTACTATTCGGTTAAAAACCGAAATGTTCTAGATTGTGTTTCTTTTATAGAGCTCCATTGTATATATCCAAAGAAACAGTCAAACAGACCTCCAATACAGATTCATTTTGGACATTAATTATTTGAATGAAGCATAGTATCAGAAAAATAATGAACAATTACATAAAGTTTACTCTATAATAGTAACTACCAAGTACCATCAATACTTCTTTTTCTAAATAAATCAATATATATATATATATATATATATATATATATATATATATATATATATCAAGCAGGTGAAGATGAAGAAGAAGCGGAGAGGCTGCGAAGGAGTGTAGCTGTGTAGGCGAAGCCACGGAGAGGCTGCGGAGGACCGTAGGTGGAGTCGCGGCTCGTGATTTGGGGTAAGAGTGAGTGATTTTGGATTTTGGGTTTTGGGTTTTGGGTTTTAGGCAGAGATCAGACTTCAAAGAGACTAGAGTAGAGAGAAATTTGAGATCTGATATTTTTGAGATTAGAGTGAGATGTCATCGACTAGTGGGAGATGAGGAGATGAATATGATGAGTCATGAGAGATTACAGTACTAAAGAGTGTGAGAGATAACTTAATTTTTTTTTATAACTAGTTCGGTTATTCGGTTAATTGAATAGAATAAATTAAAAAATTAATTCGGTTAATCGAATAGAACAAATTAAAAAATCAAACCCGAACACAAAAACCGAATAATAAAACGGATATAATCGAAATTTAAAAAATAATCGAAAAAATTTGGTTCAGTTCGTGTATTTGATCTTTCCTATTTTTTGTTCAGTCCTAAGTATGCGTATGTATGTATATAAAATTCTAAACTTGAATTAAAAGTTAAAAGTGGGTGTGACAATGGTATGAAATAATAGTAGTTAACATGAAGTTAATTTTAGTCAATTAATTAATACAGTATCGATATGTAAATAAAAAATAAATTTTTTTTTTACGTGTCAATATTATATTGATCAATTAATTAATTTATTATAAAATTAATTTTATGATAACCGAATTCGTAAAATTATTACATAGGTAAAATTAGTCAATCAAGCAATTATTGAGGAAGGGTGATCACATGCCCTACTCTGTTGTTGGGATGTAGGAGTAGGAGTATTCAAAATAATGATTGTTGAGTAAAAAAGTAAAAAAGACAGACGGGCCATGTTACATGTTACCCAAAGATGAAAAATGGGATGGTCCCAGTGTTGGCAGTAACTAATCCACTCCAAATCATTACAATTCTTCATTTCAAACCCTTTATTGATTTATTTTGATTCCCTCCCTCCTCCACCAACTTTTCTTCTACTTGTCCAAAACAGAAAAGGGTGTACATGTGTAAAGGTATTCAGACGTTCAACAGGCCATCATCATTAGAACTCAACTCATTACTTCTAATTAACCTCCCTTTCCTTTTTAAATTCAATAATTAAGACCTTTTTAACTTTTAAAATTAATGTGATTTATTTAAAATTTATTTTTGTTAATTAATGTTACTTTTTAAATATATAATTAATTTACCCACACCTTGAAGGATAAAGTTATTAAGTTGGTTATTTTCTTTCTCATTTTATCTCTTTTTTTTTCACAAGTCGTCAAGTTTTCCCGTTGGTCTTTCTTTTCGTGAAACTCTTCCTCAGCCCATAAGTCATCAAAGGGAAATTTTTGGTTGTTTAAGGGAAAAAAATTAGGACTCTCTATCCCATTAATTTTCTTCTCCTTCTTGCGGTTTCATACTCGCATTAATAATATTGTTTTTCACTAAAAGTATATATGTGAAACCATTTGAAGGATACAAGAAGCTAATTAAGATGGTGATGAAACCATAAGTCTTTCTTTTATTTTTTTGAGGATATGTTTGTTGTGTGTAAAAACAATAGAAAAAGTATAGAGTTTAGGGAGTTGATATCAACACCATTTTGTTATTATAAAGTCAAATATGCCATTGACAATCAATTTGATTATGAAAAATATGTGTGTAAATCCCATTAGTTATCTAAGAGAGAATTTAAGATCAACTGTAATCACGTATTTAGATGTTAGTCACATTATTTTAATAATAAAGACATTTATCTTAAAAAAAATTAATTTAATTATTCTCATAAATTTGACATTGTTAATATCAACTCCCATATTTAATATATAGTTCAACATGATATTGTCAAATCATATAAAACCCATGCGTAGTAATTAAGCAGATTTTGTTTAGCCTAGACTTTTTTATCTTTTCCTTCTATATAGATTTCCTTTTTCTTCATTACTGAGACTAGCTACTCACACACACACACACATATATATATATATATATATATATATATAAGCTACAGGAAAAAAAATACTTGTTACTGGAAAGAGTAATTAGCTTTTTGTATGAACACCTTTTTTTTAGTACAGAAAGAAAAGTATTAAGGAGAGAGGGAGAGAGAAAAATGAGAGGTCCAATAATACAGAGTACTACTGCTGGATATATATATATAAATTTTATTCACAGTAATCGATTTTTAGGGACCATCTATTTTGGCCCAGCCGCTACAAGCTATACCGGCCTTAGATAATTTTTTTTTTTTTATATAAATTAAGTTGTAACGACTGGGCTAAAAGTGATTGCTCCCCAACAGCGGTTGATGTGGATGAATATTCATATATATATATATATTATATATATAGATGTAATAGTACATGGGAGCAGTCACGAGGAAACCCTTTTCACAGATATGCAAGAATATTTATTCTCTTACTTGTTTCTCAGCCAACAACATATAAAACAACGAAACTCAAACTCATGAAACTACTGTCCATATAACACCAATTCATTTTCATCAATGGAGCCTAACAGAAATAAGAGAATATGTACTGTTCAAAACTCTGTACCCACCACCTGTGTAGTAATAATTACTACTGTTACGGTCACAGATACATAAATTTATTTATTTATTCATTTAATAAAAAATATTAACAAAGTCAATATAATTAAATCATTAATAAATGCACTACTCATTACATTTCCTCTACCATTAAAAAATTAAATAAAAGCACACCTAAAAAAATTGAACTTCTTCCTAACTTAATTTTCATGGAGCCTTGAATTTGAGAAATCATGAGTCTAAGAGGCTAAGAAGAAAGACATACTAATGTTAATGCTACGAAAATACTCTAATTGGAACCAATAGCTCAGGAGGGATAGACAAGGAAGGAGAACGCGAGTTGAGCAGAAACGAAGAAAAATACTGAACAAAAACAAAAAAACAAAAAAATAGAGATGGGGTCTTACAAGGTCAAGAAAAGGTCTTACAAGGTCAAGAAGAGCGACCAGTGAACAAAAAACAAAAGGCAACAAGTCAAAAAAGAAAAAGAGAAATTGAGAAAAGTTGTGGAAGAAAAGCTCAGGTAGGATAGCACCAAATTAAGATGAACAAGGCACTACATTTATGGACTCAAATTGATCAAAGCCATCAGTATCACAATCATCAGCATCAGTATCAATCATCATCATCTCTTTTCGGCTAGAATTGCCATTTTTCTGAGCGTTACTTACGGTAGAACCATGTAAATTGGCTTGAAAGGGTCCTGAAACAAAGATTATAGAACAGAAAAAGTTAAGGAATAACAAAATTTGAATTTAGCCCAATTGTGCAAAATTTTGTATCAAATTGAATACATACACAAGGATAATAAGAAAATTTAGCATGCCATGTTAAGTTTCATACCTGGTAAGAATTTATGTCTAGCTTTAAGCTTTGAACTCTTTTCTCTTTTCCCCATAAAAAAAGCACACACACTTGGACTTCCTGCCTGTTAGTCTAGATAGAGAAAGATAGAGTGAGAAAGGGGGAAATAATATATGAATGAATTGAGTGGGTGAGTGAAAAGAAAAGAAAGGTTAGGGAATGGCTTGAGCTTATATGGAGAGCCACTGGGCTGCCCTGATGGATCTGACAGTGACAGGGTCCACGGCGTAGAAAAATTGAGGTTAAATAAAAAAAAAAAAAAACAGGCGGCCCCCCTGCCCGTTAATCGTGACTGTGATGCCGGCCGACCGCGGTAAAAAGTTAAAATGACCATAAGGAAAAACCGCGGTAAAAATTGAAATTAAAATGACTATAATAAAAAAAAAAATCGGTCAGTTCAATCCAAAGCCTGCTTGTAATGGTATTTTTTTATCTTTACCAATTAGGGTCCGGTCTGTACTATGTTTTGGAGGCCCAACGGCTGAGTGGGACTATGTGACACTGTTTACTTCCTCGGCTGTGGTGCCCAAAGACTCGCACGTGTACGTGGCCACTTGTGACCTACTTTTCTACAAAAAATTTATATTTATTTTCATTTTTAATTCTATCTTAGGTAAAAAATGCTATTATTAACTTTGTTTTACATGAAAATAGTAATAGTTATTATATAGTAGTCTTGCTTATGTAATTGATTACCTCAGTCATTTTTTTGGGTACTTTTAAACGTCTATATATGGACGAAGTCTTTTTTTCAAGAGTACTCACAAATTCCTATTTAACTTTATAATATATATATATATATATATATATATATATGAAAAAAATATATATACACAACTGTATAGTATATAATTATTTATAACAGCGATTTTTTTAGACTATGGCGACGGTTGAACCGTCGTTATAGTCCAAAAAATCCGTCTTTATAGCACGACTGTATACTACACAACTGTGTGTGTGTGTATATATATATATCATACTTTTGACTAATTATTTTGAGTAAAGACAATTAGCAACATTTTAGGTTGCCTATGATATCAAGAACCGATCTTATCAATGGGATTTATAAAGAATTTCATGAATGCAATTTAACAATGATTTTGAGCTCAAGTTTGTAAAGGCCATATATTTACTGTTTTACAAATAAATACTAATTAACCTACAAAACAAGAAGCTCATCTATGCATCTACAAATCATTGGAAGTAATTACTTAATATTATTTAGAGCGAATATAATAATAACAAGAGTCATGTTATACATGCGAAAGTTTTTAATCGAATTGCATTTACTTTAATTTATTTTAACTTATTGCATACACTTCTATATTGATCATAATTTAATTTCGTAAAATATTTATCGACATTTGTCTTTCTAACAAAGAAACCAAGTTTTAGCATGCCTAGGAAGCTCATGTACTCGACATGAAGTCAAGCTATGTGTTTATAAGAATAAGGTCAAAAGACTTGTAAGAAACGAACGAGATTAACTTAGGATGCCTTGTTCCCAATCTAGGCCTAGGTAGCCTAACTTTTACTAGGCATACATTTAATTCTATGTTTAGAATGTCAAAATCGGACTTTTCATGTATCTTTGTTAAGAAAAATTAACTTTAAATTAGATTAATCAAGTATGTTTAACTTATACAGGAAAAGAGAATATGTGACATATACCACAATTAACTTAACTATAAATCCACTCAATCATATATTATATAATAAACTTAAACGAGTCTCACAACTAAAGTTTTTTAATTAATTGTAGTCATTAGTTATAAGCTTATACTTAAAATATGAAGGAACAAGGTCGTGGGAAATGAAGCCGTTTGGGCACGCGGGGAACGAGGGATTCATTTAGCGTCGTCACAGCCTTCTAAGATATATGCGGTCAACTAATGGTGCCACCTTAATTTCTTGGTTTTTTACTACTATAATCATTTAAATAAGTCTTGTTTCTTTTAAATACACCTTTATATACCTTATCTTTTTCCTTTTAAATTTTAATAAACCACTCCCTCGGTTCCTATATAAGTGTTGCTTTAGCAAAAAAAAAAAATTGATTCCTAAATAACACTTAATTCCGAATCGAGAGAGTATTATTGAGTTTTGACCTTCAACAATTGGGAACCGAGGAGAATAAAAAAGGAAGGATGCGGCACTGTGGAGTCTCTCTTATCAATTGAAGTTATAATATGATAATTTTTAAGAGTAATACTACAGACATAAATTATTTTATAAATATTTTACAAATTGTGGTATATTTCACCTCAGCGTATTGATCAATAAATTATTTCAATATAATTTTTAGCCCCACACAATATGCTGAGGTGGAGTATGTCACATCAATAATTTATAAAATATTTATAGAATTAGTTGTATGTCTAGTATTATTCAATTTTTAATCAATTCTTTATATGACTAGATTGAAAAAGGCTCGGCTTATTTAATATGAATTAAAAGTGGGAGAAATCTAATGGCGAACACTAAAGTGAGTTTGTTTGTAAATAATTTGGGCAATTTTTTTTTTTTCCTCTATTGAATAATTGTAAATCAAAGTATAGTAAACTTCGTATCCTTTTCATCACAAAATTAATCAAGTTGGAGTTAAATCATGAGATCTATCTATCTATCTATCTATCTAAACCTCTAGCTAGGCTGACCACCCTTACTTATTCCTTAGTAAGTAGAGAAGTTTAGATAAATATTTATGTTAATAAAACTAATACTACTATTATTATTAATTGGAGGTTTTTAGTGGAACCATAAAAGTCATTTGAGACTAACCCTTAAGAAGGCAAGATTTACTTTTGAACCCCTTTTGCATTAGGATTTAGGCCTAATTAATGAGATTTAGTTTCACTCACGAATGAAATTATTGGAGAATTAATGTATTTATTATTTCTCTAATCATAGGTTTATAACTTTGTCAAAGCTCGATATACAATATTGATTTTTTTATTTTTTGGGGGGATAATGATAGTATTTGGATCATTATTAATTATGACATTCAGCTGCAGTTTTTTCCATCCATCCATCCATCCACTGCTGCATGGCCTGTGATCCACCTTCACATGTCATTTTCACTTATCACATCCCCTCTTTTAATTATTAGTATTATTATTGACCCATATATCTCATGCATGATGATGATGATGATTTTACCATATATATTTTTAATTGTTTCTCTTCATTAGTTTGTATATCCAAATTCTCAATTTATTTAATAACTATAATATTTGTTTAATTAATGAGTTTACAAGTAAGCCCATATGTATGTCCCATTTTATTCCAAAGTTAAACAGGTGTAGACTTTTCTAACAACACGAAGTCTACAAGAAAGAAAATAACTGATGATAAATCAAATTAATTTTCGTCCTGCATGTATGTCCACTTCTAAATTTATTTCTTAAGAATTTAAACTAATTAAGATGCCTTCCTGCATTTTTGTTGTTTAGGACCGGCCAAGCATGATCTAACGGATTCTTTCTCAAAACCACTAATTTTAGAACATGGACAAGAAATGATAATGTGGTGTTAATTTAATTAATTTAAGATTATTATTTTGGCCTCTTGGCAATAGCCAAGAATTCCAATAACATTTTAATGGGCCTGTCCTGTCCGGTCTGGTCTGCAGATAATTTAATTCATTTGAAAGATGATGACTAACTAACTGTGTGAGTGTGTGTATATATATAGAGAGAGAGAGATTGCCAAACATGCCTTCAAATTCCAACTTGAGGAGGTTTCACTTTTAACCACAAGTGAATAAAATGACAATCACCCACCGAATCCTAATGTTGATTCTGGTACTCCAAACCAAACGCAGCCACATCCACACACACAATTAGGACTATAAGAGACTATAAGATATTGACCATGACTTGTCATTGTAGTTAGGGCCAAGTCCATTTTTACTAACTAAAATTTGTCTCTCCAAACAATACTACTGATTCCGGTTAACATGAACTAAATTTCATAGTAAGTTCACTTCATAATCAATACAGTATCTTTCTGTCTACGTGTTAGCACTATATTTGGCATGAAATAAACTTACCATGAAATTTACTCCATATTAACCACTTCCAACACTACTTATACATTATCATTATTAGTAAAGGAATACTTCTTCACATATATAGATTATTACTATTATTACCTAACTGAATGAAAATATATATATATATATATATATATATATATATATATATATATATATATCAAACATATTCCTAACATCAAGTACTGCAATAACATGACAATACATAAATAAATAAAAATAATTTTTTTTTAATAATTTCTTATATTTTTATAATTTAAAAATATAAATATATTTTTAAACGAATATAAAAAAAAAGAATTTATCTCTCACTTTAAAAATAGATTAAGTACATAATAAATTCACATACATACATACAAGTTGGGGAAAAAATTTCAGAGAAAATGATGTATCATTTAATGGGTATTTATTTGGTTGACTTTTACTGAACGACCAGTTGCTTTCCTTCTTCAAATTCCCTGAACATGTAGGTAATGATTATATCATACCATGAGAGCAGAGTAACTGCCGCAGCATAAAAAAGCTCGCTCGCTTCCTTCCTTCCCTCCTTCACTACTACTACTAGCTTAGCTAGTATATATATATATATATATATATATATATATATATATATATGTAATTATGTATCATCATCTGTTCTCTGAGTAGATTAGATGGACCACTGATCAATATATTCATCTTGTCTTCTTAATTTATTTTCTCTCTCTCCACCACTGCCTTCTTAACTAATAAGACACGCTAGTAGTAATAATAATCTTGCAGCATAATTATACGGTTGTCCTTTGTTATAATTTGGTTCAACATAAATCCAGGGCCTGGCCTATATGCCCCGTAGGTATTATATATATGGTAAAAATAAAAATACACATTTATATAATTTTAAAAGTTACACGATTTACGATCATAGAGTAATTTTATTCTACGATCGTAGAGTAGTTCACAATAGTAGAGTAAATTTATTCTACTGTCGTAGAGTAGTTTACTATAATAGAGTGTATTCACAAATCGTGGAGAGTGACTAATCTACGATCATAGATCGTGTAACTTTAAAATTATATGTTTGTGCACTTCCATATTCCCATATTATATATATATATATATATATATATATATATATAGAGAGAGAGAGAGAGAGAGGATCCGGTTAGTATGAAGTTTATTTTTTGGTAAATTGGTCAATTGACCAATAGAATGATACACACATATAACATCGTCTGCGTGTCAGCGCTCTATTGACCAATTGACCAACTTTTTCAAAAATAAATTTTATGCTAAATAATACTACTAGTTAGCTTAAGTTTCTATATACTACTATTACATATATGCGAGATTGATTAGTATGAAATTAATTTTAGTTAATTGATTAATACAGTCTCGATACGTAAGCGTGGATGTAATCTATATCTGCGTGTCAATATTGTATTAATTAATTGACAAACTTATCATAAAATTAACTTCATAATAATAGGATCTCAGGTCTGCTACAAATATATGACAAAAACTAGTAATATAATATACTAATAGATATAAATTAAGTTACTCAAAAGAGTTGTAACAAATTTTAAAGCAGTTGAATTTTGTAAGTGAACGTGATCAATTTTGGAGAAAAGGATAGAATGAATCAAGACGGCAGATTATTAATTACAAATAGAATAAACTAATGAATGAATGATAATAGAGATGGACAAATTTTTAAAAACAAGATGGATTTTTTAGTAGGAAAAAAGAAAGAATCACAGCCGCATGGTAATTATTCCAAAATATAAAAGGGACGATTGACTTGTGAATAAATTAACTAAATTTTATTTATGAGTACGTCTTGTTATGTATGCGAAAAATTTTTATCAAATTACGATTACAATTATATTAATATATGAGATTGTGATGAATTATAAAATTAATTTAATATATAAAATATATCATTTAAATATTACCGATTATAATTATCCATATAAGTTTTAACTAAAAAATTCACATATAAAGTCGGAAGATCAATATAATTATCCTTCGGAAGATCAATATAATTATCCTTTGCTCAGTGAACCTATGTCAATAATATTCTTCATACTTTACGCTTGTATATATATATAATATTGATCCATGACATGACAACAGTATTGTGCAACATAATTAAATTTGAGGTCTTTTGGAGCTAAAGCTTATTCGTCTCTAATATCGCTTTTTAATGTTAATAATTTTGTAAAAAAATTTTGTGTTTCTTTTTCTCTCACTCTCTTACTCTTTTATCCCTTTTATTCTGACTTTCTCCCACTCTCTTATTTTTTACATTAAATCTCACACACACAATATGTACAGTTAATTACTACTTCCATTCTTAAAAGATTATCGTTTAAGATTTTGGAATATGAATTAAAAAAATATCATTTATTAAGTAAAATTTATTTGAAATTCTATCACTACCCCTCTATGGAAAGTTGAAAATTATTAATACAAGATAAGAATTTTTTGAGACAATGAGAGAATGTAGGGGTAATATAAAAAAATAAATAATTTATTCTTCTCGAAAGTTATAAACGACAAATTTTTTAGAACAAATTTTTTATTCTAAAACGACAATATTTTAAGAACGGAGGGAATAGTATATATAAAATCAGAGGACGATGTATTTTTAACAAAAGTTTGAATCTTTTTAGTTTTTTTTTAAAAATGCTCTTCAACTTTTTAATATAATTTCTATTTTGTCCTTTTATATTAGTTTTTTTCTTTTAATTTAGTCCTTCAATTTTTATAAAATTCATATTTTAATCCACATAATTTACACACACAACAACGCATGTGACACCGAATGCTAGTATATATTAATTATTAAGAACATTATCTTTATCTAAATAGCATTGAATCCTAATTGTAAATTATTTTTGTTGTACAAAAGAGTCATCTTTTTTAAGTACAGAAGTAGAAATTGAGAAGGAAAAAAAAACCTTTATAATGGACACAGATGATGATAATCTTTGGAGAAACATGGGCTTTAATATTATTAAGCCCATCAACAGATAAAATATGAACTTTTCATTGGAAAAGGTGGGACTAGTCTTATGGGCCAGCAGAAAAGAAGGGATAAGGACGACTTCATGTTGCCTTTGAATTATAATCAGAAATTCTGAAAAAAAATTCCTTTTCCCAGGACCCTAATCTCTATTTTCTCACTAGCCACTAACAAAGGAAAATTAATCCATCTCAAACAATTACCTTAAAATTATAAGGACCATCAATTTGTATTTGATGTGTTATTACATTGTGGTCTGGTCTTGTAGTCTTACAGATAAAATCTTCTGTATGCGGGCCTTCAGGTTCTACATTCATGGCCCAAATCATCAGCCCAAGGTTAGTACAAAGGGGCATATTTCCGGTAGAAATTTTACTCTAAAATGGAATTTCCTTGATCTTGCAAAATTCCTTATTTATTTTCCTCTTGTGAATCGTGATTGATTGGAGATCAGAAGTTTCACGGGTTTTCACAGCTGAAGATGGAACTGCGTAAGCGATTCTCGATCATTCTTTTGATTATGTAGCACTTTTTGGTTCTTTCTAGTAATCGTACGATGAATCTACCCTATTTAAAGTATGGGTTTTTCCCAGATGAAGTTATTCTTCAAATTCTTGCTAGATTGCCTATGAAATCCCTGTTCAGAACTAAGTGTGTTGTGTAAATTGTGGTACAAATTGGTATCAGATAAATATTTTATACAATTGTACAATGAAATGTCTGTTAGAAATCCTATGGTACTGATAGAGGTTACTGAGTCATCACACTCCAGATCAAGTTTAATTTGTGTTGATAATTTTAGGGGTGTATCTGAATTTTCGTTGGATTTTATTAAGGATAGGGTGAAAGTTAGAGCATCTTGTAATGGATTGTTGTGTTGCTCAAGCATTCCTGATAAGGGTGTTTATTATGTTTGTAATCCCATGACTAAAGAGTATAAGTTGCTTCCTAGAAGTAGAGAAAGACCCGTTACTCGATTTTATCCAGATGGTGAAGCTACTCTTGTGGGTTTGGCTTGCAATTTGTTGACACAAAAGTACAATGTTGTGTTAGCTGGTTATCATCGATCATTTGGCCATAGGCCGGATAAGACATTTATATGTTTGGTATTTGATTCTGAGTTGAACAAATGGAGGAAATTTATTTCGATGCAAGATGATCAATTCACCCATATGAATAAGAATCAGGTCGTTTTTATTAATGGCTCGCTTCATTGGATGACTGAGAGTTGTTCTTGTTTACTTGTCCTCGATTTGAATTATGACATTTGGAGGAAAATATCATTACCTGATGAATTAAGTTGTGGGACTGGAAATCGAGTGTATTTGTTGGAGTCAGATGGTTGTTTGTCTGTGATTCAGATATCGGAGGCTTGGATGAATATCTGGGTCTTGAAAGATTATGAGAGCGAGGGATGGGGTGTGGTAGATAGGGTGAGTCTTCGATGCATTAGAGGCATGGTGCCGGCATTTTTCCTATTAGTCAGACTGGTCTATATGTTTTCCTTGCAACCCATAAGCAGGTTATGGTGTATCAGAGAAACACCAGAGTGTGGAAAGAAATGTATTCTGTGAAGAACAGCTCGTCGCTACCATTGTGGTTCTCAGCACATGCCTATCGGAGCACAATCTTTTCTTTTCATTAAGGTGTGGAATGCATATTTGCATCTGATGGGATATTGTACATATAACTCTTCTTTCTGGTGTCTACTGTGTAGTTACTATTAAAATAATTTGTTACTCTTTGGTCCAAATGTCGGTTTTTATAACCTTTATTATTTTACATGAATTCTGGAACTTCAGGCCTTGATATGGATATTATCTTGTAATTTGTTAGACCATGCATTTGAAATTATGAAACTATTTATCGTTGGAGCTCACAGAGTATTTCCAAATCATCGCATCATAGAATGTCCTTTTATGAATACACAACTCAATCTACTCTCCAAAGCTATATCTTATCATTTATGCGGCCTAAAAAATTCTTTTTAACTAGGAAATTTAACTTTTTCGAGAGTTTTAGGCTGATTTGATATTCATTCAAAGATAATTAGATTTCTCTTTTATGGACTTGTTCCTTAATGTAAAGGTGTTACTTTTTTATTTCCCAGTGTACCCACACCCCACTTGAAGCTCGTTGTTTCTGGTGGTCAGATTATCCACCCCTGTTGGTTTACTAGAATAACCTATTGGCAAACAATGTCACGGTCGTTTAAGAATTTTGAACATATACTTTAGTGGCATGCCGTATATTGTTTAAGTTATAGATTTCTTTCAAATTTCATTTTGATGGGTTGGGAACCAATGCTTTTGGCGGTGCTATGGTTCTGCTGTGGATTGGTCTTGCTTTACAATTTATAATCAGCTAATCTCTTCAAGCATTTATTGAATTCTATTTATTTTCTTTTTTCTTTTACTCGAATACTTGTAATGCTTTGATGAGATGTGGTAGTTGCTTGGATCTTGTCATCATTGTGCATTGTTACTTAGGCAAATAAGTTTATTATTCATTATACATGTGTGTGTGGCTTAATTGAGAATAATGTGGCTATTTGTCCATTTGCATTTGTGCCAGACTTCAAATACTTGTATCCCTATGAAAAAAGGAACTTTCGAGAGTCCTTATTATCATAATCTAATAGTAATGATATACTACATCACTTGGTAGTATCACCACAAAGCAGTAGCAAGAAATGAAGCACATGGCAAAAGTAGTTAAGTACATATATAGCTTTGGTTTCAAACTTACAATACAATATTCAACTAAGTCCAACAACCTACGAGCAGAACAAAAGCAGTTGGAGTTGAACTTACTTTTCTTATGACAAACTTTTATTTAAAAGGTCAAAAGGAGTATTATGTTTGAGAATTTGTTCATCTAGACTGTGTTTAAACATGTCATATATAAACTTTGATATCAGGAATAATACACACACACACACACAAATACTAGCTAAAAGTGCTGAACTTAAAATTTCAAAGTCAATAAATCCAAAGAGTAATGTTACAAACACAAATTATTTTATAAACATTTTATAAATTGATGATGTGGCATACTTCATTTCAGCATATTGATCAACAAATTATTTCAATGTAGTCTTCGGCCCTACATAAAAAGTTGAGTTGGAGTATGCCACATCAGCAGTTTGTAAAATGTTTGTAGAATAGTTTGTGTTTGTAGCATTATTCAAATCGAAATATCTACTTTTACCAAATGTTTGCAAAGAAAATGACTGTTTTAGGCTTAATTACTTTCTAATACAGATTTTTTTTAAAAAAAAGTCTAATACGGATTTTAGTAATAAACATGTGTAAAAAGGGTAATTATTTTAAAATTTATAAAATAAAGTCTCATTCACTATTATTTTCTTCTCCTTCCAAAAAGAGTCCTAATCCTTTTGTCGAGGGATTATTAAAAATTTGTTGTAACAATAGTCATATTTATAAATATGATTTGATAGTTTTGGCGAATAAATTTATCATCTTATGTTTTACATGTACTTGTCATACTGAGTTTGTGAGTTTTAAGTTTGTTACTAAAGCAATAATTTTCTATTGAGCGCTTCTTGGGCAGATAAAGAGAAAATCATTTTCAGGATTTTGTTTTATAAGAATGAGTGAATATGGCCGGCCCATATAGAAGCTTGTTGACCCCTGCTCCACTTCTTTATGGATAAAGCAAAGAGTTGTCAAACAAAAGTATTTTTGGAATATTAAAATTCCTTCTGATTGTTCCTGAAATTGGAGAAAAATTTTAAAACTTGCCCCACAACATATCAAATTTCATATTGGAGATGGTTCAAAGATTAGTTTATAGTTTGATCCTTGGATTAATTTTAAGCCCCTTGCAACATCTCTCTCTCAAACGGGTCTGGCCGTCTGGGGAGTATCATTGAGAGTAGCGGTTAACATGAAGTTAATTTTGATCAATTAACTAATGTATACATTGTCGACACACAAGTCAATTGACAATTGGGATTCTCAGTACGATAAAGCCCACACCATTTGGGAATAGAGGACACAACTCTCTCCCGTGACTCAAAAGTTGTAACTCAGGCTTTGTGTTCAACTTTAATGTGATTGATTGGATGCTATTTTTTTTATTAATTGAATTGGATGCTCCAAAGATTTGTTTTTCTCATTATATGTTTAATTTTGTGCATTTACACTGCTTTTTATTTAGTCACTCGTATCCCCAGGATGCTCGTCTTATGCATCAATAGTTTGGATTAGTAATTTATTCCTTAGTTGAATCGTGTTTCTTTAACTGTTTACTCTAATTTTAATTCCTGTTTTGTTTGTAGGTGCATCTGCATTTCAGATTTTTAGTTTGTTATAGACATTTCAGTTTTTGAGGAATTATCCCTATGCTTCTTTTCTTTGTGGGAAAATGCCTTAAATATAGGTCCATATGGAGACAATGACAAGAGGAAGAATTTGTAGATTGGTTACAGAATGCAATGCAAGCTAAGCTAAGCTGGCATGTTTGACAATTTTGTTGGTGGTAATTCTGATATCCCGTCTGCACATGCCGGAAGTACCTCCAATACCGGAGGTGGCGGTGCCAGCAGTAGACCAGTAGTGGTGGCAAGAGAAAGAGAAAGGGAAAAAGCAAAGGGCCTGACATTTCACACCCTTTCTCCATATAAAGGAGGTTAAATCGTTACGACCCTGACAATAGGCATGTTTTTTTTTAGAATATGAAAACCGGAGGAAATTTAACTCCACCTAATTGTATATTGGCATGAACTTAACCCTTAATCCAGCAATTATACAAAGTTTGTATAGCTTTTTTACCCACTTTCTATGGGAAATGCACCAAGATATTATCTCCATTTATAATGAATTACCAGCAATTAGTGGCAGGTTGTATTTAGTGTAGCTCTTTTTTCATGAATGTTCCAAACCCTGTGATACGGACGAAATGATAGGCAGAGCAGATCATATGACGAGTAATTTTTCGTCACAATGTCACTGGATTAATGGGACAAAAATCACTATTTCATGAGATCATATTATTGTGTTAATACCTCCCTTGTGGCATTATTTGCAGAAAATACACGTGAAGAAACCACACTTCATTCAATGCCAATTACTCTGCATAAATACAGCATTATACTATCGTTATTCCACAAATACATCATTATAATAGATTAGATGTATAGTACACTTGATCCAAGAGGGAAGCATACACAAGACTCCTGCTATTACAGCTTATAGGAATTTTAAAGGAAAACTCGCAGAGAATTTACACCTAAAAAAATTGAAAAGAAAAGAAAAGAATGGAAAAGGGAAGAGGAATCCACCTAAAAAAATTGCTACTCTTACCCCGTGATTTTGTTCTTGTTTCCTTTTTCTATATAATTAATTGGAGTTTCTTCAGAAGTTGCACTTTCCCTTTTTTATGCTTGAAATGTTTCCCAGAGGAACAATGCCGAAAAGTAAGTCTCACCAATAACTCTTTCCCTTCCCTTACCTTCCATTCCATTCCATTCCTCTCATCAAACTTATGAATGGACTGGCATCAAATGTCGAGGCTACCACACATGTATCTTGTTGAGCTTCAACAGGTGTAATAATGTGCTACCATAAGAAGCTATCGAAAGCTAACTATCGGCACCAACATCATCTCATCCAAAATCACATATCTTAGCAGTAAAGGTATCCCTCTGCAGGGCAGTGACCCGTTTGTTGGACTACAGAGAGTCGGTGTAAAATTCAAGCTCTAGCATCAAGTCATTTTACCAAGATACTATCAAGAAAGTCAATTGGTCCCGCGTACCCTACCTTGCTAACTAAACACCGGACTAGAATGTTCCATGTGGCAATGTTGGGAGAGATTCCGTCATTTAACATCCTGTGAAGATAAACACAAGCTTCTTCTAAACCAACACAATGACAAATCCCACTTATAAGACTGGTGTATGAAATTAAGTCTGGGGACAAGCTTACTGATCTTATTGAGTTCAAAAGTTGAATTGCGAACTCGACCTTACCAGACTTGCAGTATGCATTAATTAATATGTTGAAGGTAAAAACATCAGGCTTTATTCCCTGACCACCATTCTCCCAAGAAGCTTCAGAGTCTCCTCAAGCATACCAGCACAACAAAATCCATTTATAATGGTGTTATGAGTTACTAAATTAAGCTCAATCCCCCTTTTCTCCATGTCTGCAATAAGCTCAAATGCTACTGTGAAGTTGTTCACTTTGAAGAGACCATTCAATAGCTCATTAAAAGAAGTAGCGTTAGGTGAGCATCCATTATTTTCCATCTGATGAAACAATTTCATTGCCCAATCTATTCTTCCTCCAGCACACAAACCTTTAATAAATGTGTTGAACGTAACTGTATTTGGTGAACAGTTTTCCATCAACATATTTTCGAGAAGGCAATGAGCTTGGTCAAACATGAAATTCCTACAAAGAACATCCAACATGGAGGTGTATGCCACAACATTAGGATGGCAACCATGGGTTATCATCTCGTTCCACGTCTCAGATGCACCTACCAAGTCCCCAGATTTTGCAAACCCGGCAACGAGTGTGCAATAGGTTGTTACATTCGGAGGCCAACCGTTTCTCTCCATTTGATTACAAACAGAAACAGCTTTGTCCATATTTCCGAAAGAGCATAGACCATTTTCAGTGTATTGTACGTGACAACATTGGGGAAAATTCCATCTCGGATCATTTGGTCCCAGATGTCAAGAACTTCATAGAATCTCCCTCTGAGGAAAAATCCCTTAATTAGGGAAGTAAAGGATTGAATATTTGGACTACATCCTTTTACAAACATTTTGGCCAAAAGGGCAAGAGAAAGCTCAACATTACCCAAATCAGAAAGAGCATTGATTATTGTTGTGTAGGTGATGACATTAGGGCTAACTCCCTTATCTGCCATCTCATCCAACAACTGGAATGCCTCCTCAAGGTTGCACTCCCTACATATTCCATTAGCAAAGCATTATAAACAGGCAGAATTGGGGTGAATCTCATGGCAAGCTCCTTTGCTTCTTTCACCTTACCAAGCTTACACAAAAGACGATACAATTGTCGTATAGCTCACCCCGCATTGGAGAGATCCCTTGTTCGATTTCAACAAGTAAACTTGTGAGCCCCATCCACCCTATCGTTCT